>OV788327.1:29896598-29901598 GCA_928718305.1 Tetramorium bicarinatum
GTAAAGGTTATGCGGCTTCGGCCCGAAACTCTCGAATATCCTTGTATCACGCTTTACGCGTGCCAAGACTCACGAGCAGTCGTAGAAGGAAGGAAGGAAGGAAGGAAGGAAGGACGCATACCTCCGACCGCCCCGGTCATGACTCTATGACTTTTCGCCACCCAAATCCATATCGATTGATCCAGCGGATGAGTATTACAAGATTTGTGAAATATTGAATTATCGGTGTTGCGTCGCCGTGCCGCGCACGTGGCCACATCGTTAGTCCGCCATGCGTTGCGCGCGGTTCGCACTCACTGGACATTGCATCACCTTCAGTAATTTTGTACATTCGTACTCTTTGTGCGTCCCTTTTGGACGTACTCCTTAGTGCATCCACGTATTTGTTTGATGATCTTTGATTCTCTGATTATTAAGAGTCACGCTGTTGCGATATGATGGTGAGGTAGAACAAAATAATTCACTCCGAGAACGTTGATAGATACTGAGTTTATATTTATAACGTGATACAGAAAAGCTCACAGGCTGCGAACGATACTTCGAAAAGAGAGAATTCTCGCGAAAGTGCCGGAGACAATGCTCATACCGAGACTGACTGGTCGGTCGAAGATCGCTCGAAAACGAGCGCAAATTCCAGGAAAGAGCACGCCGCGATCGCGTGCTAATCCGGATAGGGTCGTCACCGACGCGCGAAGAGCGGGGACCGCAAGGTTCACTCGTCAGCTGTTCGTTCGGCTATAATTTAAATTCGGAGGCAGTATCGACAGAATTTTCTAAACATTCCGCCCGCCTTCGGCAGATAATTGATGAATGTCGAATAGAACGCAGTATCGCAATGAAAGATGTTAACAATGTTTAATACAACGTTTGGAGAGCGCTGTTATGAATGATAAAGGTGAACGCGCGAGCGGAATAGGACTTAGAAGGAGAAAAAAAACCGACGGAGAAAACATGTGATAACGTGACGGAACTCGACAAGTATGACAGTTATACTTAATGAGGCGGTGTACGATGACCGAGCGTAATGAGATGCGTTAACAAGAGACCGGCAGCGGGCATAATTTCACGATCGGGCGTTTGAATACCGAGTTGGCGGTTCGAATAGTGGCAACCCGAACGAGCCCGTCCGAACCGGCGTGAACCTGGATGATGCGACCAAGAGACCACTTGGAAGGCGGATATCGTTCATCGATGACCAGGACCATGGTACCGACGGATATTTGGTCGGAAGGAGAGCGCCATTTGGAGATGTCTTGGAGGCGTTGCAAATACTCTCGTGACCACCGCGTCCAGAACCGTTGCGTGAGCTGCTGCAAATGTTGCCAGCGTGTCAATCGGGACGATCTCTCATCCACCAATGAGAGCTCAGGCACAAGAGAGAGCGAATGTCCTACTAAAAAATGAGCAGGGGTTAATGCGTCGAGATCAGAAGGATCGTCCGATAGCGGACACAAGGGCCGTGAATTGAGAACGGATTCGATCTGGACAAGGAGGGTGGAGAATTCCTCGTAAGTCAAAAGAGTGTCGCCTATCAGGCGGCGTAGATGGAATTTGACGCTTTTGACAGCAGCCTCCCATTTTCCACCGAAATGTGGAGCAGACGGGGGATTGAACCTCCACTGAGTCCCTGAATTGCCGAGCGCGTTGGCGATGGTGGCGGCTTCCTGAGAGGCGGCGTCGAAAAGTCGGCGGAGCTCCGAGTCGGCACCGACGAAGTTAGTTCCGCAGTCACTGATCAAGGATGCACAGACACCGCGGCGTCCCGCAAATCGTCTATAAGCGGCGATGAATCCCTGCGTCGTATAATCCGTGGCCATCTCGAGGTGCACTGCGGAGGTGGAGAAACAAACGAAGACTACTTTGTACGTTCGTCCAGCGCGTCCGCGGACAGTTCGCAGTAAAAACGGACCCGCGTAATCCACTCCAGCGTTAAGAAACGGTCGCGAGGGCGTGACTCGAGCTGATGGGAGTTGCCCCATCATTTGCTGTGCAGCAGCGGCGCGGTAGCGAGCACATCGTACACATCGCCGAACGAAGGAGCTGATAGGAGCACGGCCTCCTAGGATCCAAAACCGCTGTCGTAAATCCGACAGCATAACTTGCACGCCGCCATGTAACGTACGTGCATGAGAGTCCGAGATGATGAGTCGAGTCAAGGCCGAGTCGCGCGGTAGCAACACCGGATGCTTCTGATCCGAATCGAGAAGCGAATTTCGAAGTCGGCCGCCGACACGTAAGAGACCTGAGTGGTC
The DNA here is from genome assembly GCA_928718305.1 of Tetramorium bicarinatum. Lineage (NCBI taxonomy): Eukaryota > Metazoa > Arthropoda > Insecta > Hymenoptera > Formicidae > Tetramorium > Tetramorium bicarinatum. The sequence continues at coordinate 29,898,851 of OV788327.1, forward strand.
TGAATATGTTGCGAGACGTGACAACGCGTTAGATGTCGGAAGCGCGGTGCCAGAGGAGAGCAACGAGAGTTCCGTCGCGAAGTATACTGCCTGAGATTGTTTAAGCCAGAACAGCTCGGCTTCTTGGAGTTCGGATGTTGTTAAGACGTTACTTGGAATGAGAGTGGACCGCGAGCGAAAGCGAGCGGCAGCACGGGTAATCCACGCGGTGATTCGAAGCAGGCGTGAAAGCTTCGAATAACGTTCAATGATGCTCCACTCCGAGGCTTTGGCGGCGACTGAGAATAAGTGGCGTGCACGCTCCTCGAGCTCGTTCTTCGAATTCAGAGGAGGAACATGCGACGACCATAAGTCGGGTGATCGCAGGAGCCATGGAGGACCGGACCACCACAGTTTTGACGTGGAGAACGCAAGGTGACACGCCGCGGGATGCGCAGTCGGCGGGATTGTCGGTTCCGGCGACGTGATGCCAGCGCGCGTAAGGCATGGTCTCACGGACGAACGCGACCCGATTAGCCACGAATTCCTTCCACTGGGCGGGCTCCGCCTGGATCCAAGTCAGCGCGACAGTGGAATCAACCCACAGGTGGACCCGCGCGATCGAGTTGAAGGGCGCGCATCACCTGTACCGCGAGACGAACCAATAGAACCGCGGCTGAGAGTTCGAGGAATTGTCACCTTTTTCAGTGGCGCGACCTTGCTCTTCGCGGCGACGAGTGACACGCGCGCGTTATCGAATTCGTCCAATACGCGCACGTAGATGACAGCTCCAAGAGCTTGCTGAGAAGCGTCCGAGAAGCCGTGAAGTTCGACGGCCGCCGATGATGAGTATCCGAGCCAACGCGGGATGAAGAACGTGCTTGTCTGGAGTTCACTCGAGAACGAGGTCCATCGGTCGGCGAGAATGCGTGGAAGCGGCTCGTCCCAATCAAGCTTAAGCCTCCACATCTCCTGGAGAAAAATCTTCGCCACGATGGTAACTGGTGAGATCCATCCGAGAGGGTCGAAGATCTGAGCAACAGACGAAAGCACTGTTCGTTTCGTCAACGCACTGGATGGAGCCGATATGCGTGGCTCAAGGCGAAAGCGGTCGAGAGTCGGCTGCCACGCGAGGCCGAGTGCACGCGCGAGAGCGTCGGACCAAAACTCGCGAGTGCGATTAGCATCGCAGAATTGGATGTCAAAATCGGAGATGATCGACGGCTCATTTGCTGTCCATTTGTGAAGCGAAAATCCGCCCGCCGTGAGCAACCGATCAAGCTGGATGGCTTTAGAGCTGGCGAGAGACACTGAATCAGCGCCAGAGAGCACATCATCGACGTACATTTCGTCGCGGATGATGTGAGCGCCGAGTGGAAAGCGAGATTCTTCGTCGCGAGCGAGTTGATGAAGAACGCGGATGGCAAGATATGGCGCACAGCCCAGTCCGTACGTAACGGTATTGAGCTGATACGTCAGAGGCGATCCCGAAGTGCTCCACAGGATCTGCTGATAACGGCGGTCGTCTGGATGCACGGTAATCTGTCGATACATTTTCGAAATGTCGGCGCTGAAAACGTAGCGATGTTGTCGCCAACGGAGGACAATGGTCGAGATGTCCTGCTGAAGTTTTGGACCGACGTGGAGGCAATCGTTAAGGGATACGCCAGTTGAAGTGCGAAACGAGCCGTTGAACACCACGCGTAGTTTGGTGGTGTCACTCGATTCGCGCAAGACGCCGTGATGCGGCAGGAAGTATGACGGCGAGATTTGCGAGTGTTGGTCTGGAAGTGAAGTCATGTGCCGAAGAGATTCATACTCGGTCATGAACTCAACGTAGAGGCGCGAGAAGGACGATTCATTTGACAGACGTCGTTGCACTTTTTGCAACAAGCGTAGAGCTGCAGAGTGAGAAGAGCCGAGGGTCGACGCGGAGGAACGGAATGGAAGACGCACCACGTACCGGCCCGAAGAGTCTCGAGAATGCGTCGAACGGAAATGCTGCTCGCATTGTTCTTCGTCGCGCGTCAACCGAACTGATATTATAACATTTAGTATTATAACATTGAATAATTATAACATTTATATTATATTGAATAATTATAACATTGAATAATTATAACATATTATAACATTGAAAAATTTAGTTTTTTAATTTTTTAGTTCTTTTAACGATCTTTTCTTCTTTCATTTTTCTTTTCAATAATTTTTCTGCCGCTTGTTTCATTTTTTCTTGCTCTTTAATAACTTTGAGTTTAGCTTTTTCCTCTTGTATTGCTTGCCTTTTTACTGTAATTCTTGCTTCTTTTTTTCATTTTCAGCCCTTTTCCGATCTACTAATTCTTTTCTAGACTTGATTTCAAGTTCTTTTTGTTTTTTTTCTTCAGCTTCTTTTTCATGAATGTAGATCCACTCTTCTGTTGTTGCAACTGAAATGTTTTGATTCTTCGACTTATGTTTTTTCTTTTTTGGTTCTAATTCTGGTGGCCACAATAATGAACGGTAAAGTTACATTGGGTGGAATTGATTTGTTTTCTGTTTGAGTATTCTCTAAAAATAAAAACATTTTTAATCAAAATTTACTCATTAAATTAATTTCTCCTTAAAGAACATTACCTTTATTTTCTACATCCGTATTTTTTGCATCATCAAGTTTTCCATTTTGTACAGAATTATCAGAATTTAACAATTTTTCAAAATTAACGTTTCTCGCGTTTTTATCTTTATTACTATCATTTAAAAAAAAGTTAAACATTATTGTATTTTATT
>OV788327.1:29902098-30262630 GCA_928718305.1 Tetramorium bicarinatum
AATCATTCTATCGTTGCAACCAAGGAGAGTTGCAACGGTGATATCCTACAATCCTAAATCAGGATTGTTGCGACCAAAGAGCGTTGCAATAATCCATTTCCTAAATAACTTCCATGACTACTCGAAAGATTAAAAGGGGTGGAATTCGTATCCAACTAAAACGTATTAAATTTCAAATAAAAAAGGCTTTCCAAACAAATCAGGATCCCTTCCCATTAATATTAAAATTAAAAGAATTAGAGGCTAAAATTAATAATCAAAAGATTCAATTAATTAAATCATATGAAGTAATTCCGATTGAGTACAAATCTTCAACGTACAAATTAATACAAACTGACTTCCAAATTGATTACCCAAATTTTGAGAAAATAAACAAAAAAGACCCTCGTTTTAAGATTTATCAAATGCGTTTTCTTTTCGGAGTAGATTAATTAGTCCAAGACCCAGGTAAATTACTTGAATGTAATGACCTAAAAACGGACGCTCATAACAACAGTTCGTAACAAATTTGGTGACAGCGGTGGGATTCAAAGTAAAAAAAAAAGTTAAGTGATAAAGAAAAATGTTGCCACGCACGCCACCCCCTGAACCTGAGGATCGGAGCTCAATGGAAATCCAGGAATTGCGGAGGACATTACAACAACAACAACAAATAATACAGCAACTTCAACAAAATCAGCAAATACAACAAAATCAACGACCACAAAATCCAGGTATGACGATTTTGTCAGAAGCAACACTAGGGAATTATCTACATTTTTCAGTAAGAAACGCTTTAGAAGCAGTACCAAGTTTTGACGGAAATAATATTTCATTTGTATACTTTGTGGAAGGCTGTGAGGAAGCTCTCAGTATGGTCACACCTTCACAAGAATTGAATTTAGTTCGCGCAGTACGAAATAAATTAACGGGTGATGCACATAGATCGATTCTTGGAAAAACTTTTTCGAATATGCAAGAGCTAGTAGAATTTTTAAGAACAAAATATGGACCGAGAGAAACCGTTTATGAAGCACAAGGACGATTAGCTTATTTGTGTCAAAAGAAAGATGAGAAAGTTGTTGCTTATGCCAATCGAGTCCGTGAATTAGGCAAACGAATATTAGACGCTCAAAAGAGGGAGACTGGGCAAATAAGCAATGAATTACGAGATTCAATTGAAAAACATTTAAAAACAAGTTTTTTACGGGGATTAAACAAAGATATTATAATAATTAAAGAAGGAACTTTTGAAGAAATTGAAAGTCGTGCAATTGAAGCAGAGAAAGAATTAGAAACTATAGAAATGATAAGGCGCGTAGTACTCGCGGAGAATGTATCTGGTGAAAAACGAGCTTCCATTAAACGCATAGGAACTGAACCGGTGACTTGTCAATATTGCTCTAAGAAGGGACATACAGCGAATAAATGCTGGCAAATCAATAAACCACAAGATAAAATTAAAATTGAAAGTCAAAAGAAATCGAATTTCCCATCAAATAATATTACTAATAATAATAATAAGCAATCATCTTTAACACAAAATCCAAGTAATCAAAATCAAACAATTACATGCAGATATTGTAAGAAATTGGGGCATACCTTAGAAGAGTGCCGAAAACGCATTTATAATAATAATCTTCGTCAGAATGTGCAAGGACAGGGAAACGAGCAGATTCCCGCGAGGACAGGGGCGACCCCGGGAAATACCAAAATTCGTCCCACACGAGCAATTATGGAGGAAATAGAATCAGACACCGAACAGTAAATATAACTCAAATAGAAGATGTACCATCAGTAAAATTAGAGAGCAAAAATTTCAAAAAGAAATTAAAATTCCTAGTAGACAGTGGATCAGGACCCAATATTATTAAAAAGAATTCAATAACATATGATACTGTGGTAGACGAAAATGAAATATTACAATTGAGTGGAATTACAATGCATCATGTTGCTACCCTAGGGCAGGCAGTGATAGATATCTTAGGATATCCAGTCATTTTCCATTTAGTAGAAAATAATTTTCCAATACCACAAAATGGAATCTTAGGATCAGATTTCTTTAAACAATTTCAAGCAAATGTCAATTATCAACAAAATCAATTAGAATGGCCTGGTATCTGTATTCCTTTTGAAGAAAAAGAGGAAGTTTTAGTAATACCACCGAGAGCTGCATCAGTCATGTAAAAATTGCAAACCCAGAATTAAAAGAAGGGTATATTCCACGATTAAATGTGACAGAAGGCGTCTACTTAGGAGATGCATTAGTCACAGTAAAAGAAGGGAAAGCATATTTGAAAGTAATAAATACAAATGATGAAGAAGAAAGAGTATATGTTCCTACAGTAAAATTACGTGAGTTCACGTTTGAAATGAATGAAAAACAAATAATTGATTTAAATCCGAACCATTTAGATGGTTTAAACGAAAATTCTAACTTAAATCCGAAATGTTTAGATAGTTCACTGCACAAAAAACAATCGAACTCAGAGGAAAACCTCAAAACAAACTCAAATTCAAATTCAAAGTCAAATTCAAATTCAAAGTCAAATTCAAATTCAAATTTTAAAATGTGCTACAGCATAAAACAAAGTGACAGAAAAGAAAAGGTGATAAAGTTATTAAGACTAGAACATTTAAATTCGGAGGAACGAGTTCATGTAGAAGAGTTAATAGAAAAAAACTCAGACTGTTTCCACTTGCCAGGAGAGAATCTCGAGCATACGAATGTTTTGAAACATAAAATTCCAACAATGAATGAAATGCCAATTAATACACGACAATATAGATTTCCAGAAATTCATAAAAATGAAATAAATAAACAAGTCAATGAATTACTTGAACAAGATATAATTAAACCTTCAAAATCACCATACAATACGCCTGTGTGGATAGTACCTAAGAAACCGGACTCGGAGGGGAATAAACGGTGGAGAATGGTTTTAGATTTCCGTGACCTAAACGATAAGACCATAGGAGACGCGTACCCAATTCCAAACATAACAGAGATATTGGATCAATTAGGAGGAGCAAAATATTTTTCAGTCTTTGACCTTGCGTCGGGTTTTCATCAAATTAAAATGCATCCAGAGGATAGTCATAAAACAGCTTTTTCAACACCATATGGGCACTACGAATTTGAAAGAATGCCTTTTGGATTAAAAAATGCACCAGCAACCTTTCAAAGATTAATGGATCTAGTGTTAACAGGAATGCAAGGAAATGAAATTTTCGTATATCTAGATGATATAGTATTATATTCAAGTTCACTTACAGAACATGCAATTAAATTCGAAAAATTAATGGGGAGATTACGAGAAGCAAACTTAAAGCTGCAACCAGAAAAATGCGAATTTTTAAGAAAAGAAGTAACATATTTAGGACATATAATTGGAAAGAACGGAGTCCGTCCAGACCCCAAAAAGGTAGAAGCAGTTCGAAATTTTCCAATTCCAAAAAATGCAAAGAATATAAAACAATTTCTAGGATTGGCTGGATATTATCGAAGATTTATTAAAGGATTCTCAAAAATAGCAAAACCATTAAGCAACCTGTTAAAAAAAGAAATGGATTTTAAATGGAAAGAGAAGGAACAAGAAAGTTTTGATTTATTAAGAAACGTACTTTGTGAAAAACCAATATTACAGTATCCAGATTTTACAAAACCTTTTCTTTTAACGACTGACGCATCTGGAACAGCAATTGGCGCGATATTAAGTCAAGGACAAATAGGAAAAGATCAACCTATAAGTTATGCATCACGTGTATTAAATGACGCGGAGAAAAATTATTCAACGATAGAAAAAGAATTGTTGGCAATAGTATATGCTGTGCAACATTTTAGACCTTATCTTTATGGAAAGAAATTTAAATTAATAACAGATCATAAACCATTAACATGGCTTCATAAATTAAAAGACCCTACTTCACGATTAGCGAGATGGAGAATAAAGCTAGCTGAATATGACTATGAGATAATTTATAAACCAGGAAGAATAAACGCAAATGCAGATGCTCTGTCAAGAAATCCTATAATAAATATATATCCAATACATTCTTTAGAAGATCAAATTGAAGAGTGCCCAGAAGATGACGAAGCAAGAGAAAGAAATGCAAATCCAAAACCTTTACCAATTTCACCAAGAAGAGGAATGATGATTGAAGAACCAGAACCAGTAGTCACGGGAGTTCAAACACGGAAAATGGATACAGAAGGGGAAAGTATACCGTTCACAAAAAGAGAACTGAAAGAACCATTATTTATACAACATACAATTCAGGCTGAAATACATAATAATCCTAATAACACAAAAAATAATATCAATGAATTACCAATAGAGCAAATCGAAATAAATAATACCGAAATTTTAAATGATATAATAGAAGAAGATGATCAAAGAAACGAAATGTCATTAATAGGAAGCACAAATGATCATGAAAACTCAACGGACTTACAAATAATAATACCACCTAATCTTTTGGAAATAATAAGTAATTTAACAACGGATTATGATGATCATGAAAATCAAGAGAAGAAAATTAAAGAAGGAAATAATAAAAACAACACTGAAGACGATATAGGAAAAAACAATTGTGAAGAAAAAGGAAAAGGAAAAGAGGATGAAGAGAAAGAGGAAGAGGAAGAAGAGGAAGAAGAGGAAAAAGGAATAGAGGATGAAGAGGAAGAAGAAGAAGAAGAAGAAGAAGAGGAAGAGGAGGAAAAAGATGATAATATTTCAGACATTGATGAAACAGAAAATGAATTTAATTCAGACAACATATTGGACAAAACTGAAAATAAAATATTGACACGTGGACAAAAACATAGTATCATAAATAGTCGAGATAAAATTTTTATGCGGAAAGGAAATTATTTATATTTCTTAAGTGCAGATGGTAAACCTTGCGATGAGGGCTCGAAACAATTCCAAAAACAAAATCTAATACCAAAAATTAAAAGTAAAGAAATTGGGAATATTGAAATAATTAAAAAAGGGAATAGGACACATTTAATATTAATATGTAAAGAAAATATAAATGAGAAAATGGATAAAGAAATATTATTCAAATTTAAAAATAAATTACGAGAAATAATTAAAGGAAATTCATTCGAAATAATAAATATGGCAAAGACAAAGGAAATAGATAATATAAATTGGGAAGAGATCTTGAGTCAAATTCGTGAATCAATATTAGGAACGGAAACAAAATTAATAATATGTCATGGATTAGTAATAATTCCAGAGATAGAGAAACGGAAAAATATAATAGAAGAAGCACATTCATCAAAAGTAGGAGGACATAAAGGAATAACGAAAACATATAATAGAATTAGACAAAATTTCTATTGGAACAAAATGAAATCTGAAATACGAAATTACATTAATCAATGTTTACAATGTCAAACTAAAAAATTAATTAGAGTAAAAATAAAACAACCTATGTTAATAACTGATACCCCATTTTCTTCATTTGAAAAAATTTCCATGGATATAGTAGGACCTTTACCCAAAACCACAAAAGAAAATTCCTATATTTTAACAATTCAAGACCATTTAACAAAATTTTCCTTGGCCATTCCTTTAAAATCAATAACTTCAATTCAAGTAGCGAATGCACTATTAAAATATTTTATTTGCATTTTTGGGGCACCGAAAATAATACTAACTGATCAGGGAACAAATTTTACAAGTAACTTAATGAAAAGATTTGCAAAGCAATTCAAAATTAAACAATATAAAACAACGGCATTCTATCCACAAGCCAATGGAGCTTTGGAGAGATCACATTTAGTACTGATAGAATATTTGAAACAATATGTAAACAAATTTACAGAATGGGATGATTTATTAGAATACGCTATATTCTCATATAACACTAGTATTCATGAATCAACTAAATATACTCCATATGAGTTGGTATTTGGTAAATTAGCAAGACAACCGTCCAGTGAAATAGTAAATGAAATTAAAGAAAAAACGTATGATGACTATTTATATGAATTAATGACGAACATTCATGATTTGCAAGAATTGGCTCGGAAATGCCTTATTGCATCAAAAATAAAATCAAAATATTATTATGATAAAAAAATAAATCCACAAACATTTCAAATAAATGATCAAGTTTTTCCTTTAAAAGAACCCAAAAAGGGAAAGTTGGGAGATCAATATTCGGGACCACATATAATAACAGATATTTTACCAAACGGAAATATAAAAGTATTAGTTAAAGGAAAATTAAAGATTGTACATGCTAACAAAATACGGAAAATTAAATGAGGTTGAACATGAATTAGAAAACATTTTCAATCTCAAATAAATAATGAATTAAATTTCTTATTATTGTTTTTTGTATAGATGAAGGAAATAATCAGCTTAACAATAATTTGGATGTTATTCACCGGGAAGAATGGAAAGATAATCGGCTATGATTGTGGAACATCAAACCTTAATGTTACAACTGTATCATTACTTAACATCGAAGAATGTAATATACCATATATAGAACCTCACACACAAGAAATGTATATTCAACTTTTACAATTATCAAAATTCGAATTAACAAAAATCATTCAATGTAAAATATTAATTTCACGAACAATTTATTATTGCGGAATGCATTCACATTTAGCTACCGTATCAAATGCACAAGCGGAATATATTATCGATACAACTTTAGACCAATGTAAGAATATGCATAAAACAGGGACATTAATAATAAACGTAAATAATGTAATTAATGGATTAAAAGTAAATTATACAACAAGTCGGCCTATCACTTTTGCGGGATCAATAACAACAGATGGACAATGTTTAGGAACACAATATTCAGATCCTTATGGAACTTGGCAAAATGTAGTTGTACAAGGAATAATTACAATAAACCTAAATGCATATCAAGCAACAATTAATATTGAAACTAATCAGATATATTTAAAAACAGGAACAATATGTCAATATTCAGATGGTAATTGCATAGATATAGAAGGAAAATATAGTTTCTGGGAAACAATACCAGATGATAATTGTAAATTTAATCATTATGATATACTATATGAAGGAAAAGCAAATAAAATGATTAGTAATATAAATGAAAAATTGGAAATTGTTTATTCCTTGTCAACAAGAGATATAACCTTCGCATTAACTCAGATAGGTGAAGAGATTCTTTGTGGATATACACTAATTAAAACAGAACATCCAAAATTAGTAATTTTAGAAACTAAAAGAGGGGAAACTTTTGCACATAAGCGCAAAATATCGATAGAAAATTTAGACATTTTTGCATACGTAAATTCAAAATTTGTTTACGTGGAAAAACACATTCGCACACAAATGACACATCTATACACGGACGTACTAAAACAACGCTGCGAATTGGAGCGACAAGTGATGAAGAACGCATTAGGATTAGCAATTCATTCGCCAGATGATTTCGCTTATCAAATTATGAAAGGACCAGGATATATGGCGGTAATTTCAGGAGAAGTTGCCCACATAATTAAATGTACTGCAGTAGAAGTAAAAATTCAGCGAACGCAAGAATGTTATCAGCAAATATCGGTACTTAAAGGAAACGAAACATATTTCCTAGCTCCACGAACGCACATACTATTTAAAACTGGAACACAAATTTCATGCAATCGGATTATTCCAACAATGTATCTTCTAAACGACGGATGGTATCAAATAACACCAAACTTGGAGTACAGCAAACCACCTACAACAATGAAACCATTAACTAAACCTACATGGCACTATAAAAATCCAGGATCTCTAGCAATCAGCGGCATCTACAGCAATAATGAACTTGAAAATTTAAGAGATCACATAATGTTTCCGGCGGAAAAAAATGGGATATTAAACACAGTGGCACGGAGTATCAGTGGAGAACCAACGTTACCACAAGGAATATCTATATCTAATCTTTTGGATGAGAATTCTTTAAGGAAAATTACAGAAAGTGCCTGGAGGAGAATTTGGGGAACATTTCTATCTATTGGAAATGCAAGCGCAGGATTAATAGGAATATACTTCTGCGTAAGAACAATAAAATTAATAATAGATACCATCATACATGGATATGCACTTCATACAATATACGGATGGTCAATTCATCTAATTGGAGCATTGTGGGACTCTGTAACAAATCTGCTACTTCATCTGGCAAAAGGAGTAAATAAAAAAGAAACCAATCAACCGAAGGAAGAGAATCAGGAGCCATCTTCACAACCAAGAAACCAACAAGAAGAAGAAATAATAAATACATCACATGCAAATTTGACAACAACAAATACATCACACACATATTTTTCGAATCCAAATTCAATAAATAAAGAAGCAGAAAATATTAAAAAAGTGAGCATCAACAAGGAATCTCAAAATATATATCCTCAATTGTAAGAAGCGAATAAAATAGTTTATTATATTAAGTTAAGAAGAATATTAAATTAAAAGAAAACTAAATAAAAACCAGTCAGACATAAAGTGTTAGGAAATTGTAAAAGAAATTAATAATAAAGTAAAAATAGATAATTAAATAAATTAAGAATTAAGGAAGTATAATAAAATAGATGTTAAAAGAACAAGGAAACGAAAGAATGAAGAAAGAAGAAGATGGATCTGACCAATATAAGGATCAATAGGAAAATTCGGCCAATGGACTACCCAAGGACAATTCGGATTCTACTGAAGAGCATCATCTGCATACTAAACCAAGACATAAACATAATACTAACAATATTATATAAAATGATAAAATAAAGGAAATAAATAAAACAATGTATAATTACACTATTAACAAAATTATGTAAACACGTAGTATTCAATAATGTATCTCTAGAGATATATAACCGTATTACTAACAATATTATATAAAATAATAAAATAAACAAAATAAAATAAAATAATGTATAATCACACTATTAACAAAATTTTGTAAACACGTAGTATGTAGTATTCAATAATATACCATTAGAAATATGATATAAAAAGATTATAATAGAGTACCTAAAATATTGCAATCATACATACTTATTCCTCTAGTATATACTTTTAAGATTATAACTCATACGTGGAAGCGCGATATACCACGTATGACTTAAAGGGGGAAGGTGTTACGTATTACATTTCTCTAGTATATATATACATATTTTTTTTTTCCAGATTATAACTCATACGTGGAAATGCGATATACCACGTATGACTTAAAGGGGGAAGGTGTTACGTATTACGGAATTAAATTTAAAAGATGAAATTCATTTAAAAGAACGCTGCTTAATATCGATCACTGAATGCTATCACTCTAATATTGATTATTTATCTGGTTACTGAACGGTAAGACATGAGCCGGACGGAATAGGATTACAATTGAAATAGAACCTTCCTCCTCCATTAAAAAATGCAAGTTTAAGAGTAGGGGTATAGATAATAAGGGTATAAAATAAGCGACAGACAATAGCGGAGCGGAGTTTGTTATCTTACGTCCAAATCTTTAAATCGCGTTTTTGTTCAAGTAAAATAAAGGTACTTTTAAAATCATACATATCGGAATCTTTTGTCGCAAACAAAAGTGTTGCGACTTAATCATATTTCCAATCGTTCCATCGTTCATTCCATCGTTGCATCCAAAGAGAGTTGCAACGGTGCTCCTAATTCTAATCATTCTATCGTTGCAACCAAGGAGAGTTGCAACGGTGATATCCTACAATCCTAAATCAGGATTGTTGCGACCAAAGAGCGTTGCAATAATCCATTTCCTAAATAACCACTTCCATGACTACTCGAAAGATTAAAAGGGGTGGAATTCGTATCCAACTAAAACGTATTAAATTTCAAATAAAAAAGGCTTTCCAAACAAATCAGGATCCCTTCCCATTAATATTAAAATTAAAAGAATTAGAGGCTAAAATTAATAATCAAAAGATTCAATTAATTAAACCATATGAAGTAATTCCGATTGAGTACAAATCTTCAACGTACAAATTAATACAAATTGACTTCCAAATTGATTACCCAAATTTTGAGAAAATAAACAAAAAAGACCCTCGTTTTAAGATTTATCAAATGCGTTTTCTTTTCGGAGTAGATTAATTAGTCCAAGACCCAGGTAAATTACTTGAATGTAATGACCTAAAAACGGACGCTTATAACAATAGTTCGTAACATTAGTTTATATGTATGTTCCGTGTCGATTCTTATGTACGTATTTTTATGCGAGATTTAAACTGTCGTACGATTACGCGACATACGTTCTCGTTACTTCGCGTCTTGTAGCGCTAGGAGAATCATAGTCGTAGATAGCGTGGTTGCTTTTCCGTTAGTTCGTCTAAGTTGCCGTCGGTTATCTATATATATAAGGAGCGTTCCCGCTCATTCTGTGATACACATCGATGGAGAACAGACGCAATATCGTAAGATAGTTTGATTTGTATAAGTAACTTTATAATATCTTGACATGCTAAATATATTCTGTATCAAATGGTAATTAGTGTATGTTACTTAATATTAGTGTATGTTACTTAATATTTTGACTATACAATCAGCATTGATTGGATAAAGACCAAACACTTCAAAACCATTTTTCAGAATAGCCTTTAAATCTAAAGTACTGAGAGCAGTTTTCAAAATATTAGCAAAATCTACTTTTTTTATATTAATAGTATATTTTTCATGCTTGAAATCTTCAACAGCTTGCCCCCATGCTTTCTTCAATGGTCTAAAAAATGTTCTATTCAGTGGTTGTAACATGTGTCGAGTTAGGAAACAAGGTTATTAAAATAATGTTTTTTTCTCTGCAAAATTTATTAAGTGAAAGAGTAAAATGCGATGAATGTCCATCCATGTAAAAAATTACTGGAAACTCTATATTTTGTTGTATTAACCACGGCTAGAATACATTTACCATATATTCAAAAAAACTTTTACTCGTCATCTAACCATTTTCAGTTTTTCTTAGGTTCCAACCTTTTGGAAAATTTGAAGCAATATTTGCAGGAATTCTCTGGTAACTAAAAAGCACTAAAGGCGGTGCCTGATCACCAGCTGTATTATATAAAAACAAAGATGTAATTTGCTCCTTATCGTTACTTCCTACAATTTTGTGTACGGTTTTACGACCCTTACGAACTATCACTTTGTCTATATCAGGGCATAATTTAAAACCTGACTCATCACCATTAAATATTTTTTTTTCTATTTTTATTTATATTTAGCAAGTTATTGTCTTCTAAATATTTTTTTACTTCAGCGAACCAACTTCTCAATCCTTCTTCAGTCACAGATGCTCTGCTATAACTGAGATTTTGAGGCTTTCTTTTACTTAACTTAGGATGACGGCGATAAAATGCCTCGTACCAATGTCTACCGGGTTTATCTTTAATAAAAGGAGTTTGTTTTTTTAAATCTAAGACAAGCCACTTCACACTATTCAAAAGTTGCTCCTGCGTAACTGGAAATCCTCGCTCTTCACTATACAAAATCCAATCCACAAGCTGTTGTTCTTCTTCTGCTGTTAAAATTGTTTGTGGACCTTTCTTTGCATTTATTGGAGAAATATTATTTACTTTATTATTGTTGTTAGAGGAATTTTGTATTTAGCAGCAATTTGTCTTAAGGATTTACCAAGCTTTACTTCTTCGACTACAATTGGCATATCTTCCTTTTTATACATAAATTTATTTCGTTTTTTGTTTTCCTTTTTTTGTTTTTTGATTTGACATAATGAATACTAAAATAGAACAATTGTATCATAGTCCAGATAGGAAAGCATACAAAAAAATTTTATTTTAAAATCAATAACTCTAAATTTAATTATTGCAATATACATATAGCAATCTTTAAAAAATTGATGCCTAAAATAAATTCCTATATAATTGTAACATTAGTAAGAATCATCTTACAATTAACACAATTATTACTGACAATGAATACATTTCAGAAATTAATTTTGTAATTATTGTAAAATCGTTGCAGCATAAAATTGTACAATTATTAGTTAAGTAACAGTAAGAAATTCTTTTTACTTTTTATTTTTTACATAATGTTGCATCATTATTTTGTCAATATTTAGAACTTATAATTGTAAAATTCTACTTCAGCAAAAAATATGCATTTTGCAGAATCATCTTATGACAATTATTGCGAAATACGGTAAATGGAAATATGTAATAATTGCATTTATTACAAAAGTTTCCTATCTGAGAGATTGTATAATAATACGTATAATGAGGTTAGATTAAACATTTTTCGTTCTTACCTTTAATGTAGATACTTTTTGTAGAAAATAATATATATACTTTTTTATTTAAAAATTTGATAAATATTTATACATAAAAAATATGCATAAATAATTAAGATATTGAAAAAAATGTTAATTATTAATGACAGCACATGCATAAACAATCTGCTTAGTAACTGTTCCAGTGACGGGACATATGACTTATTACGTGACCCGCAATCCGAACACGGTAATTTCTTATAAATTTTAATATTTTTTTAATTTTCAATATTTGAAACTTATTTTAAAACTTACTAAGAAGTTTTAATTTATTTTAATGATACAATTAAGTATATTACATTCAAAGAAAACTCTAATTAGAAAATCGGTCTTTCTAAACAAAATTCGCAAGATACGTATACTAAACATCGCAAATCCGTGATTCCAAGTTTCTTAAACAATTTTTATCATTAATATTGTATCGTTAACAATTTTTTAGTAAAAATATAAATAGCAAATGTTTAAGGAAAATATTAAAAATATCTTATTTGGTTGTTTTGATATTTATTTATAGAAAATAAGAGATATATGCAAATTTGTTCGAGTATTGGGTACTGTTCGAGTACTGGGCCGGTCCCTTTATTCAAGCGTTATTCATATATTATCTATTTGCGAATGCGTGTGCTCAACGAGTACATACTTGTACCTGTGAGCTTCATTTCACTATATCTGATTTATGTTATGTATTGTTATTTTTACACTGCTTATGTACTCTAATTTCTCTTGTATTATTTTGGTTATTCTATGTGTACATGTATATAATCTGAACTCACGCATCCGATCTCGACTTGCCTTTCCTCGCTCACGGGAATAATCTCTAGCGTATCCTATTCTTAAGAAGTGATGTTATCAGATGTTTGCTTTTTAATTTCGTTAATTGCATAGCCGACTTAATTATTCTACGATTAAAAACTGTTTCTCATTTTCTGATACATCATAATTCTATTAAGTTTTTTTACAAAACTGTCGTGCCTCAGCATTATTCTGCGTTTGCCTTCACTATTACCACGCCTTTACGTTACAACATTTTTTATTTATAATATTTTAATTGAATCATAGATTTTTTACAAGCTTTGAAAGTGCTCTAAAGTCGCGGATTTTATTCTTTATTAATACTGAAAATCTTCATTCATTGATAATTAATTACCACGCTGTGCACAAACAGAAGATTTCATATTAATGGCAAAGTTCATGCATGTTACAACATGTTACAAAATTCTTGCAGGGATCAGCACAAAGAGATTGGGCATTCAACTATCGCAAACGAGGGACATGTTTCACGAAAAACAAAATGTTGAAGCAATGGCGGTAATCTATTTCGTAACTGTTATGAATGCTTTTTGATGTGATACATTTGAGTGTTTTAATTTACACCTTCTATTTTTATGTAGTAGTCTTTAGCAAAAAGCCTGCAGACAGCACACAGCAGCAGGTAGAGAGCACTGTTAAGTTTGCAGATGCGATTGCTCTTATGGCGGAAAACGATCGAAGAAGAAATGATTTCCTTGAGCGGATGATCCAAAATGATCGAAATATTCTGGAAAGAATGCTAGAAAATGATAAAGAAAGAAATATACTGTTGGCCAATCTTACGGAGCTTCTAAAAAAACATATGCAGTAGCATTTGTATTTAGAATATAAAAGTGTCAAAATTAAAATAAAACAAATATATTTACGATAATATACTGTATTAATTTTATTATAAAATTAATTGATATGTATATATATATTTTTTTTGTTTTTCAGAATGTCTTTAACATAAAATAATCTTATTTACATAACTCGCAACCCCTTCCGTCTAATCTCGAACGCGGACTGTCTTTCGCTAACAGTGATATTCGCGCAAGAGAATCCACACGCAATCTATATATATATATATATATATATATATATATATATATATATAGATAAATATAAGTAGCAATATAAGGCGGGTTCTAATCCGGGAGCTCCGAGGGGGGAGCGGGTCGCGGGGGGCTCCCGCGGCGCGGGGTCGCCAAGCTCGGAGGACGCGGGGTCTGCGGAGAGAGGGGAACGCGTGCGGAATCAGCAGATGACGCGTGCGGGAACCGCGGATGACACATGCGGGATCTGCGGAGAGAGGGGGACGCGGAATCAGCTGATGACCCGTGCGGGAGTGCGAGGGAGAAGCCCTACGATCGCGAAACGTGGGGAGGGGGCGTCGCTCGCGTTATCATCTTCGCTCGCGTCCCCATCTTCGTTCGCTCGCGTTCGCGTTCTCTCTCGCGCTCCCGCTCGCGTCCCCATCTTCGTTCTCTCTCGCGCTCGCGTCCCCATCTTCGTTCTCTCTCTCGCATCATCATCATCATCATCGCTCGCGTTCTCTTTCTCGCGCTTCCGCTCACGTCACCATCTTGGCTCACGCTTCCCCCTCGCGCGCTCGTTGGTATTTATCAATCGATTTTTTTTATTATAATAAGAGCTAATGGTTCTAAATTATGAACTATCTCGAAAAAGGCCATTTCACAACATAAAAAGGCATCTTAGCATTTTTTTATCTCTTACAGCGGCTAAACTGCTAGAGAAAGATAACGCATTCTATTTTTAATGAAATATTAAGACAAACGTGAAACAAAATTAAGAAACGTAAATGTTATATGTGTAATGGGGAGGGAGGAATAAAAAAATCGACGATATATATATTTATAGATAATATACGTTTATTTTTTATGTGCGTGCCACCAATTGAACAGCTTGAATACATTTTGCATGGCACAATTGGATACATGTTTATGGCAACGTAAAGTATGTGTAGCATCCATCTTTTTCAGCGATTCCACGTCTTCGTAGTGCTCGTCAAAGCTCTCGATGTAGACATCATCTCTCGCATCGTCCAGGAGCAAATCACGCAGCCATTCTCGTTTCTCGAGTCCCTTTACGTATACGATGGGTGAGTTTTCACTCTCCGTCATATCCCGCAACGCCTTTGTAATCATGTCTCTAGCCGTGAAGTACGGAATCGTTCCGTGATCATCGCGCCAATGTAATCCATGATGTTTCACCTCCAACCAGGATACGTGTTTTCTATCCGCTTTGCTGAGAAAATGCCATGGCTCGGAGCTTCCAAATATATAATGAGTGAGAATAAATCCCTCTCTGAGAGCGGCAAATTCCTTCACGACGAAAGAGTTTCTGCCGACGACGAAACCTTGCAGATCTACGAACGTTGGCGTTGACATGGTTGCAGACATGACTAATTTATGTCAAGGAGCGGACTGCGGGAGGATCGTGGAAAGTTGTACTTTTTATATCGCTCCCCTTCTCCAACATTGCATGATTTTCGGTCTACAGATGATTCGACGTGGTTTGAATTATCAATCACATCTTCGTTGACGACTGGATCTGCCCCGATGCGAATTAGAGGCCCATCAATTACGTCTCTTCCGGGATGAAAAATTGGATGATATATTTTGCCGACGGTGGAACCATGTAGATCCACGACGTAACCTTTCATTAGAGGCCACTCAATTATGCGTTCCCCGCAATGAAAAATTGGATAGTATATTTTGCCGACGATGGAACCTCGTAGATCCACGACGTAACCTTTCAGATCCACGTACGTTGGCGTGGACATGGTTGACGCTGGTGCGGACATGTCGAGAAGTGGACTGCACGAGAGGCTCATGATACATGAATCTTATATTGGAATATTGCTAACATTGCAATTTACATAATCTTGCGCACTACATTGGACAATGGGCTGTATTCGATGACGCGATCGTGCAAGATGAGACAGTAGGCAGTAGTATTTGCTGGTACATTCTCTTTGCAATCAAATTCTATGCGCACATCTACAGTGGCACTCTTGATAGACTCGTTCTGTCGCGCGCAATCGATGACTACAAAAGGCCCATTCGCTAAAAATGTGCTTACGTTGCAAAGCGTTTCATAGCAGTCGTATCCATAATAAGCTTTACGAAAACGCGCATACATGTCAAAAAGTATAGCGTATCTATTTTTGTTAAAGTCTAAATTCAGGTCGTCATATGGATAAAATTCAGAATTTAGATAAAGTTTCACATTGGTCAAATTACAATCATCGAATATGCTCGCATCTTGAGACATGATATTCTTTCGACCAGTCTGCAGAGCAAAGATAACGTATCGCGGTTTCTCCAACTGAGTCGCAGTTTTGATAGCCCACGAATGCTTGGTCGTGCTCTGCAATAGGGGATACTCGTACAGTTCCCATGATCGGAAACTCATACTCAGATATCGTCCGCTTTCCAAAGCTCGTAACAGGGATAGTTTATTGACCTCATTCAACATAACGTGAGGCATTCGCCACTGTACTTTGAATAGTTCGATTTCTGGTTCCGTCTTCGAATCACCATTGATGCAATTGTTGTCGTTGCGCGCTCGTATCAAAATCAATTCATGGCGGGCGTTAACAACCACATGTTTGTAATCCTCGCAAAAGCCCAAAAGCATATTGAGCGGTACGCAAAAATTAAAGTATCCTTCCGGTATGGTAGATGTAGTGTCCCATCCGGCATTCCGCAAGATCAGCGCTTTGTCATACGATAGCGATACATAGTTTTTGATAGTGCTGGTTATTCCAGCGTTTCTGATGCGGTCAATCTCCACGCCGTTGAGTTCGTATCGAATTTCGTCAAACATGAATGCCACGCAATTATTTGCAAGAAAAATCTCCGCATCATCCTTCTTCTCGGCATCATTGTTCTTCTTTTTCTTCAATTTTCCTTCGATGTAGAGTAAGCTTTCACACGGCAACGTATACAAATCCTGCTGTTGTATGGGTATTCTTATCTCATCGCTATGTCCAAACGTCGTATTGGCATACGGATTGTATGTATGAGTTTCAATTTTGACAATGCTATTGTCAAAGATCGGCTCGCGTCCAATATTCAAGATATCAGCCATTTCGTACAATGAAACCTAATGATCTCAAAAATTCAATGTTCGACGCAGTGAGTTTCTTTTTATTGGGCGATGAGATTTGTCTTCCTTTGATAAAACTTTTCACCTGTTCCACTTCGTTCAACACTAGCATTTCCCGTTATCGCTGTCTCCTCCGCACATGTAATCTGACGGTGATCTCTTCTCCGCGAAAATCGAGCAGTTGGCCGTCCTGATCCACGATACGAATCGTCAGATCCGTAATGCTCCGTACGATGATCGGGAGATAAATGATCTGCGCGGGTATTTCCGATATCTTATATCCTGGTGGAACGCTTGGTGAAAACTCGTGTATCGTATGCACGCACTTGTCGTTACTATATGCACCTGCGGTCACATTGCACTCTATGCGAATAATGTTTACGTTAATGATATTTATTGATACATCCGATTCATGCCACTGTCGCGGCTCTAGCACACGATTCGTCGAAAATCCCAACAGCGATCCAATATTGTTAGGTTTTGTAAAATTTATTCTGTGAGCACACTTGATTTCACTTTTCATCGTATTGTTGTTAGCTCGAATCGTCAGTGGGTACTCGTCATCATCTTCCCCGATGTCTTTTTTTCTCACATCTTTGGAACGAGATTGTAAAAGCATGCGTTTTAAATACGTGTCAATGTCACGCAATTCGTATGATCCTTCGGGAATGACAATCTCCTTGTCATCGCCAAAGTAGAATTTATTGTTCGATGAATTTACATTGGGGACCGTGTAATAGGTTTCAAAGTCCGTCAGGCCGAGTTCGTAATCTTCATCGTTCAAATCCACAGCAGGAAAGTAGCTTACCGAGAGAATGCTACTCTTACCGGTGAGTGTAAACGTCAGTGACATGTTTGATACTGCGAGTTCAAATGACGCATCGTTAGTCTTTAAACTGATCATCTGCCTTTTGGAGAAACTGTAAACAAAGTTGTCCACAATTGCTCTGATCGTAACGCTGATAAGGCATGCGATTGTACTCGATTCGTGTCACATCGTTTATTAGATATCGCACCAATTCACTCGGCGGTCGAAGATTACCAAAACTATCGAAATATATGACGCGATCTCCTCTCTTCGCATACGCCACCCAGTGAGTACCCAGCCCCTCGGCATTGTCCAAATTTACGATACCGCTCTCGTTTCGACGCACTCCTCCCGTTGGTAGGCTAGTACGCATAAATATACCTCTAAAATATGGAATGCGCATACGTTTTGCGAGTTGTTGTAATTGTACGTCGGTAGTTGCACCCTTTGGGATTTTTATCGTCTCTTTGACGTTTTTTTTTTCTTCTCATCGACACTCCACGTCCACGTTTGTACGGAGCGAGATAAATTCCATGACCTTCCATGGCACGATTATGACGTTTCAGTTCTTCCAGCTGACGCTGCGCAACCTTGTTATCATTCACAGCCTTTGCGACTCCCGCCGCTCCACCGACCAATGAACCGATAACTCCCAGTAACGGCAGGATCGGCAGGATACCACCACGTTTCGCTACCGAAAGTATTCGTTTCCTCGTTGTTTTTTTTTTTCTTTGTTTTCAGACCCATACCGAATTTTGTTTTGGCCTTCATAGCCGCCCAAACGGCTGTAGCAGCAGCTCTTTCCCCGAAAGTTGAATCCCTCGCGGTAATACGTTTTCGCGCTTTCGCGGCGAGTATATTGTCAGCAATGTGTCGTTCTGCGATATCGTTGTTATGCGAATAGGCTATATCGTGTTCGCGACACGCTGCATCCAGCGGGTTAATACCTTGATCACCTCTCGCCAAACGTTTTTCCAAATGAGTTCCCGGACCACAAAACTGATAACCGGGAATATGTAATTCAATCGGAAGTGCGTTTATCGCACGATTTAACAAGCCTCTTCCAATCTTCGTTGACATTCGCTGCAATCTTTTTTCAATGGCGGTGGACCGTCGATATGCGTTCGAAGGCACGGTAGATTATAATGCTCCAGGCAACGACGGTACTGCTGAACTTCTGAATCTGTCTTGATATGGTCGGGAAGTCTATCCCACACATAATCTATACAATTATAAAACTTTTGCACAAGAATAATCTTTGGTACATACTTCAACTGCTCGACAGTTAAATCGTATATATCACGGTTATCCAACAGAAGCAGAAACATTTCTGAGCCTTTCGGTGG
The DNA here is from genome assembly GCA_928718305.1 of Tetramorium bicarinatum. Taxonomy (NCBI): domain Eukaryota; kingdom Metazoa; phylum Arthropoda; class Insecta; order Hymenoptera; family Formicidae; genus Tetramorium; species Tetramorium bicarinatum. Next base: position 29,921,434 of record OV788327.1, read on the forward strand.
AATGCTCTGCTATAAATAGGTTTAGCTCTCTCGATACCGTTTCATTTTTTCGGAGATAACATGCGGTTCGTGCGACAATCGCCGCCAATCGCGGTGACTAATTTCGATGAAAGGTTAGTGTCTGAGAAAGAGATACGCAAACATGGAAACATGCTACCAATTTCTATACGCGGTATTATTTGCGGTCCGTCAAATTGTGGCAAGACAAATGTGGTGATTAGCCTGCTGGAAAGTCCGCACGGTGTACGCTTTGAGAACGTGTACGTGTATTCGAAATCTTTGCAGCAACCGAAATATCAATACCTGGAAAATATATTGACGTCGATAGAAGAAATTGGTTACTTTACATTTTCGAATAACAGTGACGTCATTTCGCCGAGCGATGCACGTTCAAACTCGATCTTTATTTTCGATGACGTGGCATGCGACAAGCAGGATACGATAAGAGAGTACTTTGCAATGGGCAGACACGCAGACGTCGATTGCTTCTATCTTTGTCAGACGTATGCAAAGATACCAAAGCATCTTATACGCGACAACGCGAATCTATTGATTCTGTTCAAACAGGATGGTACCAACCTAAAACACATATACACCGATCATGTAAACACTGACATGTCATATGAAGATTTTTGTAAATTGTGTCATATCTGTTGGCAGCAGAAGTATGGATTTGTAGTGATAGACAAGGATAGCGCGATTTCGAATGGTCGTTACAGGAAAGGATTTAACGACTTTGTGATATCATAATGCAATCAGTTGTCGTCGATACGTCAATTAGACAATATGGATAGCAGCAAGGAGATTAGAGATCGCTAGAAGTTGGCAAAACAGATTGCGAAAACGAGTGATTCGATTCGCAAAAAATATCGCGCGTTGAAAACTGGTAAGATGGAGGAAGATATGGCATTGGAGAGACACTTTAAACCCGTTGTCGAACCTCTAAAGCAAATTGTCGAAAATACGGTTGGCGAAGAATCTAATTTCATCAAGAATGAAACATTATCTTCGAGAGAGAAAGAGTATGCGGAACCTAAACTTAAACGAAAACAATCAAACGCATCGTTTGAAACATTATCCTCGGGAGAAGAAGAGGAAGACGTGAAACCAAATCTTAAACGAAAACGATCAAGCACTTCGTTTAGCAATTCTCTCATGGCTTCAACACCAATAAAAACAATATTGAAACGTTCGAGCACCGTTCCAGCTACTTTAAATGAAACAACCAAAATTTTACAGCCGCGCGAATCATCGTACGAACACCCGCACGCACTCTCCGTCGAAGAAGTTTTTGAAATCGCTAACGAACCTCTTGCGACGTCTGTTCGCGACCTGTTGCACACGTCCGAGGGGCAAAAAATTTTAGAAACAAACTATGGTCCGTTGGGAGTAAAGTATTTAGGAGCTGTCTTAAGCGGTGAAAAAACGGTCAATATAGATAAAGTTTATGGAGTTTACTTCAACAGCGGCAGAACGATGATTGGTAACAAACGTGTCGACTTGAGCAAGAACGATGATATATTCATAGATGGAAAAAGGTATCCAGGTACACGAGGTCTTTACGAATTGATTTTCAAAAAATATCCGGAGGAAAATAGTTACACGGATACTGATAAACGTAACTACAAAAGTATACTCTTGGCAACAAACGCACATAGGCGTGATCACAACGTGCATAATCCTATAAAGAGTAACAAAGGATACAAGTATAAAAATATAATTGCACCCTTGCTAGTAGGTGTTGGAGAAGGTATGCCATGTGCCATGACATTAAACAACAACAAGATTGATTACGTTCATTGGGATGATCCCAACGAGCTTGTAGATCGTTTTCGATTGCTCGAGGCCTCACGTCAAGCGGGTCACAATGCTCACGATAACGAAATCATGTCGATCATCGAGGAACTCCGCGAGGCTGGACTTATTATAAATTAAACTGCGCGTGAGTGATTCAGCCAATCGATATCGAAATGCCGATCAGCAAGTTTGGAATATCGCTCGGAAGAAGCGGAACAAATCCGTACTATCAATATAGTGGATTAATCAGAAACTACGTTCGCGATAACGCTCTTTGTGTGGTTGCCGCAGATTTTGACGCAAAGTCACGCAAGATTCGACGTGTAGCACCGCCTGTGGATGATGGCGATGCTGTCAACAAACGGTACGTTCAACAGAACATACAAATTTTGAAAGATCGGCAGGATGAAATGGAGAGGATGATATTAACGTACCAAAATAGCATACAGATTATGATAAATGACCTTCACGAAATGATTCAGCATATGGCTCAGCGCACTGAGTAAAATCTCTCACGTTACGTGAACGTGACACCGCTGCGTTCTCGGTCGACGAACGCGCGTTCCCGTTCCGTTCCCGATCGATTTCCGTTCAGTTCCCGTTCGACATACGTTACACGAACGTGCGTTCCCGTTCGACGAACATACGTTCCCGTTCCGTTCCCGTTGCGTTCCCGATCGACATACGTTACACGAACGTGCGTTTCCGTTCAACGAACGTGCGTTCCCGTTGCGTTCCCGATCGATTTCCGTTCAGTTCCCTTTCGACATATGTTACACGAACGTGCGTTTCCGTTCAACGAACGTGTGTTCCCGTTGCGTTCCCGTTCCGTTCCCGATCAACATACGTTACACGAACGTGCGTTCCCGTTCGACGAACGTGTGTTCCCGTTGCGTTCCCGTTCCGTTCCCGATCAACATACGTTACACGAACGTGCGTTCCCGTTCGACGAACGTGTGTTCCCGTTGCGTTCCCGTTCCATTCCCGATCGACATACGTTACACGAACGTGCGTTCCCGTTCGACGAACGTGTGTTCCCGTTGCGTTCCCGTTGCGTTCCCATTCCATTAATATCATAAATTCATTCGCTCATGGCTGAGAAGAAAACCTCTGAGAAGCGACAGTTGGTGAAGGAACTGCACGCTCCAGCGAGAAGAAATTTTCCACGAAGGCGTATCATAGTGCGTGGATACGACGACCTGTGGCAAGCTGATGTTGTCGAGATGCGTCCTTACACGCGATTCAACAGAGGCAATCACTACATACTTACTGTTATCGATATGCTGAGCAAGCATGCATGGGCTCTGCCGCTCAAGGCCAAGAGCGGATGTGAAGTTGCTGCGGCAATCGCAAAGATAATTCGAATCGATGGACGATGTCCGAAAAATTTACAAACCGACATGGGAAAGGAATTTTACAATGCGAACGTGCGAAAACTCTTGAAAAAACACAATATTAACCATTATTCTACCTATTCCGTGATGAAGGCATCGGTCGTCGAACGATTCAATCGCACGCTAAAGAATGAAATGTGGAAACTGTTTACGCTCAACGGAAACTATAAATGGATCGACGCGCTGCCGCGTCTCGTATCAGATTACAACGCGCGAAAGCATCGAACTATCGGCATGCGACCCGTCGATGTTACGCCCACGATCGCTGATAAACTCTTAACAACGGTGTACAGCGCGATAAAGATTGCTGCACCTGCACGATTCAGATTGGGTGACCCCGTACGCGTGAGTAAATACAAGACAGTCTTTGAAAAAGGTTATACACCAAATTGGTCGACGGAGGTATTTAAAATCGTCAAAGTGCAAAAAACTAATCCCGTAACGTATATACTGGAGGATTCCAGTGGAAAACCCATCGCTGGAGGATTCTATGAACATGAGCTGCATCGCGTAGCTAATCCCGATGTGTATCTCGTTGAGAAAGTATTACGGAAAAGAGGAAATGAGGTTTATGTGAAATGGTTGGGACTCGATAAATCACACAATTCGTGGATACGTAAAGACAATGTTTTGTAAACATACATTTTATTATGTGTCTGTTGATTGCATGTCATACAAATAAAATTAATTTATAAAAATATTTACAATGGTATCTTATAATGTCCCCATGGCAGCGTTTCAGTAGAATCGGGTACAATGTATCGCTTATCATCGTACGGACTCAGAGCGATTTTCTTTTCGGCTATGGTATACACCTCGTGCAGCCTTGATCTTATACAAGTCTGTTGTCGCGTCATTTCAATCTCATCGTTGAGACACCGCGTGTAATCGTCAAACGTTATCGTTCGCGCTACCACGTTACTCTTTACACCCTTCACCTTTTTAGTGTCCCTCTTACCGTCTACCCTCAACGCATACATCTTCGCTCTGAGCCCAACAAATTCAGTCATTATTGCACCATTATTTTCATCCTTCATCAAGCCCGGAACCTTTTTATTAACAAGCGGAATATTGTGCATGTTATCGACAGGATAATCGCTCGTGTCGAATCTGTTAATATCACGTTTCATCGTTTCATACACATCCTCGCACTCAATGTGATATATAAGACTATCGGTGTCAGTGTACATTACTTTACATTTGTCGTGAAATAACGGTAGCATATACTCATGATGAAATTCGTACAAACACGTCTTGGATATATCGAGAATACACATACCCACATAAATCGGTTTGTTAAATATCACCTCGAGTTTACGCATTTCGATAGCAACCAGATTTTCTGAAAAGACGCTTCGACTGTGAAAGTTTGGTCTCGCAATCATTGCTTCCGCACCGTATCTGCCTTCCCATTGTGTTATAAGTCGCACGTCAACATGATTACGCACGTTCTCCATGGTTTTACCAAATACCGCGTTATTCATCAATTTGTACAAATTTTTCTCGAAATCATTCTTGGCGAGCGCTCTAAATTTCGTATTCAGTTCAATATAACCGCGGAGCCATGGAGATTGTGAGAATTGCAATATGCGATGAGTCTTTGTGACGCGAAGGCCGTGACGAATACATTGCTGTAGGTTACCATAATGTATGACGTAACGGTTCTTGTTGTATAACGTTGCGAGTAGCTTATCTTGCCGCTTACCGGGCGGCTTATCACGTGTCGGGCAGAAAGGTAGGTCAGTGTGCGCATCGTGAAGATGATGTGGGTACTCCAAGTCGACCTCGAGAATGTAGCCTACAGGCGAGTCTAGCGCTACGGAGGTCACATCGAAATCATTGTCAACCTATTGAAAATTAGCGTAAGGCAATGGCTGGCACATTGCCCAACCATACAAGTTGTTTACATCAAAATACATCATATACGATGATGGTTTCGATGAATCGTACAACTGCATGTACTTGTTATTGGCTTGCGCATATCTGCTGGAGCATTGACTCAGACCACCGCGTATACCACGTTCGATAAACATGACCATATCAATGTCCGTGAGCAATTCGAATTTTATACACGTATGCTTCAACATGGCATCCCACGTAAAACCGGGTAGAGTGTAATAATACGCGGGATCGAGACCGTAACTCTCGACGCATTTGTCGCGGAAATTTTCAAAAATGTCGGCTAATAGCAAGACATCCGTTTTTAGATACAAATCGCTGTACTCGCCGAGCGTTCGAATGGAGAACCGCTGCCAGACGTTGACCGCGTGCGCGTAATCGCTCTCGGATACGGTGTCGTTTGTCAAGGAACTGTAAAATGATTCGCGCGGTGGTAAACATAGGTCCTCCAATTTTTCGACACAGTCAACGTACTCGTACGGAAAGACACCTTTTCGCGTCAGTAAATCGAAATTTTCTGTAGAAAGTTTACAAAATTCCTGTCGTAAGATTTGAAGTTTATCTTTAGTGAGAAAAGATGTCAATTTGTCGAGACTGGTATTGAGAAATTTAAAGGAATCGATGAACCGTAATTTCATATAAGATTTCTGATCATTTACGTTGACAGTGACATTTTTTGTAAACGAGATATATTTTTCCTTTGTTATAGGAAGCAATTCTACGGTTCCTTCATACGCTGTAGCTATTTCCATGATGATAAAATGCGAATCGTAACCGGATAAATTGTGAAAGACCACAGGAATAAAATGCGAATCTTTGTAATTTAAATTGCAATTTGAATGCGCAGGACCTCTATACCGCCCAGTCAAATGGCAATGATCGCGTACCCGAGTATCGTCCAACGCGAACGGTTTTTCACATATGTGACAATTCTGGGCGCTATTAAATCTTTTCCATTCGTCCCGTGTTAAATCTGTCATGGGTATATTAGTGGATAAAATAGACTTTACGCTATGCGCCAAACTTTTCAGTTCCTTGGCAAACCATGCAATGCAGTCCTTATCGCGACGAAACTGATACATCGATAACGAGTCATCGTAGGAACAACGCACATAATATCCTATGCTAAATACTTCGTGACGCTGGTACGCGTATGTGGATGTTATCGAATCCTTATCCATCTTCTCCAGTGTACACTCCAGATCAGCGTAAACGACAAACGGTACTCGTTCCTTCCTGGGATAATTTTGGAATGTCAGCCACTTGTAGTCTTCGCTCGGTAATCGGATCGCACAGTCATTTATCTGCTGGCAGTCGATACTGTGAGCCTCTAATTTTTCACTGGAACTGAAGTAGTGCAAGCATCTGAAAAAAAATAATTTTTATGATAATCATTCATAAGCATAAATTGTTGCGCAATTTCATTATAAAAAAAATTTATACATACCGATCGCAAAAGTTGTAAAGTATTTTTTGTTCTTCTTCTTGCTCAATTGCGAGCTCACGAGACGGGACATATTTTTAATCCACATGAAATGCCCTATGTCGTTGTCATCTTGCATGTATAACAAATTGACATGCTTTTCCCTCTTCCGGGCGGTAAGTTGTATCGGCAGGATTTCCATATTTTCAATGCAATATACATTGATTGAGATATCGTTTGAAGATTCAAACTTTTTAATCTGATTAAGTGTCACAGGAAACTCAATATTTTGTACATTTAGTACCGTCGTATAGTGTGGATACGACGATTCTCGTTCTGCGTGTCTTTCAACCGGATGCAGAGCAGCCACCACAGACCATGCGAAACATGCATTGTCCATAGATTGAATATTGATAATCGCTCTTTTAATTTTGATCTCCTGCGGTAACTCGATGTAACATCCCGCGTGCAGTGGATTATATTTGTTTACGTTAATGATCAAATTGAGTATACGCGACAACGCCCACCCGCTGTCGCGTTCCTGAAACTCTTCGAGGGATGTAAGGGTAGGCTCGATGACACGTTGCTCATACCACTCGTGCAAATCTGACGTACGAAAAAGTTCGCAGTTTCGTGTGTTGATACTTTTGTTCGCACGTTTTTCACCCGTTACAAATTCGCCGTTGAATACGGTGTTTACTTTTACGCTGTTGCGTCTTCTTAGAACGTCTTGCACTTGCTCGAGCACTACATTACAAGCGTCTTCCAAAAATTGTCGCGGCTCGATATAGTTTGTGTTAATCACCACACCGGTCAAAATACGATTATCGAACGCGGTATCGATCTCTCGCCAAACGAGTCTCTCCACGCCACAGCCCGCATAGCCGCCGCCGATATGTATAAAACGTCTTTCCAATAGAGTCTTTGCACTCACAAGTCGCGCGATGCTCGACACCACAGATTGTCTATGTCCGATCGAGAGCCGCGGACGCTTGATTCGGCTACGCTCTTCGAGTCGTTGCACGCATTCATCGCATCGCTTTACCCACGCGAAATATTCGCCTAAGGTAGCGACTCGCCTGGATTGCTCCAGCAGGTCGCGTTCGATTTGTTCCATGTCTTTTCTTATACTACTGTGTAACACTCTTCTATGAGACACTTGCACGTGATTCGTTTGCATGATTTACAATAACGTTCATCATCCTGAACGACATAATGCCCCTCCCTAAGATTGCGATAACTAAAACAAACACCTTTATAATTTCTTTGCAATTCCCACTCTTCATCGGAACTGTCGAGACTCTGTGTTAAAACGTTCGAATCTTGCCGACGATTGAAATCTGAATAATGAAAATTGTCTATTACGATTAGCTCGACACACCTGCCGATACCTGCAGAAATCGTGATGTACACAACATGATAACGTTTAAGTATTTCATAGATTTTCTCCATGTATTTAAATTTCAATTTAATGTTCTCTCCTTTATAGTGCGGGACATAACAAATTTTAGTCAGCTCCCGTCTAAACACTTGTCGCTTCGCGGAATATGTCCAAAGCTCTCCACATGGAGGTCCACTTTCGATTTTGACTCTTTGTTTTACGAAATGGTTACTAGTTCCGCGTATGCCGAGTTCTCGATCGCGTAAAAATTGTACCGGCGAAATCTGTTTCACACGCGTTGATGTTTCTCTTCCTTTGAGAACGTCATAAAGGCATTTCAAATACCAACATTTATCTATATTATCCATACTTCTCACTGTTTCTAATGTGTGCAGAAAAGCCATTATATTCTCATTGTCTCTGACACTTTGAATGTTTTGTTATCATTCAGTTCACAATTGTTTGTAAATCATTTCGTGCAAATTGGGCATAGATTACATGACATTATTTGATACAATGGATTTCTACATTCCGAACAGCAATACCCATCGAGAAATACATATGAGTCTGTGTTATGCTTTCGAACAGCGCGAAGATGTGAGAATAAATCGGATAAATTTACGATGCACGATGAACAAAACTTTACACGATAGTCCGTGTAATAAAACTCTATAATACACATCTTTTTCAACGTATCTAAAGTATTAATTTCAGCTCGGTTTAAAAGTCGATATGTTTCTTCTTCAAGCTCATCCCTCATATCGCTGTTGTAACAAGAATCATCTGAAAGAATTGCATCCGAGTCTGACATTTCTTCTTCTATTACGTCATTGATGTCTATTTCAAAGTCATCTTCCTCGTTGTCTATTTCAAAATCATTTTCTTCATTGACTTCTACATCTATCACTTCATCTTCTTGAAGTGCGATGTCTATCTCCATGTCTCCGTTTGTCGCTCTGCATTTTGTGCAAGACTACTGATTGAGTGTATCTCAAATTTTTCTCCTTACATGTCTGCAACCATGTCAACGCCAACGTTCGTAGATCTGCAAGGTTTCGTCGTCGGCAGAAACTCTTTCGTCGTGAAGGAATTTGCCACTCTCAGAGAGGGATTTATTCTCACTCATTATATATTTGGAAGCTCCGAGCCATGGCATTTTCTCAGCAAAGCGGATAGAAAACACGTATCCTGGTTGGAGGTGAAACATCATGGATTACATTGGCGCGATGATCACGGAACGATTCCGTACTTCACGGCTAGAGACATGATTACAAAGGCATTGCGGGATATGACGGAGAGTGAAAACTCACCCATCGTATACGTAAAGGGACTCGAGAAACGAGAATGGCTGCGTGATTTGCTCCTGGACGATGCGAGAGATGATGTCTACATCGAGAGCTTTGACGAGCACTACGAAGACGTGGAATCGCTGAAAAAGATGGATGCTACACATACTTTACGTTGCCATAAACATGTATCCAATTGTGCCATGCAAAATGTATTCAAGCTGTTCAATTGGTGGCACGCACATAAAAAATAAACGTATATTATCTATAAATATATATATCGTCGATTTTTTTTATTCCTCCCTCCCCATTACACATATAACATTTACGTTTCTTAATTTTGTTTCACGTTTGTCTTAATATTTCATTAAAAATAGAATGCGTTATCTTTCTCTAGCAGTTTAACCGCTGTAAGAGATAAAAAAATGCTAAGATGCCTTTTTATGTTGTGAAATGGCCTTTTTCGAGATAGTTCATAATTTAGAACCATTAGCTCTTATTATAATAAAAAAAATCGATTGATAAATACCAACGAGCGCGCGAGGGGGAAGCGTGAGCCAAGATGGTGACGTGAGCGGAAGCGCGAGAAAGAGAACGCGAACGCGAGCGAACGAAGATGGGGACGCGAGCGAAGATGATAACGCGAGCGACGCCCCCTCCCCACGTTTCGCGATCGTAGGGCTTCTCCCTCGCACTCCCGCACGCGTCATCAGCTGATTCCGCGTCCCCCTCTCTCCGCAGATCCCGCATGTGTCATCCGCGGTTCCCGCACGCGTCATCTGCTGATTCCGCACGCGTCCCCCTCTCTCCGCAGACCCCGCGTCCTCCGAGCTTGGCGACCCCGCGCCGCGGGAGCCCCCCGCGACCCGCTCCCCCCTCGGAGCTCCCGGATTAGAACCCGCCTTATATTGCTACTAATATAGATACTGGTATTGGCCAGTGACAGTAAAACGAAAAAATTACAAATTAAACAGTTCGGGCAATTTTTGAGTGAAGATTGCTGAACTTCAGGCGAATGTTGTAATAGCTTATTTTACAGGAGTGGCACTCACTTGGACACAGTACAAATAGACACAATGCAAATAGACACGTTGCAAGTAGATACGATATTTTGTACACGGTTCAAATGGACACGGCTCATTTAGACACAGAAATTTTAGAGAAAGTGGCTTTTAGACACATAGAAAATTAATTTTGTACACCGCTCATTTTGACACCGCTTATTTCGACACCGCTCATTTCGACACCGTTCATATCGACACCGCTCAAATCGACACCGATCATTTCGACATCGTTCAAATCGACACCGTTCATTTCGATACCGTTCATATCTACATCGTTCAAATCGACACCGTTCAAATCGACACCGTTCTTATCGACACAGCTCATTTCAATACCGCTCATATCGACACCGCTCATATCGACACTGCTCAAACCGACACCGCACGTGTAGGGATCCGTGCCAGGTGATTCCCGTCAATCAGGATGTCCGGGTCGCGAAGATCGCAACACAGAGGTGCGCCATGAGAACCAACAGGTTCGGCGGCACCGGGGTACGCGTAGGAACCGTGCCAGGTGATTCCCGTCAACCAGGCTGTTCAGGTCGCGAAGATCACGACACAGAGGTGCGCCACGAGAACCAACGGGTTCGGCAGCACCGGGGTACGCGTAGGGACCGTGCCAGACGACTCCCGTTAACCGGAATGTCCGGATCGCGAAGATCACAACACAGAGGTGCGCCACGAGAACCAACGGGTTTGGTGGCACCAGGGCACGCGTAGGAACCGTGCCAGATGATTCCCGTCAACCGGGGTGTCCAGGTCGCGAAGATCACGACGTTGGGATCCGCCACGAGAGCCAACGGGTTCGGCGAATCCGGGGCACGCGTAGGGACTGTGTCAGGCGACTCCCGTCAACCACGATGTTCAGGTCGCGAAGATCATGACACAGAGGTGCGCCACGAGAACCAACGGATTCGGTGAAACCGGGGCACGCGTAGGGACTGTGTCAGGCGACTCCCGCCTACCGTATAAATAAAGTATAAGAAAAACAGCATAATATGTATTTTACTCTTTATATGAACATCGGACATTGATATTAAAATATTGGTTGCTGTGCGTCGATATAAGCTGCTGTGCGCCTACAAAAACCGGTTCTTGTACAGCCATATATAATAATTATTACAAAATGTATGTAATCACAACAAAATTATTAAATATATACGGAAATAGGTAAATATTAGATGAAGTAAAAAGTTCTGAGCGTTTTTTCGCTTTATTTCGACAATGAAATTAACATAGTTAGGATTATCTGATTTAAATCAAATATGCGCCGTTTTGTTCGATAACTTTTGTTCATTTTGAAGGCAATTTCATAATTCCACGATTGAAGAAGTCCTCATCCCTATTGGTAAAAAACCTGACCAGCTCATTTTCACAAGCCTCTCTTGAGGCCAGTTTTGTACCATCAAGAAAATTTTGCAAATGCTTGAAAAGGTGATAATCGCTTGGTGCTAGGTCTGGACTATACGGCGGATGCGATAGAACCTCCCATCCAAGCTCTCGGAGCTTCTGACGCGTCGTTAAAGATGTGTGCGGCCTGGCGTTGTCCTGATGGAATATAACACCCTTCCTGTTGGCCAATTCTGGCCGCTTCTGGTTGATCGCCTGCTTCAATCTGGTCAGTTGTTGACAGTAGAGATCCGAATTGAGTGTTTGGCCCGATGGGAGCAGCTCATAGTGGATGATTCCCTTCCAATCCCACCAAACACACAACAAAACCTTCTTTGCCGTTAATCCGGGCTTGACGATCGTTTGGGCCGGCTCACCGCGATTGGACCACGATCTTTTTCGGCTGTTGTTCTCGTATGTGACCCATTTTTCATCGCCAGTCACCATCCGCTTTAAAAATGGGTCGATTTCGTTACGTTTCAGCAAAGAATCGCAGGCATCAATTCGGTCCAAAAGGTTCTTTTGCGTCAATTCGTGTGGCACCTATACATCGAGCTTCTTCTTGAGACTTGCCTTATGCAAATGGTTCCAAACGGTTTTCTGATTGATCTTCAGTTCCTGGGCAATGGAATAAATGCTCACATGCTGATCCGACATGACGATTTTATCGAAATTTTCGACGATTAGCCTACCAGAGCATGCCTCATCTTCGACGTCCATATTACCAGAACGGAATCTTTGGAACCACCGCTTTGCTATTGCATTCGATTCTGCATTGGATCCATAAACAGTACAAATTTTTTTGGCCGCCTGCTCCGCCCTTTTACCTTGGTCGTAGTGGTACTGAAGAATGTATCGAATTTTCTCTTTTTTTATCTCCATTTTGGAACGCTGTAACACACAACTGGCTTCACCAAACACAAGACTGACAATGAACTTGTTTTGAAGCGTAACATCACCTTGAAATCGCCATAGAATGTGACCCGATGCGATGTATACATCGAGAGATATGGCTCACTAAAGACATCTAGCGAACAACGCTCAGAACTTTTTACTTCACCTAATATATAGCGCCAGAAAACGCACAAAAAAAAACTTTTGTACAAAATAATAATTACTACAAAATGTTTAAAATCAACAAAATTACTTTTTCAAAAAAAGGTAAAAAAAAGTGCCAAGTACACGCGCTCAAAAATCTAAAAAAATAACTGTTCGACACCGCTCTATCTGACACCGCACAATTCGACACTGCACAAAAACGTACAAATTTTAAATAAACCTATGTGGAAGTAGTGAGGTTGAATAATAACGCGTGGGCGGGGTGCAGGGGGAGGGTTCCTCCCCTGCAACCCTGCGAAAATATTATAATATAACTAGAGAGCTCCACATTCAACAACGTGGAAACGAACAGCGTGAACTCAATTTTGTATGAAAAACAGAAAAAAATAAGTGCGGTGTCGAATCGTGCGGTTGATGGAGGTCGCCTGGCACGGTCCCTACGCGTGCCCCACTACCGCAGAACCCATTGATCCTCGTGGCGCACTTGTGTCGTGATCTTCGCGACCCGGACAACCCGGTTGACGGGAATCGCCTGGCACGGTCCCTGTGCGTACCCCAGTGCCGCCGAATCCGTTGGTTCTCGTGGAGCATCTCTGTGTCGTGATCTTCGCGACCCGGACAACCCGGTTCACGGGAATCGCCTGGCACGGTCCCTGTGCGTACCCCGATACCGCCGAATCCGTTGGTTCTCGTGGCGCACCTCTGCGTCGTGATCTTTCCGACCTGGACATCCCGTTTGACGGGAATCGCCTGGCACGGTCCCTACGCGTGCCGGTGCCGCCGAACTCGTTGGTTCTCGTGGCGCACTTCTATGTTGCGATTTTTGCGACCCGGATATCCTGGTTGACGGAAGTTACCTGGCACGGTCCTTACGCGTGTGGTGTCAAATCGTGCGGTGTCAATGTGAATGGTGTCGAAATGAGCGGTGTCGAAATGAGCAGTGTCGATTTGAACGGTGTCTATTTGAGCGGTGTCTATTTGAACGGTGTCGATTTAAACGGTGTCGATTTGAGTTGTGTCGATATGAACGGTGTCGAAATGAGCGATGTCTAAATGAGTGATGTCGATATGAACGGTGTATAAAATTAATTTCCTATGTGTCCAAAAGCCACTGTGTCTAAAATTTCTGTGTCTGAATGAGCCGTGTTTATTTGAACTGTGTACAAAATATCATGTCTATTTGCACCGTGTCCATTTGCGTTGAGTCTATTTGTACTGTGTCCAAGTGAACCTCTCCCGGTTTAGCATAGGAAGCGTATCAGTAGAGTCATACAAAGAGGACGAAAACAGTAATAAAAATATGGATGTAGAGAAAATAATAGAAATAGCAGTTAAAAAAATCAGTCGATGCTAGTATGACATTGATAAAGAATCTCATAGAAGAAATGGTTCCAAAGATTGTTGAAAAAGAGGTTAGCAGAAGAATAGGAGGAATAATAACAGGAGAAATGAGGGAAGATAGCTTAGAGGAAGGAGAATGGGGATCAAAAGAAGAAATAGACAAATTGCCCCAAAAGAAGGATTTTATAAAAAATAAAAATGCCAATTAAGCTTATGTTGTGGAACGCCAGGGGATGGTCTAACAAAGATGCGGAACTTTGGAAGAGAATTCAAGAGCATGATATAAGAATAATAACTGAAACAAAGAGTAAAAGAACAAATCATTTTAACGTGCCGGGATATGATACTACATTTCGAACAATTATAATCAAGGAGAAGGAGGAGCAGGGGGAGTAGCAATATTTTGTAGAAAAAATCTGAAAGCTCACGACCTAGATATAACCATAAATAAGAAAAGCTTCGATATTATAGAAATTAAAATAGACAGATTATGGAGAAATAAATATTATAAGAATATATAGATGACCAGGAGGAACAGAAGAGAGAAACACATATGGAGTGAAATAATAAAAAAAATAGACAGGAAAATTAATGATAATATTATAACTGCAGGAGACATGAATTCCCATCACGTATATACTATGGAATTGTGAGAACACAGTTCGAAGAAAGACTATACGAGAAAATGGAGGACAAAGATGTCTTTATAGTTAATCACGACACCAAATCAAGAATGGGTGAAGGAGACCTGAGAGACTCGAACATAGATCTGATATTCGTCTCGATTGGTATGTGTGATAAAATAAGATATGAACAATTAAGCGACACATGGGGCTCGGATCACTTCCTAATTAAATGTGATGTTAATGTTAAGCAAGGCATCTATAGGAAAAAAACAAATAGGATAAGCAAAAAGAAAACAAATTGGGAAGAATATGAAAATATCCTGAAAGAAAAAGTGGAAAAGATAAAGGAAGAAGAATTCCAAAAGTAGACGGAAGAGGAAAAATACGAAATAATAACAAAGTGAATGAAAGAAGCGGTTCTAATAGTGACTGGAAAGAAAAAGAAAAAGGACGAAGAGGAAAGAGAAGAAAATAAAAGTAATCCTAAGAAAGGTAATAAGATGCAAAATAAAGGTAATTAAAAAAAAAGAACCCTGTGGAGTGGTGGGACGAGGAATGCGAAGAAGCGATTGAAAACAGGAAAAGAGCTCTGAAAAATTTAATAAAAGATAAGACAACAAGAAACTGGATAGAATATAAAAGGAACAGGGCAATAGCTAGAAAAAGTAATAAAAGGAAAGAAGAGAGAGAACATCAAGAACTTTGCTAGTAATATAAATAGATTTATGGATACGAGACATGTATGGAATAAAATGAATGTTCTTAAAAATAGAGAAAACACAAGAGACTGGAAGAAATGGAGAAAGGAGGACATGGAGGAAAAAAATAAATGAAGAGATTGAAAAGCTAGCACAACCGTGGGTAGAAAGGGAAAAAGAGGAAATAAAGTATGAAAAAAAAATTAAGGAAGGAAAGAAGATGGAAGAACTCTTAAAACCATTTGACATGAAGGAGATGGAAAGAGCGATCCGCAATTGTAGAGACAAATCATCTCCGGGTCTTGATCAAATAGATTATATTATAAAATGATAAAGAAATTGCCCACAGAAATAAAGGAAGAATTGTTGAAAAGATATAATTACTCTTTTCTTAATACTAGAATGTTTAAAGATTGGAAAGAGAATCAAACTATATTCATAGAAAAGAAAAACAAAAAGAAAGTTCGTCCGATAACGATATCGTCATATGTGGGAAAGATCATGGAGAGAATGGTCAATGAAAGACTGATATGGCTGTGCGAAAAACTTAGGTAGTTTGACAAGGACCAAAATGGGTTTAGGCGAGAAAAGTCGTGAAACAATTTAGTAAATCTAATAGCAGAAGCAGAAATAAGCATAAAGACTGATTTAAATACAATTGCGGCATGTTTAGATGTAAGCTCAGCATATGACAATTGTTGAATATTGCGTGTAGGTCTCGGAGTTTCCTCAAGCGATGCAATCGAGGCAATCGGCCTCTAGTTGATTATGCTGATATTGGTGGATTACGGCGTGGTGAATTATAATAAATTAGACTTATATAGACTTGATGCTGAGCTTTATTTTGATATCGCTGTGAGAGTCTAATGATTGCTGTGAGCTGTGTTTCGCTAGGCAACTGGAGCGAGAGTGTTTCAAGCGGGAGCAACTTCCTGCTCGATGCTCTCAAGTCCTCTCCAATTTCAAGAAATTCTTAAGAAGCAAATGCATCCCCTCTTACAGGAAATTCCAAGTTTTTTCGAAAACAATTTTTTATTATCGATCTCTCTAAATATTTGAACAAGCTATGACAAAAGCGTCAAAATAGAAAGTCAGAAAGACGTCGTCAATATAATATTATTATTCTTTACTTTGAAATAAACAATACGAAACAACAATGTTAAAATAGATATATTAACCGATAAATTGTTTCAGAAAGGATGTCCGGAAAAAATAGTAAAATTCATAGGAGAATGAGGAAGCAACGAATAACGAAGTTCATAATAAATGAAGAGGTTTCAATAACAAGAACAGTGAATAAAGGGCTGCCACAAGGAGGAGTACTAAGAAGGAGTACTAAGGAGTACTAAGTCCAACCTTGTACAACATTTATACCTCAGAATATAACGAAGAATATAAAAAAAGAAATTCATACTCTTCAATATGCAGATGATATTGCTATTTATGGATCAAATAGGAACCTGAAGAAGTGCAGAAGAGAAATTGAAGAAGCAATAAGCACAATTTATAGAAATCTATCAGAGTTAGGTTTAGATATAGAGCCGTCCAAAACAAACGTAATTGTGTTTAATAATAAAAAAGGTAGATATAGTAAGATTAACTGCAGAATTAAAAACATTAGAATAGGAAGTACTGAAACAATAAAATTTCTAGGGCTAACTATAGACAATAAAATTAGATTTGATAAACATATAAAAGAAATTAAAAAGAGGACAAGTAAAGCCATAAACATATTAAAATATATGAATAGGGTAAGCTGGGGGATGGAAGTTAATACTGCCATATTAATGTACAAAAGCTATGTAAGATCCATTATGGAATATGCATTATTTGTCTACTATCCAAAGGAAGCAAAGGGTAGGAACACTTTAGAGAAGATCCAAAATAATGCACTCCGAGTAGCTATGGGATACAGGAACAGTACGCCAATTAATATCATGCTAGCAGAGTCCAGGGTACTAAAAATAGAAGACAGAGCAGGGATGTTAGCTAGGAACTTTTGGATAAAAAATATAGTAATAGAAAATGAAAGGATAATAAAGGTTATGAATATTTTAAAAAATATTTACGAAAGAAGGAACCAAAGGGAAAATAGCGGTACTTATTCCATGATGATAGATTCATGGAGAGCAATTAATGAAAGGTCTGAAGATGTAGAAAAAAAATTAATATCGGGTATTTGTGAAAACGATTACAGGGTGGACACACGGAAAATTATGTCTGATACAGAGAGAGGGAAGGAAAAACAAGAGAATCCAAAAATGAGTAACGGGGTGCTAGTAAATAAATTCAAAGAAAAACTTCAGCTGGACGATGACGACAGGATAATTTATACAGATGGTTCAAAATAAGAGGATAAGATAAGTACGGGGATCGGAATTGTGATAGAGGAGGAAGAAAGAGAGGGTTCCGATAGCGCACGGTGCGATAGCACACATCCCGGTAGCACACATAAAATTTAACTCATTTCCCGATAGCTCACATCCCGATAGCACACGTCCCGATATCGCACAAGATAAAAAACACATTTTCCCGATAGCGCACATCCCGATAGCGAACGTCCCGATAGCGCACGTCCCGATAGCGCACGTCCCGATAGCGCACGTCCCGATAGCGCACGTCCCGATAGCGCACGTCCCGATAGCGCACGTCCCGATAGCGCACGTCCCGATAGCGCACGTCCCGATAGGGACCGTGCCAGGCGACCCCCGTCAACCGGGATGTCCAGGTCGCAAAGATCGAGACGTAGGGATCCGCCACGAGAACCAACGGGCTCGGCAGCACCAAGGCACGCGTAGGGACCATGCTAGGCGATTCCCGTCAACCGGGATGTCCGGGTCGCGAAGATCACAACACAGAGGTGCGCCACGAGAACTAACGGGCTCGGCAGCACCGAGGCACGCGTAGGGACCATGCTAGGCGATTCCCGTCAACTGGGATGTCCGGGTCGCGAAGATCACAACACAGAGGTGCGCCACGAGAATTAACGGGTTCGGCGGCACTGGGGCACGCGTAGGGACCGTGCCAGGTGACCCCCGTCAACCGGGGTGTCCAGGTCGCGAAGATCACGACACAGAGGTGCGCCACAAGAACCAACAAGTTCGGCAGCACCAGGGCACGCGTATGAACCGTGCCAGTCGATCCCGTTAATCGGGATGTTTGGGTCGTGAAGATGACGACGTAGGGATCCGCCGTCAAGGAAAACGCGCAAAATTTAAGTTGTAAACCTATGTGGAAGTAGTGAGGTTGGATAATAACGCGTGGGCGGGGTGCAGGGGGAGGGCGAAGCCCTCCCCCTGCATCCCCGCGTAAAAATTATAACATAACTAGAGAGCTCCACATTCAACAACGTGGAAATGAACAGCGTGGACTTAGTTTTGTATGAAAAACAGAAGAAAATTAAGTGCGGAGTCGAATCGTGCGGTTGACGGGAATTGCCTGGCATGGTTTCTACGCGTGCCCCGGTGCTGTAGAACCCGTTGGTTCTCGTGGCGTACCTCTGTGTCGTGATCTTCGCGACCTGGACACCCCGATTAACGGGAATCGCCTGGCACGGTTCATACGCGTGCCCCGATGCGGCCGAACTTGTTGGTTCTCGTGGCGCACCTCTGTGTCGTGATCTTCGCGACCTGGACACCCAGGTTGACGGGGGTCACCTGGCACGGTCCTTACGTGTGCCTCGGTGCCGCCGAACCCGTTAGTTCTCGTAGCGGATCTCTACGTCGCAATCTTTGCGACCTGGACACCCCGATTAACGGGAATCGCCTGGCACGGTTCATACGCGTGCCCCGATGCTGCCGAACTTGTTGGTTCTCGTGGCGCACCTCTGAGTTGTGATCTTCGCGACCCGGACATCCCGGTTGACGGGAATTGCCTAGCATGGTCCCTACGCGTGCCCCGGTGCTGCCGAGCCCGTTGGTTCTCGTGGCGGATCCATACGTCTCGATCTTTGCGACCTGGACACCCCGGTTAACGGGGGTCGCCTGGCTCAGTCCCTATCGGGACGTGCGCTATCGGGACGTGCGCTATCGGGACGTGCGCTATCGGGACGTGCGCTATCGGGATGTGCGCTATTGGGATAAAGGGTATTCGGGAATGTGTGCTATCGGGATAACATGTTTCTTTCTTTGTGCGCTATCGGGAAAATGTGTTTTCTATCTTGTGCGATATCGGGACGTGTGCTATCGGGATGTGAGCTATCGGGAAATGAGTTAAATTTTATGTGTGCTACCGGGATGTGTGCTATCGCACCGTGCGCTATCGGGACCCTCCCGGAAGAAATAGGGTATAAATTATCCATAGACCGAAGATGCTCAATTTACACTGCCGAGCTCCTGGCAATAGAAAAAGCGCTAGGATATATAGAGGAAGCGGGATGGAATAATGATGTTTTAATTCTAACAAGTAACACTACCCAACGATCAGAAACCGATTCGCTTGAAATTTTGCAGAAACTTAGTGTTAGCCAAAACATGTAACCTATTACTGTTTATAGCGGCCGAAAATCATTTTAACAATTATTAATAATGAAAAATTAATAATTACATAGCCATGTGAAATAGAAGCTTTCCAGCATTTGGAGTAAGCGTAGTCGTATTCGGGATAGTTTTGCAATCACAAGAAATGATTCTCAAGCCAACACAACTTATTCCAGTCATCATATGCAACAGACGCAATCACAGACGTCTGATTTGATTTCATATTAAACAGTTAACATATGTTACAATATTGGCACTGCTTTCAAGTGTCTGATTCGGCAGATTTCCTTTACAACTACGATATCAACCTACATCTGCGAAACAATGTTTTAAAGATTCAATTTTTGATTCATAATCAATTTTCTTGTCCACGGTTTAGGAACATGTTCAGGTACGCATGGTATAAGAGCGGCTATGTGGTCTCGAAACCATCTCAATTTCAGACACCTGTCGACTTCTGTTTCAAGCAATGCAACATGTTTTGTATGAAATGCAACAACATGGCGATAATACAACGTGCTTGGTGCAAGGATTCTTTGTGCATAGAACACTTTTTCGACCCTGTTTACGAGAACTCACTCCATTACTGCGAGAAATATACTGTTTGAATTTAAAAAAAAGGTTAAAAGATTAAAAAAAAACTTATAAACATTAATAAAAATTTACAAAAAAAATTATAGAAAGAAAAAATAAAAAAAGAGAGAGAATAGGCACTTGCTACCTCCCCCCCAGAGGCCGTCGGAGCGGTGGGAATGATCCTGCCGAGCCGGCGGTACGGGATTTGGCGATCCCGGGGTCCCGAGCCACTCAGAGGCTGCGTCTGGGGATGGGCACGGATGACCGTCCACAGATACAGAGGGGGACCTGGCCACCCCGAGTTCCTCGAGCCAGCCGTTGAGCCTGTAGGGCGCGTGGCCTCTCCCCTGGTGATGGAAAGGTCGAAAAAACGCGGTCCCGATCCGGGCCTTCGGCATAGGCGACTGTGGCCACCTTAAAAGCCACCTGCACCCGGGGAGCGGACACCCCGAGAACAAACCGGCCGGGGGGCGCCCAACCTCTACGGAGGTAGCCGTGGAGGCTGGGGCAGGGCGTGGCCCTAGGTGTCGGGCCCTACGAACAGGACGGAGAGGCTCCTTATGGAGCGGCCCCAGGATTGGTCCCCCGCATGCGGACACCCTCTGCAGGAGGGTCCAGCGGGGGACGGCGTAGTTCCCCTTTGCTGGTCGAACCGCGGGTCGGTTTCGCGCGCGGGCCGCCTCTCGGGGCAGGCGATGCGTAAGTTTCGGCCGCCGTAATCGTTTCCGGCGCGGCGGACGGGTCGGGCGCGACGCGGGCCAGCGGTGGGAGGGAGACGACACCCGCCCGGGCCGCTCGGACGTATTCCGAGGTCGGGGCCGGGCGGATGTGACCGTGTGGGACCGCCGGGACGTATTCCCGGGGCGGGGTTCAGCGGTTGGAGGGGTGGTCCGGCCTGCAGTACGCGGTGGTCCTCCTCCTGTTTGGGGGGGACCCCGTCCCTGTATGGCCGGTACTTACCTGTGGCTGGGGTGTCGGTTTCGCGGGGGTCGTCGGGAGATTGCGCGGGGGACGGGCGTTCTTCAAGCGCGTCTCGGGGGTCTCGCGGCCGGCTGTAGTGTGCGCGGGTCGGCTACGCGCGTCGGCTGACTCTCGGGTCGGGCGGGTCGTCGGTGCGTGCGCCTCGGTTTCTTCTCTCGACACTGCCCCCATGGGTTGTCGACTGGCTGCGACTCGTCACACCAATCGACACCGGCTCGACTGGTGCGAGCTGGGGCAGCTGTCGAGTTGACAGAGTCTCCCCCCCGTTTTTTCTCCTCGGAGGGAAACGGGACTGGGAGTCTCAATTTTTCGGGGCGTTTCATTTGCCGCCGTACTCGTTTCCGTCCCGGTGGACGGGCGGGGTGCAGGGCGGGCTTGCGTTGGACGCGAGGGGATCGCGTACGCGCGGAGGCGGCGGGATTAGCTCTTAGCGGAGGGTTTTGGTTGGTGGTACCCGGCCGAAACGCGAGAGAGGGGTGCGGAGTTGCTCTTGAGCGGCTCCGTACTTGGGGAGTAGACGCCCGTCGAGGCCGCTCGGACCTATTCCGAGGCAGGGCTCGGCGGGTGGGACCGACATGGCCGCCGAGACGTATTCTCGGGTCGGGGCATGACGGTCGGAGTTGTTAAAGCCGGGGACTTTCTTCCTCTAATTAAAAATATGATGGATAGCTCTAAGAAAGATAAAAGTTTACCGCCACAGGGGATTCGGACCCCCAGTGGGCGGCGTGAGGTCGTTGTCGTCCCAGGCAACCTCGCGTCGTCATCACGCGATGGGCTACCCGAGAGTGTGGAGGGAGAGGACCGGCCGAGGAAGGGTGGAGAGGAGAGGGATCCAAGGAGGAAGAGTAAGGCGGACCGGAAAAGAGAGAGGAAAGAGAGGAGGGAGGAACGACGGGGAATGGGGAAGAAAAAGGTGGAAGGGGACGAGGGAGGTGCAAAAGAGGAGGAAGAGGCGGCAATTTTGGAGATTATCGTTGTCGACGATAGCGGAGAAATCGCCAAAGGAGCGGGTTCCCCACCGGGCCTTTGGGCAACGGTGCCCCCGTCTCAGGCAGAGACGGAGAAAATTGAGACGAGTCCGGAAAAGAGTTTTTCCTCGCCCCTCGCCAAGAAGGCTAGGGTCGAAGGAGAGGAGAAAGGAGACGACAGCATGAGGGAGCTTGAGAGGAGGCATGTAGAGACCAGCCCAGCTATACAAGATAGCAGCAGAGAGTCTCGAGATGCGAAGAGGTGTCAGGAGTCGCTAGTGGAGGAGGAGGATGGAAGGGCTGTCATGAAGGCCTACCTGGAGGGCCCAGAAATTGGGACAGACGCCCTCGTGGGGAAACGCCCAGAAATGATGAAGCGGCTGATAAATTCCTTCCAGGAGGAATTTGAATACGTAAGGGAACTGGCGTGGAATGAACGGTGGCGGGGCTGTATGAGCTGTGATGATTCGGCGCGTATATGCGACATGTCGCGTCGCCTACAAGGCTTGATATGGCCGTGGAGTCGAGTTTGTAGGAAGAAGTTGTTGGAGGCGCAGGATACAATTGGGAGGCTGGAGGAGGAAAGGCGTGGACTGGCCGTGGCAAAGGAAAGGCTGGAGAGGGAGATGGAAGAGTTGCGGCAGGGTCCTCCCACTCGGCGGGTTGGAGTGGACGCCGCTACCAACACGAGGGCAAAGGAGAGGCCGGAGAGGGAGAAGGAAGAGCCGCGGCAGGGTCCTCCCACTCGGGAGGTGGGAGTGGACGCTGCTACTAACACGAGGGACGACGGCATTATAAAATTCTGACATCGTTGTACAATGTTGCGGGTGATATTTTACATAAAAACAATCGAAGCATAAATGGATCGCACACCATGAACATTTTATAAATGAAGTCTGCGTATTGCAGATAAATTTTTTCTTGTGTACATCCAGTGGAAAACACAACTGATTAACATTATAAAATATGTCACGGTTATCTGCTAATTTTGACGCGTACCAAGCGAATTCAATCATTTTTATAAATTGTGGAGCACAATAAATAATGAGTTAATGATTGAATTCGAATTGCATCATGCACGAAGTATCACTCGCAACATTGTACAGCGATGTCAGAATTTTATAATAAATAAAAAGACAATACAATAAATTTATAATACAATAAAAACACAAAATTTATTGGTATTTTTCATTATTGTGAAGATTTCAACTTTTTCCTTTTGTTTATTTACATCTATATCTCATACATAGTTTCTCTTTCCCCAGTATCTATTACTGACTCATTCTCTTTTATTTTTGTTTTGTACTTAAAACGCATACTACATTTGTAAACGCATACTACATTTGTATCTCGCGGCAAAATTAGTCCCTTGTACGTTCACAGATTTACTACTTTCATTTTCTCTGTTTTATGGTGGTACGCTTGCTAAAGTTTTTCTTAATTGATTCCGTTACTTGTTCTGTTTCGGCTGTACCGCTCAACTGTATAGAAAAGGGCAGTAATAAAGAGTGAGAATACTTCTAATAGAAAAGCACGTTATCTCTAACCATTCCTGCTGCGAACTGTGGGTCAGAGACCCAATACAAATAACAGGTTATGGGCCCAGAAGATCTATTCAAGATGCAGACGCACATAGAGAAGCTAACCTCGAAAAACTTTGAGAGCTGGTGCATCCGTATCGAGGCACTGTTCGCGGGAAAACAAATTAGCGATGTACTGGTGAATGAATATCCAGACTCAGTATCAGCGGGATACGAAGCATTCAAGAAGAATGACAAAAGAGGGATGGCAATCATCGTACAAACGGTTAGTGACGAATATCTACGTTTAATTAAAGACAAAACGTGCAAACAGGCAATGCAGGCTTTAAAAGATCGCCTCGAGAGAACCGGGGCACTAGGTAGACTATACGCGCGCCGCGAATTTCAGTCTCTAAAGCATGAAATGCGCGATAACATCTCAACATTTCTAATAAAGTTCGACAACTGCATTGAGCGAATGGAATCCGGCGGACTTACGGTGACCGAAGAAGAAAAGATTACACAACTACTGATATCAATGCCGACAGAATTTAATAGCGTGATCACAGCAATAGAAACAATGGCCGCTAGGGATAGCACCATGTCAGTCGAATTCGTGAAAAATCGTCTTCTCGACAAAGAGATAAAGTTAAAGAAAGGAAACACGTCAAGTCACAATAGCTTTTCTAACATGTTATAATTGTGGAAAAACAGGCCACATTAAGAGAGACTGCCGAAGCAGAGGACGAGGCAAGCAGGGATCACGTGAACACAACGAAAGGCGTGCAACGGAAAAACGATCTCCTGGAACGGCAAACGACAGGCAGCAAAGATACAAGGACAAACCTAACCGCTCACGGCGTAGCGACAGGGAAGGCTCAAACGGAAGAGCACGGACAGCTCAGGCAAATCGCGACGAAGAAGAAGACAGCGTAACATTCTGTTCACAGGCAGGTACAATACATTATACTGCAGAGGATAAAAGCACACACTTTGTTTTAGATTCGGGTGCGAGTCACCACATGATTAGAAAGGAACTGTTTGATTTCACGCACAATCGCAGAACACTTAACAAACCCATCATAGTAAAGGTTGCGAAAGAAGACCAAGCGATTATAGTACCCGAGATAGCCGACATAAATCTTAAATACAAAGGACGAACAATCTTATTGACCGACGTTCTGTGCGCTGCCCAGCTGAAGTGCAACCTTCTTTCCATTAGGCGACTGGAAGAAAGAGGATTCCAGGTGGAATTCAAAAACGGATCCGGGCATATATACCGGCAGAACGAACTGATCGCAAAAACACAACCCGGAGGCAGCCTGTACGACATCATATTCGACACAATTCCTAAATCAAAGGATAATCAAGCAAGCTTGGCATTAAAAGGTGACCAAACAATATGGCATCGACGCCTAGGACACTCATGCACAGTAAAGCCAGATAGCGTGTGCAAAACGTGCATCGAAGCAAAAATGAATAAGCAGCCACACACAGGAACGAGGCCGAGAATGAAGCATGTGCTCGAAAAGATACATATGGACCTGTGCGGCCCGATAAACCCTGTAGGTATAGATGGAGAAAAATACTTCCTGACACTAGTGGATGACTATTCGCACTTCATCATTGTATACCCGATTCGAAGTAAGAGCGAAGTACACGAAAGCTTGGAAGACTTCAAGTACAAATATGAAAATAAGTTCGGAAGACGCATTAAGAAGATAAGATGCGATGCTGGAACCGAATTTGTAAACAGCACAATGAGGCGAACATTTAAAGACGTCGAGTTCGAAGTGACACCACCATACACACATGCACTGAACGGCGTAGCGGAACGAACTAATAGAACACTGACTGAGATGGCAAGAGCCATGATAATAGACAAAAACGTCGAAAAATATTTGTGGCCATATGCGGTGATGTACGCAGCATATATATTAAATCGATTACCAAGCAAAGCCATTAACGACGAGATCCCAGCGAAGAAGGTCGAAGCAAAAATAGACTACACGAAGGTGAAGATTTTCGGATGCGAGACGTATAGCCACGTTGAAAGCCAGTTCAGAGGAAGATTCGATAGCAAGGCGAAGAGGATGAAATTCGTCGGAATGACAAACACTGGATACAAGGTTTACGACCCTGAAAATCGAAGAGTATATACGCGGTCGGACGTAAAATTTATAGAAGCAAATAAAGAGGAACATAAAACAATAGTGGAAATCGAGCCTGAAGAGCAAGAAGAGGCCACGGGCGATAGCAGTTGCAAGAATGGGAATCAAAAGGAAGATGAGCCATGCGAAGAAAACAAAAACAGCAAACACAACGATGAAGAAAAGGCAAAGCAAAGTGAACCTACAAGAAGAATATTACCACAGCGGAACAGAGCACCGCCAGCTAGATATGCGGACTATCGCGCACACTTAGCGGAAATCGAAGAGTTATACGAGGAAGAACTAACATATGATGAAGCAATGAAGAACGGATGGAAAGAAGCCATAAATGATGAAACCAGGAACATAATGGAGAACCAAACCTGGGAGTCTGCGGAGGATAACAATCAACCTCGAATAGATGCGGTGTGGAAGTTCAAGACTAAGATCGACACAGATGGGAGAAAGGTGAAGAAAGCAAGACTGGTCGCAAGAGGATGCAAACAAAATAAAAGCGAAAGCATCTATGCACATGTACCAGGATCAACCGCAATAAAGGTATTCTTAGCAATTGCTGCAAACAGGCAGTTAAAAATGGCGCAGATGGACGTAAAAGCTGCATATTTAAACAGTTACCTAAAAGAAGAAATATACATGACAATACCAAGAGGTTTTCCAGCCGAAGGAAGTCTGTGCAGACTAAATAAGGTGATTTACGGACTTAGACAGGCATCTCAAGCATGGATCACTGAGTTCGAATCATTCATGAGAGAGAACAACTTTCAAAATTCGGAGGTAGATACCTGCTTATACCGAAAGCACGAACCAGAAAAAGGAATCATGTATGTACTGCATTACGTAGACGATATACTGGTGGCATCATCATCAGCTGAAGAGATTAAAAATTTTAAAATAAAACTTAAACAGCGATATAAAACAAAAGAAATAAACGAAATAAAAAGATTCATTGGATTGGAGATTAATCGCACTGAAAGCTACATCGCCATCTCTCAAACGAGTCATGTGAAGAAGCTGCTTCAAGCTACTGGACTGGAAATGGCAAAACCCAGGAGCACTCCGATGGAACCAAACACGAAACACGTTAGCTCGGTGTGCAAACCAGGATGCGAAGCCTTCAAGACCAAATACAGAAGACTCATCGGCAATCTATTGTATTTAAGCCAGCACACCAGACCCGACATCACGTACAGTGTGAATTACTTGAGCAGATTCCAAAATAACCCCACCGAGGAGCATCACGCAGCAGTCAAGCGGATCATTAGATACCTCAGTGGAACAACGGATTACGGCTTGCTATACACTAAAAATGAACCAGAAACCATACACGGGTACGCTGACGCGTCATGGGGAGAAGACATAGAAGATAGGAAGAGTACTACGGGTTATTGCTTTATGGCTTGTGGAAAACTCGTTCTATGGAGGAGCATTAAACAATCTATGGTGACACTGTCATCCTGCGAAGCAGAATACGTATCATTAAGTGAAGCGGTCAGAGAAGGGCGCTACGTTCAGGCTCTGTGCAGATTCCTTGATTTGGATGCTGAGACATATACAGTATATGAAGATAACCAATCCGCCATAGCTGTGGCGTCCAACACCGAGTCGAGAAGAGGAAAATCGATTGATATCAGATATCATTCTGTAAGAGAAGCAGTCAAGAAGGGAGAAATCGAACTAACATATGTCAGGAGCGAGGACAACATTGCCGACATACTAACGAAGCTATTGGGGACACTGGCGCTTAACAACATCAGAAGAAAGATCATCACGAATCTACTAGAAGTCAAAACTTGAGGGGGAGTGTGAAGATTTCAACTTTTTCCTTTTGTTTATTTACATCTATATCTCATATATAGTTTCTCTTTCCCCAGTATCTATTACTGACTCATTCTCTTTTATTTTTGTTTTGTACTTAAACGCATACTACATTTGTATCTCGCGGCAAAATTAGTCCCTTGTACGTTCACAGATTTACTACTTTCATTTTCTCTGTTTTATGGTGGTACGCTTGCTAAAGTTTTTCTTAATTGATTCCGTTACTTGTTCTGTTTCGGCTGTACCGCTCAACTGTATAGAAAAGGGCAGTAATAAAGAGTGAGAATACTTCTAATAGAAAAGCACGTTATCTCTAACCATTCCTGCTGCGAACTGTGGGTCAGAGACCCAATACAAATAACAATTATATATACGTTCTCTTGCTGTAAAGAATAAAAAAATAAATAAATTTAAAATTAATTCATAGTCATCTATTCTTATTAAAAAAAAAAAATTTGTCACTACGTGGATTTGAACTCGCCTCGCAACGGATGCAAAATAATAGGCGCACGCCTAACCCGCACAGCTAGCGCGCTTCATGCAAAATCATGACTATCAATTGTACTTACGGCACAGTTGAAAAATACATATTTTTATAATTAATTTTCTCTGAAACTAAGGCCCATACACCCAAAAGCCTTCGCACTTTTATACTCGCAATCTACCCTTTTGAATGCATTATGGCTCGTTTAAAAGTAGAGTTCGCATTTCGTGGCATCTCCTTGTCAGATGTCGCCTTCCCGTCTCAACGGCAGGCTTGCTCTCAATCAGTAGGGCCGGTCCGGAGCGTCCTCCGGGGTATGGCCCTCCACTCGCCTTCGATCCGAAATCCTCGAGGTATAGCTAGTCTTGCAGCGAGGGACCCTTGCTCCGCGCTCCGCCTCGTAATCCTCCACTCTCTCCCGCCTCGCCGACTTCGCTGTTCCTCCGCTCGGCCTCTCCTACGCTCCCTTGCCTCCCGCTACAATCAAACATTCGCGCGATCCACCACTCCAGTCGTTCTACGCTTTTCTGTGGAGTTGCAAAATAATAAGCTCTCGGTTTCTCCCGCCAAATTTTAACCCTCGGTAAACCCCACTTAAAGGTGCTTTTTCACGTGCTGCTGAAACCGACCGTTTAAGCAACAAAAAGGGTCACGTGACAACTTTTGTCGCTGAATATTACGGCCGCAACTTTTGTACATGAAAAATGAATAGAAGCGACAAAATCTTAAGTTTAGAGACAGATTTCGCATTTTTCGTGTATGAGCACTTTTAGTATAATGGCTTCTATGGCGCAGCAGCACTGTCGCTGTGCATTTGAGCAGTAATGTTTTGTAGTTGAACGAGTTCAAACTACAAAACTGTAGCCGCTGGATTAGGAGCGACAAATCTGTCGCTTTAATTGCTTGTTTCAGCAGCACGTGAAATTGCACCTTGATACATGCGGATTACGCGCCGCAATGCGACCGAATTAACTCAACAAGGGGAATTGCCGCTCTCCCGCCCCGCGGGTGCGGACCCGATCCCCCTCGGATCCCGCTCGGTCAGGCAAGCCCACGTCACAAATTATAAACTATTTGTGATTCTAATAATGATAATGTCACTGTAGCGTAGAAAGCGTGTGTAAAATTTGCCTGAATATATTAATAAAATTATTATGTTTATTTGTTCAATTTAGCAAGATATAACAATATATTGTCAATATTTATTACATCAAATATTTATTACCTCAAAATTTTATAAAAGCATCGTTTTT
Source organism: Tetramorium bicarinatum (assembly GCA_928718305.1). NCBI lineage: Eukaryota > Metazoa > Arthropoda > Insecta > Hymenoptera > Formicidae > Tetramorium > Tetramorium bicarinatum. The sequence goes on from OV788327.1 coordinate 29,951,034, forward strand.
ACAGATTTTTAAAATCTCTTTATTTATGTAAAGTAGTTTAATTAATAAATAATTAATAAATGTATCAAAAAAATGGGCGCGCCAAGTAGCCCTGGAGTAGTGCTGGAGTAATGCTGCTGGAGATTTTGCTCATCTTCGATATCTTCTTCTTCTTCCTCTTGCAATAGGCTCAGAGATTGTTTAACCAAAATTAATTGTTTCCTGATATGCTGATACCCAACTGTATATCCATCGTTTAGACGGTCTCCCGGAAGGTCTTCTGGACCTCTGGGTAGACCACCTAAACGGTGGAAAGATAGTTGAATATCAACATCGCAGGAACACTCTATGAAGTTTTCCGTCTATTACTTTCTTTGTTTCCCCGTCGATTTTTGTTTCTCACCTAATTTGCTGCTTATTATTGATTAGCTAGTCTGAGAAATGTACATGATTGAAATGATTTGATTTCACTGCTTTTCTATTATATTTGATATTTTATCATTTTTTTATTGTGTTTACGATCCAATCGATTGACTGGCGTAAAGGGAATTTTGCCGGTCTCGTCCCGATGAGAACGCGAGGCGACAGATATGGGAAGATCAAGTCTGCACGAGAATTTCGAATGATCGGAAAAAGATGGAAAATAGAAAAAAAAAGTCATTGAGGAAAAACGTGGATGAAAAGAATGTCTCACTTTTATCACACATTAAGGATGAGATTTATTCAACTTTATGCGAGGCGTCCAATTTTGAACAAACACAACTGTCTTCCAGACGCCAGACGAATAGAGTACGCGCAGCACGAGGTTGGCCGGAAATCTTCGAATTCTCGCGCACCGTTGCTCACGCGATCCGGAAATCTTGAAACCGAAACAACGGGGCGATCGCGATCACGCTTGCCGAAGAATATAATTGAAGCGACCTTGATCGCACTGCATTTTGAATATCGAGTCTACTGAATCTCGGTACACGACTTTATTGAAATTCGAAAGAAGTGTCTTCGAGGAGCTTCGAATAGCGACTCTCTCTTGATCTCTATCAACCGCCGATCGATCGATTGTTTCTAGAAGAAACACGAGAAGTAGAGGGAGTGTGCGATGTAGAGTAAAGTGCGCTCAGGTTAGGCTCCTTAACTTCGCGGACCCGCTTTGAAGCAAACATGGTGTACGCTTTAACATATTGTAACATTTTGATTTTGATAAACATACGTAAAATGATTTGTTGATTTCACTTCGTTTTCATTATATTTGGTTATTTTATTGATTTTTCTTTTTTGATTTGGTTAAATTTTCTTTTAACGTTTTGATTTTACTTCTTTCTCACTCATTTGTATTTTTTTTTAACATTTCGATTTCATTTCTTTTTCACGTGTTCAATATTTTTGTAATAAACATGCTCTCGGATATGTCTTCTCTCATTTGTTTTAACTGATTTCTTATTTCTTTTAGTCGAGAAATGAACACTGAGATGCTTTCTCCTTTGCTTTTTAAAGTGAAAAACTTCTGTTGCAGCAAGTGAACACTTGCTAATCTAACCTTTGACTTCTTCTCGTATGGAGAGTAATTCTCACATCTCATAAGATGTTTGGCACAATAGGAAATGCACCAGCGGACCTTCCTCGATGCTCGTGACAATTATTTCTTGAGCCTTGTCATCGAGTTTCTCCCATTCATTACTCGTTGTTTCTGGTCGTTTCCTTTTTCCGGTTATAATATCGTACACATTCTTTGCTTTTAATATTACTACAACACAGAATAAAATAGCGAAACTCTCTTTAATATGTAAAGCCAAAATCACAGCGCGCATGCGCTAATTGAGGCACTTTATACGGCAACGCCATCTAAACTTCTCTCTCACTATTTCTTTCTGTTTTCTTTCTTTCTCATGATCTTTCAAATAAAGACAGGATTAACTTATATGTCGATGATGTCTTGTGTTATTTTAGTTCGTCATAGATCTCCCGCGAGTGGTAATTTGGCGGGCGCTTTTTATAGTGCTATTTGTTGTGAATCTTAGTGGAGCGACAGTTCTTACTCGGACCATGTATGGTCAATGTTGTGCACGGTCTCACGGATTAATTTCTATATCTTGCATTTCCGTTCGCCCATGGCGTGAGCGTTGCTATGCAGTCGAAAATGCAAGCTTGCACTGTGGTAGTTCCTGAACTACAACACGGTCCACAATATTCTTCTAGAAATTGCCAACTATGTTCTTTACATTTTGAGTTTAAAATTAGTAAAAGAAGAATTCTTCTTCATCTAGATGCTGCTAGATATCTACAAAATTTGGAAAAGATTTGGAATCATTTTCAAAAATAAAAAAAAATTGAAGGGTGGGGGTGTCGGATTTGTGTTTGCGGGGTCCTTTTCGTTTTTCCCAATATCGATGGGAAAGACGGTCAAATATTGACAATAGATGAAATAGAGCGGAGTTTTCTGGGCTTGGGCAATAATGTCAATAGGTTCGGCGCCCGAGCGTCCAGATAACTGCGCTCGCGATGCATATCAGTGTCGCGACGGCGCATCTTAATCTACGTTGCGCAACCTTGCTCTTGTCGACAGCGTAACAACGTCTTTGACATTGATACATGGTTTTTATTATTTGAAGATCACACGTCTTCTATTTGCTTTTGGAGGAAATACTGTGTCAGCTCGAGTAGCTTAATGCCACTGTTGACATGCGCTTGTTCTTTACCCTAAAAGATAACGTTTCTCCCGAATGGAAGAAATCGTGGAGTCCGCAGGACATAACAATTTCTATACTCATGTAACTCTTATTTTATATATATATATATATATATATATATATACTTTAAAAATTGTAATAGGATGAGTAGAAATAAATAGTTTAATTAGTTTATAATAATAATAATCGTTTCTATTTTTATTTGAAACCCCGATCTCGCTCACTTCTCTTTCGCGATAGCACACGGTCCAGTCCTGGGATAAGAAGGTCTAGCCTTGACCCGAAATTAGGACCGACGATCGCATAGCTCGGTTAAAGAGTCATAGCGTCGCCGACGTTGATCTATAACCGAAGCATCCGCATGCGATCGGCTCGGAGCGCTCGCTCGAATACAAGAGTGGCTTCGAGATAAGAGACACACGACCCGTTCGTCCATCCACACCCGCTCCTTATCTCTAACCTAATTAATTTCAATCCACGGGCCCGGACGTAACAATATTATTACATGTATAATATTTAATACATATTTAATACATGTTTAAAATACACAGACATATATGTATATATTTTTCTGTATATACTTAAAAGATAAGAGAAGTAATTATTATATGAAACCATTAGTAATTATTATATGAAGCCATGTAATTACTTTAACCTTTAGAGGATCGCAAAGCCATAGTGGCTTTGCGATCCTCTAAAGGTTAAAGTAATTATATGTTTACAAACATTTTAAATTATATAGAGAGATTAGAATTTCTCTCCATTTAATTTACATACATCGATTAAATTCATTTCAATCAGCATTTATTTATTTAGCATCAAACTTTTGTAGTTGTTCTAACACACGATCGTACAAAAGAGTTTTCGCGTCGATTGCCCAAATGAAATCTGCATGATTGAAAAGTTCATATGGAACTTTCTCTATTAGAAGAACGTTTGGTAAGCGTTTGCCAAGTTCCAATACATTCTGAAAATCAAAAATATAAAGAATGAAACGATATTAGTAACGAGATGATTTTAATGTATGAAGAATGGAAAATATATCATCCAATTGATATAAACCAACTGTTTTTTCTTTTACATTTTGCATTGTATTCAATCGGTTTCTTTCATATTGTTAATAATTATATGACAACCATTTCATCGTATCTGTGTAAAACTTTTTCTTTTGCTTTTATTTGTGTGTAAATTTAAGCAATGAAAAGCTAAACGGAGAATTATTACCTCTTCTGGAATAATCATGTCGTTTGCTGAGTAAAATAAAATTACCGGAGCAGTAATCTTTTTGAGGTCATAACTTGGAGGTGTTTTCTGTTTGTATCGTTTATAATTTTCAGCTATTCCATAATCATAGCTTCGAAATTCATCTGCAACAATCGATATGAATCGTACATCTATACATACGTGTTTAAAACTTAAAAATATATTTGGAAAGAAAGATATTAAACAAGTATAAATGCGTATAATTATAAATTAACATGTAGAAAGTTATAAATTATTCTAGATCTTACAACAATATTGTCTTAAACGGTAAGAAATGCTTTGTTGTAACATAATATATCAATTGGAATATTGCTTTATGTGAAAAGGAATACTCACTTATAAGTATATTTTGGCACAAATGATCTATTGTTTGTACAGAAGTGCCGGCTGGAAAATAGGATATTAAGTCTGGCAGGGTTGTCTGTAACAGAAATAATTTATATAGATGAAATGTCATAAAGCAATTAATTAGAAGAAGAAGATAGATAGTGATTAGAACCGTCACAGTATATTTATATAATGATAAAAAAATTAGAAAATTCATATAATAAAAATTATTTACTTACATTATAAATATTGTATTACGTTTGTCTTTGGTGTGTTATGTAACTTACAGTATTAAGTTGTGCTGAATCAGGACCGAAGATAAAGAATACCATAGTGATGCAAATACTTTGAGTCAACGCATTGTCATTACATAACAGTCTTGCTGTCGTAACAGTCGCTAAACATTGTGGGAAAACATTATATATTTCACGCTCTGGTAGAACTTCCTGGAACATGTAAAACAAACATACAAGTATTAATTCATAACTAACAATATTTTTTAGCACATTAAATGATGCTAAAAGTAATGATTGTTTAATCTTTGTATTTTAAATGCTACTGTTTGCAATAAAAAATCACAGATTTTAGCAGTTACTTTTAATATTAGAAGAGCGTTAACAACTGCGATCCATGAAGGTGTTACTGTATTCCAAAAAGCACCTGGAGCCAGCAAAATAGCCAGTTTTATTTTTATATTGTATTCCGGTTTTGATGACAGAAGAACTAATAACGAAGAACATCCCATTGAATGACCAATATAGTTTAAATCTTTTTGCTTTGTATAATTGAGAATGTATTCGAACATAGCCGGCAGATCTTTTGTTCCAAACTCGTGAAAGCTGAAAAATAAGAATTACGATGAAAATTTTACAAAATATATTTACTCCCCTCTTCCCTTCTCCTTGACAAATGCATTAAATTTACAGTGAGAAAATGAATTAAAAAGGAAAGATTCATGCTCTTGCTGTAAATGGAAAGCGGAGAATACTGTAGAAACTTTAACATTTACAAAACATATTTATTAGTTAACATCCCAGATAGGAAACTTTTGCAATAAATGCATAATTATTGCATCTTTCTATTCACCACATTTCGCAATAATTGTCTTATGATGATTCTGCAAAATCTTTTGCAGAATCATCATAAGACAATTCTGCATATCTTTTACTGAAATAGAATTTTACACTTATAAGTTCTAAATATTGACAAAATAATAACGCAGAGTTATGTAAACATAAAAAGTAAACAGAATTTTTTTACTATTATTTGGATAATAATTATACAATTTTATGCTAGTAGGTATACTATGGACGTTCTAACTCACCCTGGGTGGTCCTCTTATCTTATCTTTGTTTATAAACATATCAGATTACAACTTTTTTGTTTATAAACATATCAGATTACAACTTTTGTTTATAAACATATCAGATAACACCGGTATCAGATTACAGCGGTTCCAGGAAGAATCCTTTTGATATCGCCGATGTTTTGACTATTGTCGCGTCATGAACATAATTTCCAGGAAGAATCCTTTTGATATCACCGATATTTTGACTATGTAACCGCGGACCTGCGCAGTTATCTTATCTTTGTTTATAAACATATCAGAAAAACACGGACCTGCGCAGTATCCCCCCTCCCCTAATTTCCTGGAATTTTGATATCGCCGCAGGAATTTTGATATCGCCAATATTTCGACTATCGTAGATATATGACTGCGGAACGGATCTGCGCAGTATCCCTCCCCCAACTTCCAAGAACTGTATCTTTGTTTATAAACATATTCGATTACACCTATCTTTGTTTATAAACATATCTGAACGTGCATAGACCTGCACGGACCTGCGCAATACCCCTTCCCACTCATTTCCAGGAATTTTGATATCGCCGATATTTCGACTATCGTAGATATATGACTGTGGTGCGCAGTAACCCTTCCTCCAATTTCCAGGAAGACTTTTGATATGACTGAACATAATTCTACCTCTAATGATAAGATTAAACAAATCTAACTGAAACAAAATCCGCGACTCTGATTCTACCTCTTTCGAGCACCAATATCTGGCCGCTAATGTTATGATATCGCACAACGGGGTTGACTTGCATAGACCTGCAAGGTATCCTTTGATAAGTAGCGACGACTCCGCGAAGCCACCCCCTAGCGATCGTCTCTCGCCATATTATTCTTCCAGGAAGTCTCTTTTGATAATCGGTGTTAGAGTGTTTACCATATTTCCATGCAATATGTGTTCAATATACACACGTTAATGGTAATATAAAGTGCGAACAATGACATTCTCAATCCGTTTAGTATCCGGACTGAGGAATAAAGCTTCTTTCGCACAATTCGTTGCAAGAGAGCTAATATGGACAGCATAAAAGATTATGTTCATTGAAAATCGGTCGAGCGTCAAGGATATCGTCCTCTAACTCCTCGAAATTCAGCGCCATTATCGTCAACGTCGCGACCATGGGAAAGAATGCGAGATTATGTTCGGAAATCGGGTGATTATAAACCCGTAATATCAACGAACCTCTTCACATAACAGAAAGAAAGAATTCAAGATTTCGTTCAACGAAAGAAAGAAAGAATTCAAGATTATGTTCATCGAAAATCGGTCGAGCGTCAAGGATATCGTTCTCTGACTCCCCCGAATTCACCATCATCATCATTATCACCATCATCAACATTATCGACGACGTTGTCAAAATAATAAGGTATATATTTGTTTTTATTTATTTATAGATGTGTGTAGCGAACATTAGAAAATTTAGGTATTTTATTTTCTGTTTTTAGAAAATGAGTCGCAGCTGTCAACCACACCATTGGAAGCTGTACCATCGGACCCTATATCGTACCGATCCCCAGCGCTCTCGGAAGCTCGGGGTTACAAGTTTAAAAAAAATGTAATTTAGTATTATGTAAATGTGTCATTAAAATAAAATCTTAAAAAACTGTTTTATTAATTAATTATATGTGTATAGAATTATACAAACTACGAGTGATCGATGAAACGGAACGTATAACAAAGGAAATGGAGCGAGAAAATAATCACATCATAATCTAGATTTAAAAACTTTTTTATTATTTGTTCTTACACATTCTTTCCTAAATCTTATATACTAAAAATTAGAGCCAACAGCTCGCAATCGAGGTGATCCTTCTCGAAAGCATCGCTGGCGCGGATCGCGTTCCATATCTCATTTGTATCCGTTAATGAAGAAGCGATGTGCGAAAACTGTGTAAACTTGGTGTCGACCGTCTCGATTATGTTCGATAATGATTCGAATGTTAAATCGATGCACGGATCCAGGGTAAACATAAACATCAACGTCGATTCGGTCATCGACAAACATATCGATGATTCGAGGCGTATGAGTTTAGTACCGTTAATCGCGGAAGCGCGGATCGTTAGCGGTCCAACGTTTATAACGGCGTCTTTACGGCCGTTTCAAAGTAAATTTGGAATGTTTCATCGTTGCTCGTAGAGTGCCTTTCACGTTTCGAGAGACAATATCAGTTCGTTTCCACGATGATCTCCTATGGCAATCTCCACGTAACTCTGCGAACCCACGTTGATTCCAATTTCAAGATATTTATATCCCGTTGCGTCAGTGCGTATCGTCTGCTGAGTATGCGCTGTATCCAATTGATAGTTCTTTTTTCATCGAAAGATCGGTCTCTAAAGAGAAAGGTTTTACAAAAAATAAATACAAATATACAAAAATAAATATAAAAAATATAAAATAGGAAGCTTTATACTTACTCGTTATACTTTTTCTTCTTATTTTCATGCGCCGGAATTACATCATGTTAAAGCGGTACATAATAATTCATGCGTTTGACACTGCTTCCTTCAGCGGAGTACATTTTTTCTCACGATGAAGAGGTTCGTTTCGTACGATGAAGAGATTCGTTTCGTACGAGCGGTCGATGCAATACTGATCGTATGAAATTAATTGACGTGATTCACCCTTTTTTTAAGAGGAGAGGGGATAGACACTCAGAGAGGGGGAAATGTTTATGGAAATTTGTCGAAACTTGTTAAGATTAGAGGAGAGGGGATAATTGCACACATTCACGCTTTTTAAGAGGGGATAGACGCTCAGGGAGGGGGAAATGTTTATGGAAACTTGTCGAAACCTGTTAAGATTAGAGGAGAGGGGATAAGTGCGCACATTTACGCTTTTTAAGAGGGGATAGGCGTTCAGGGAGGGGGAAATGTTTATCGAAACGTGTCAAAACCTGAAAAAGACGTTGAAAGAAACATCGAGAAACATTTGGCATACATCAAGTGGTTAATAACAAAACATCTAGCATACATCTCACATACATTGAGAAACGTCAAGTTGTTAATAACTGAACATCTAGCATACATCTAACATACGTCTGACATACATCTCACATACATCAAGTGGTTAATAGCATACATCTAACATACATCTGACATACATTTAGCATACATCTCACATACATCAAGTGGTTAATAGTATACAACATACATCTGACATACATCTAGCATACATCTAGCATACATCTAACAAACGTCAAGTGGTTTATAAAGAAACGTAAAATAATGTCAATATGAAGTAAATATTGTTCGAAATGGGGAAGGATATAAATAATGATACATATATGTGTAAATAGTATGCGTTTATTTTTTATGGCGATGCCACCAATTATAGTTTGAATACATTTTGCATGGCACAATTGGATACATGTTTATGACAACGCAAAGTATGTGTAGCATCCACATTTTTCAGCGATTCCACGTCTTCGTAGTGCTCATCGAGGCTCTCGATGTAGATATCGTCTCTCACGTTGTCCAGGAGCAAATCACGCAGCCATTCTCGTTTCTCGAGTCCCTTTACGTATACGATGGGTGAGGTTTCGCTCTCCGTCACATCCCGCAACGACTTTGTAATCATGTCTCTAGCCGTGAAGTACGGAATCGTTCTGTGATCATCGCGCCAATGCAATCCATGATGTTTCGCCTTAAACTAGGATACGTGCTGTCTATCCGCTTTGGTGAGAAAATACCATGGCTCGGAGCTTCCAAAGATATAATGACTGAAAATAAATCCTTCTCTGAAAGCGGCAAACTCCTTCACGACGAAGGAGTTTCTGTCAACGACGTAAACGAACGTTGGCGTGGACATGGCGTCGAGGAGCGAACTGCGGGAGGATCGCGAAACGTCGTATATTTTATACCGCTCCCTCTCTCCAACGTCGCATTTAGGTGATTTTGCGAACAATGTTGGTCAACGGGTTGTACTGAACCACGCGATCGTGTATGATGAGACAATAAGCGGTAATATTCGCCGGGACGTTCTCCTTACACTCGAATTCCAATCTCACATCCACGGTTGCGCTCTTGACCGACTCGTTTTATCGAGAACAGTCGATAATCACGAACGGACCGAAACGTTTGAAAGTCGTGACAGTGAGACTCGGTTCGAGATATTCGTATCCGTAGTAGCCTTTGTAGAAACGCGCGTACATATCGTACAGAATCGCCCATTTCTTCTTATCGAAATCCAGATTCATGTCGTCGTACGGATAACACTCCGAGTTCAGATAGAGTTTCGAATCAGCTCGCATCCTCGGACATGACATTCTTCCGACCTGTCTGCAGAGCGAAGATAACATATCGCGGTTTCTCGAGCTGCAAAGCGGTTTTGATGGCTCACGAATGCTTCGTTGTGCTCTGCAGTAACGGAAACTCGTGCAGATCCCACGAGCGAAAAGTCATGCTGAGGTATCGTTCGCTTTCCAAGGCACGCAGCATCGACAGCTTATTTATCTCGTTCAGTAACACGTGCGGCATTCGCCATTGTATCTTGAATAATTCGATCTCGGGATTCATCGCCGAATTTCCCACCAGGCAATTGTTATCGTTGCGCGTTCGGATCACAATCAACTCGTGACGACCGTTGATAACCACGCGTCTGTAATCCTCGCAAAATCCCAGTATCATGTAGAGCGGTACGCAGAAATTAAAGTATCCTTCCGCGTATCCCAGCCGGCGTTCCTACTCTGCGTATCACAGCCGGCGTTCCTAAGTATCACGCTTTTATCGGACGATACCGTTACATAGTTCTTGAGCAAGCTGGTTATTCCGACGTTTCTATTGCGATCAATCTCCTTCGAGTTCGTATCGAATCTCGTCGAACATAAACGCGATGCAGTTGTGCGCCAGTACGACATTAGATCCCGCGATTTCATTCTTTATCGTTAGTTTTCCCTCGATGTACAGAAAACTTTCGTACGGCAACGTGTACAGATCCTGTTGCTGTATGGATATTCTTATCTCGTCGCTGTGTCCAATCATATTGGCATATGGATTGTACCTGTGAGTCTCGAGCTTGACGATGCGATCGTCGAAGACCGGCTCGTCCCCGATGTTGAGAATGTCCGTCATCGTTAGATGTTTCGTACCGCGAATCCCAAAGATTTTAAAAATGCAACGTTCGACGCGTTCAGTTTCTTTCCCTCGGATGATCGGATATTATCGAGAGCCGTTGTGACTTTATCTCTCGCGTGCCTCGAGCCGTTCAACACAAGCATCTCACATACGTTCGCGACATCGTCGACACTTTCGCACGTGCAATCTGATGGTAATCTCCTCTTCTCGAAAGTTGAGCAATCATCCGTACTGGTCGGCGACGCGTATCGTCAGTTCCGTAATGCTCCGTACGATGACTGGCAGATAAATGATCTGCGACGGCCTTTCCGATATCTTATATCCTGGTGGTACGTTCGGTGAAAATTCGTGTATCGTGTGCACGCATTTGCTGTTACTGTACGTGCCCGCGGTCACGTTGCACTCTATGCGGACAATGTTCACCATTCATAATGTTGATCGGCATGTCCGATGTGTTCCATTTTCGCGGTTGCAATATACGATTCGATGCGAATCTCAGCAGCGATCCTATGTTGTTGGGCTTGCTAAAGTTCACTCTGTAGTCGCATTTAATCTCGTTCCTCATCGTATTGTAATTAGCGCGCAGCACTATCGGCTACTCTCCGACCTCGTCATCGTCGATAGTCGTTTGTTTCTTTTCTACTTTACGTTTAAATGTACGTTTTAAAAACTCGTTTATGTCTTGCAATTCGTACGATCCCTCGGGAATCGTAATTTCAGCGTCGTCATTGCCAAAGTAAAATTTATTGTTCGACGCATTCACGTTCGCTATCGTATGATAGGTCTCAAAGTCCATCAGACCGAGCTCATAGTCGTCGTCACTCAAATCTATGGCTGGAGAGTAGTTTACCGCGAGGACGCTGCTCCGGCCGCTCAGCGTGAGCGTCAACGACATGATGGAAAAATCGCTCGACTAACACTGAGTCCTCACAGCCGCACAGGCTTTAAATTCACACGTTCGGAGAAACCGTAGACACATCTGGCCGCAGATGTTCTGATCGTGGGTTTGATAGGGTGTGTGATTGTATTCTATCAGGCTGTTTCCGAAATAACGCACTAGTTCTCTGGGAGGTCGAAGATTGCCAAATCTGTCGAAATATATAACACATTCTCTCCTCTTAGCATATGCCACCCAATGAGTACCGGGACCTGTCGCGTCGTCCAGATTCACGATACCGCTCTCGACGCGCACCGCCTGTCGGTAACGAGTCGCGCATGAAAACGCCTCTGAAAGTATGGTATGCGCATACGTCTTGCCAGTAGATCCAATTGCACGTTCGTTGTCACACCCGTGAGTATTTCTAACGCCTCCTGGACGTTTTTTTTCCTCTTTACAACACCCTGTCTGCGCTTGTACGAGCCGAGATACAGGCCCCGTCCGTATTTGTATGGAGCGAGATAGAGTCCACGACCTTCCTCCGCGCGGTTGTGACGTTGCAGCTCCTCGAGTTGACGTCGCGCGGCTTTGCTGTCATTCACCGCCTTTGCCACACCGGTCGCTCCACCGATCAAGAGCGCACCCAATATCGGTAGAATCGGCATTACACTTCCGCGTTTTGCTATCAGAAGTATCCGTTTTTTCTTCATATTCTTCGTCTTCTTCTTCATACCCATACCGATCTTCGTCTTGGCTCAGACAACCGTGGCGGCGACTCTCTCGCCCAGCGAGGAATCTCCCGCGACGATGCGTTTTCGCGCTTTTTCGGAGAGTACTCTGTCAGCCGCGTGTCTCTCGGTGAGACTGTTGCTCCTAGAATACGCTATGTCATGTTCGCAGCACGCCTCGTCGTAGATTTATACCTCGATCACCTCTCGCCAAACGTTTCTCCAAATGAGTTCCCAGGCCGCAAAACTGATAGCCGGGGATGTGTAGTTCGAAGGGAAGCGCATTTATCGCGCGATTGAGCAGACTGCCGCCAACTTTTATGCTAGACGTCGCCGATGACATTCGTGGCAATCCTTGATCAGCGGCGGCGGACCGTCGATGTGCGTTCGTTGAGACGGTAGATTGTAATGCTCCAGGCAATGACGGTACTGCTGAACTTCCGGATCTGTTTTGATATGGTCCGGAAGTTTATCCCACACATAATCTACGTGATTGTAAAACTGTCGTAACAAAACGATCTTCGGTACACACTCCAACTGTTCGGTCGTTAAACCGTATATATCACTGTTATCCGACAGAAGCAGAAATATTTCTGAGCGATTCGCGGTTCCGCGCGGTTATAAAAAGGTGCGTCCTTTCTACTCGGAAGCGCAAAGAGAAATGAAATTCATGCGGCAGCCGCTGACGATACGTGTCACGAACTGTGACGCATAAACTGCAGATGATGGGAAACAACGCGAAGAAACGCAAACACGGTGCGATGCTACCGACCACTATACGCGCGATCATCTACGGCCCCTCGAATTGCGGTAAAACCAACGTTCTGATAAGCTTGCTGGAAAGTCCGTACGGTGTGCGTTTCGAGAACGTGTACGTGTACTCGAAATCACTGCAGCAGCCAAAGTATCGATATCTGGAGAAACTGCTGACATCGATCGACGAAATAGGCTACTTTACATTCTCCAATAACAGTGATGTCATTCCACCGAGCGAGGCGCAGCCAAACTCGATTTTTGTTTTCGATGACGTCGCGTGCGACAAGCAAGATACTACGAGAGAATACTTCTCGATGGGCAGGCACTCGAATGTCGACTGTTTCTATCTCTGTCAGACGTACGTGAGAATACCCAAACATCTGATACGCGATAACGCGAACTTGCTGATCCTGTTCAAACAGGATGGAACCAATTTGAAACATGTTTATAACGATCACGTGAATACCGACATGTCGTACGGGGATTTCAGCGCGTTTTGTCACGATTGTTGGCAACCCGAGTATGGATTCGTAGTGATAGACAAGGACAGTTCGCTCACGAATGGGCGATATCGAAAAGGATTTAACATGTTCGCGATACCGTAAAACGATCAGTCATCATCGGTACTTTGTCGAGGTAAAACATGGATGAGAGCAACGATACTCGTGAGCGCGAGGAAGATTGAGAAGACGAGTGAATCGATCCGCAAGAAACATCGCGCCTTGAAGACCGGCAGGATCGAGGACGATATCGCGATGAAGACACGCTTCAAGCCAATTATCGAGCCTCTGCAAAAGATCGTCGACACGCGCGTGATAAAAGATGAACCGCGCGAGGACGATGAAACCGTCCAGAAGCGTGAGGAGGATGCGAAGACAAAGAGGAAACGGTATACCGCTTGTCGTCGTACGGACTCAGAGCGATTTTTTTCTCGGACACTGTATACACTTCGTGCAGTTTGGATCTTATACACGATTGCTGTCGCATCATTTCTATCTCATCGTTGAGACACCGCGTGTAATCGTCGAACGTTATCGTTCGCGCTACAACGTTAGTTTTAACACCTTTCACCTTTTTGGTGTCCTTCTTTCCATCTACTCGCAAAGCGTACATCTTCGCTCTGAGCCCTACGAATTCCGTCATTATAACACTGTTATTCTCATCCTTTGAAATAGATGTGTTTTCGCGCGTCAAGAGAGCAGCATTCAAGGAGCATGCGAGTTGGGGTAGCTTCAGCCAGATGGCGAGTTGTCGTTGTGAGCTTTTTTCTCATACACGGCCACTCGGACATATTCCAAGGTTGGGGCCGGGACGGAGCCGCAGTGTGTGTTTGAATGAGTGGGCGCGTGCGTGCGTGAGTGCGCGAGTGCGTGCGTGTGTGCGCAGTGGCGTCATGGCGATGGAGGGGGCGTGGCCTTCGTCGCCCCAACTGTCCATGGAGCCCCTCGTGTGGCGACACCCGGCACGGTGCCCCTGCTGTCGGAGGCAGGGGACCCCTGAAAGCCGTGGGAGTCCGTGGCTGGTCTCCTATCCCGCGGGGAGTAAGGGGCTGGAGCCCGGATGTTATTCCCGGGGCCCGAGGCATATGCTGTCTCCCTGGGGAACTCAGGGCGCGCCCGGTTGGACCGACTGGGCGTGGGGGTACACCCTGGACAGCGCAGCCGTGCCGGGCAGTGGGATTTGCTCACAGGAATGACAGATAATACGTACACAACTACGAGGACAACAGGGACGGACGAGGACGGAACGACGGGGGAGGACAAGGTTCCTCTATTCCGGAGGCCGGGTCCTCAACGCGCCAAGAGAGGAGCCAGAGGTGCGCCACGAGAACTAACGGGTTCTGCGGCACCGAGGCACGCGTAGGAACCATGCCAGGCGATCCCCGTCAACCGCATGATTCGACACCGCACTTAATTTTCTTCTGTTTTTCATATAAAACTAAGTCCACGCTGTTCATTTCCACGTTGTTGAATGTGTAAGGCTCTTTAATTATGTTATAATTTTTACGCGGGGATGCACGGGGAGAGCTTCACCCCGACACCCCGGTTGACGGGGGTCGCCTGGCACGGTCCCTATCGGGATGTGCGCTATCGGGACGTGCGCTATCGGGACGTGCGCTATCGGGATGTGTCCTATCAGGATAAAGGGTATTCGGGAATGTGTGCTATCGGGATAACATGTTTATTTCTTTGTGCGCTATCGGGATAACATGTTTCTTTCTTTGTGCGCTATCGGGAAAATGTGTTTTTTATCTTGTGCGACATCGGGACGTGTGCTATCGGGATGTGAGCTATCGGGAAATGAGTTAAATTTTGTGTGTGCTACCGGGATGTGTGCTATCGCACCGTGCGTTATCGGAACCCTCTCGTCGCCGCCGGGGGATATTAGGGTCTCCTTACGGAGACAGTAGTGAAGTGGGTCTCCTCTAGAGGCCCCGCCCTGGGGCGCATCCGGAAGTAATACTAGGGTATCTCTCGGGCGCGTCCAAGCAGGGAGGGAAGGATACCCGTGGTGGTTTTAGTGCGGTATACTCGGACATGCACAACCGGGGAGAGGGATTAGCCCTCTCCAACGGGTCCGGGGAGTCCCACACTCCCCTCCTACACCAGGGAGGGGGTCAGTCCATAAAGGATTTCCACCACGTAAACAAAAAAAAATTAATTGGCCACGAGGTGTGAAAAGAAGACATTGTTCCTAGTCAATCATCGCGTACAATGTCGGGCGAAATATCCGTGAGAAACATTAAGAAGTTCGACGGAAAGAATTTCCAGACGTGGAAATTTTTAATGAACACGGTATTTGTCGCGTACGACGTGAAGGATGTAATAGACGGAACGAGAACAAGATCCGCCGAAGAAGGAGATGCAAGAAAAAAGTGGGACAAGGACAACGCCAAGGCCATGTTCGTGGTTACATCGTCTATAGAAGACGAGCATCTAGGACCCCTGTTAACGTGCACAACGGCACAGGAAATGTGGATCAAAATGACCACAATACATGAGCAAAAGTCCGAGTCGAGCAAACTAATACTAACTCAGAGTTTCACCAATACAAGATGGACGCCAGTGATTCGGTGGTGCAACACTTCGCCAAAGTACAGAACATGGCTCGTCAACTCGAAGACATCGGTGAAAAGGTATCCGATGTGGCTGTCATGTCGAAAATACTGGCAAGCCTGCCATCAAAATACAATTCGCTTGTCACTGCTTGGGACAGCGTAGATGCAGAGAGCCAGACATTAAATAATCTACAGTTGCGATTGTTAAAAGAGGAAACTCGGCTAACCGCCGAAGAGGAAACGGCGAGCGCGCTTGCCGCCATGAACGTCAACAAAAAAACCGGAAGTTCCAAACAAGGTCAAAGTACGTTGCCTACTACCAAGTCTCGAAAGGAACTCAAGTGCCATTACTGCAAGAAGCCCGGTCATTTTGTGCGGGAATGCCGGAAGAAGAAACGAGACGAAGAGTCAGGTAGCGACAAATGCGTATTCATGATGGCGACATCCGACAGAGGGCGCCATGTCGATAAAGCAGTTTCTCCGAGCGTGGACGAGAAGAAGCTTTTGGGTGCAGACACTAGCGACGTATGGCTCACAGATAGCGGTGCCTCACGTCACATCAAAAGCCATCGCGAGTGGTTTGACTCGTTCATCCCCGTCACAGGCGAATCGGTATCCCTCGGAGACGATGGCGTGTGCGAAGCAACAGGAGTCGGAACGATTTCAATCGAGGCACTAGTAAACGGAAAATGGCTTGAGGCCCAGCTACAGGATGTGTTGTATATTCCACGCATTAAGAAAAATCTTTTTTCAGTAGGCGAGTGCACGTCAAGAGATTATAACATAACCTTTAAGGATCGACGTGTTACTATAAAGCGCGGTGAGGAAGTCAAAGCAACAGGAGTCCAGCAAGAAAACAACTTATACAGAATGTTGTTCAGAGTTAGGAAACCCTCAACGCAGGATGCAAATGTGGTAGCTACTCTCAGCACGTGGCACGAGAGATTGGGACACGTAAACACAAGAACGCTGGAAGAAATGGCTGGCAAGAAACTAATAAAAGGAGCAACATTGGCGGACGTCGAGAAATTCTTCTGCGAATCGTGTCAGTTCGGAAAGGCACATCGATTAAAATTCGCACAGAATGATAAGAGGCGGACTACGAAACCAGGAGAGTATATACACTCTGATGTATGCGGACCGTTCTCAACAGACTCTCTTAGCGGATCGAGATACTTCGTCAATTTCAAGGACGATGCCTCAGGTTTCAGATTTACATACTTCATGAAACATAAATCTGATGTTTATAAAAGATTCAAGGATCTCGACAAATTGATAGAAACGAAGTTCGGACGTAGAATGAAATTGTTACAAGTCGACAACGGAAAAGAATATGTTAATACCTACATGAAGAATTACCTGTCAAATCGAGGTATACAGATGCTGACAACCGCACCATACACGCCGGAACAAAACGGAAAAGCGGAGAGGGACAATCGGACTATCGTCGAGAGTGCTCGCACGATGTTGCATGCCAAGCAGTTACCGCTGTTCCTGTGGGCCGAAGCCGTATCCACGGCTGTTTACATTCTTAATCGGACGACATCCCGAGTGAACCCAACTATAACGCCGTACGAAATGTGAATGAACAAAAAGCCTGAGTTGTCACATGTAAGAGTTTTTGGATCGGATGCATACGTGTACGTCGACAAACAATTGCGGAAGAAACTCGACCCGAAGGCGAAGAAGATGATCCTTGTCGGATATCAAGCAGAATCGACAAATTACAGATTGTACGATCCAAGGTCAAGGAAGATTGTCGTCTCTCGTAACAATACACGAGAATCAAGAAAGTCAAGCCCTAGAAGATGAATCCAGCCAAGAAGATCTCAAACTTCCTGTGATACAAGGAAACGTGAGTCAAAAGGCTGAGGACGAAATAAGGAAAGCAGCGGTGCCACCGAACAAGCCCTGCTCTAGCGACACCAACCATGAATCAACTCCGACAGAAGACACAAGAGTACTACGAGACAGAAACACTCTCAATGCACCGGACAGGTACGAAGCGAATGTAATAGAATATAACACACCTCTTACATTTCAGGAAGCAGTCACAGGTCCGGATTGTGACCAGTGGAAACAGGCAGTAAAAGAGGAGTTGGAGGCACATCAAAAGAACAACACTTGGATAATCCAGCAAAGGAAAAACGATCAGAAACTTATAGACTTGAAATGGATGTTCAAGATAATCAAAGACACGAAAGGAGAAATATGTCGACACAAAGCTCGACTGTGCGCACGAGGGTTTCAACAACAGCCCGGGTTGGACTACAAAGAGACTTTCTCACCTGTCGTGCGGTACGATTCACTCCGCGTGATGCTGGCCTTAACAGCTGCCAAGAATCTCGAACTGGCACAATTCGATGTACAAACAGCCTTTCTTCACGGCAAATTGGAAGAAGAAATCTGGATGAAAATTCCTGAAGGTCTAGATGTAAGAGGTGAGAAGGCAAATCTAGCTTGTAAACTCGTAAAATCTTTGTACGGTCTAAAGCAGTCTCCTCGCTGCTGAAACCAAAAATTTTGTACGATTCTAGCGAGGCAGATAACTGTATTTTTCGGGGAACAGTCGAAAATGAGGAAGTATATTTAGCACTTTTCGTAGATGACGGTCTCTTAGCCTCGAAGTCACAACGCGTGTTAGATGAAGTAATTAGGACCTTAAGTTCATATTTCGATATTACAATTGAAAATGCGAAGATGTTTGCAGGTCTACAGATCGAGCGCGATCGCTACAATGGAATCGTATTTCTACATCAACAAGCTTACACACGTCAAATAATAGAAAAATTTGGCATGTTCGAAGCCAAAGCAGTAAATATACCTTGTGATCCTCATGTAGAGTTGCGTAATGTGAAAGAGGGAGAGCCAAACCAAGAAAATGTACCTTACAGAGAAGCAGTAGGCTCCCTCATATTTTTAACAATAGTTTCGAGACCAGACCTAGCTTACGCGGTAAATTCAGTTAGCCGTTATCTGAACAAACACGATCACAGTCATTGGCAGGCTGTGAAGCGTATTTTTCGGTATTTGGTCAATACAAGCGATTTAGGAATAGTGTACAGAGGTGGCGGGAGCAATATTGAGCTAACCGGTTATTCCGATGCGAATTACGCCCAAGATGTTGATACACGTCGTTCTACCACCGGTTATGCGTTCTTCTTGGCAAACGGTGTGATAACGTAGTCATCACAATTACAGAAACATGTTACTTTAAGCACCACGGAATCGGAGTACGTAGCGGCCGTAGCGGCGGCGAAAGAAGCCATGTGGCTTAGAAAACTAATTAGCGACATCGAGAGTACGATCCTCAGCGCCACGACTCTGCACATCGACAACCAAAGTACAATCAAACTCGCCAGGAATCCGGAGTTCCACAAGCGAAGTAAGCACATTGATATACGATACCATTATCTAAGAGAGCGAGTATCCGAAGGAGACATTAATGTTATGTATGTCCCCACGAAGCACAACGAGCCGATATGTTCACCAAAGCTCTACCAAAGGACCGATTCAAATTGTCATGCTCCATGTTAGGTTTAGGGTATCTTGCAGCACTCAAACGGCGGGAGTGTTGAAATAGATAGTGTTTTCGCGCGTCAAGAGAGCAGCATTCAAGGAGCATGCGAGTTGGGGTAGCTTCAGCCAGATAGCGAGTTGTCGTTGTGAGCTTCTTTCTCATACATGGCTACCGGCGAAAGTTTTTCTTTTCTCTACTCGTTTCACTCTTCTGTTGTTCGCATCCTCGTACAGTCAAGCTCTTGGTCGTGCGTCTTATATATATTTCGAATAAAACAAGTGTAATATTCTTCTCTTAGTAGTTTCTGTTTACTCATATTCTTTTACGCCTACCACACCTTTTAATTTCAAGATCCTTCATTAATCCCGGCACCTTCTTGTTCGCAAGCGGTATACCATACACGTTATCAGCGGGATAATCGCTCGTGTCGAATCTGTCTATATCGCGTTTCATATGCGTGTAAATATCCTCGCACTCGATGTGGTAAATTAGACTGTCAGTGTCAGTGTACATTATTTTACACGTGTCTCGATATAAAGGTTGCATATACTCGTGGTGAAATTCGTACAAACAGACCTTTGATATGTCGAGGATGCACCTACGTAGATCGGTTTGTCGAATATCACCTTGAGTTTTCGAAGTTCTACAGCGACCAGATTTTCTGAAAAAATGCTTCGACTGTGGAATTTTTGGTTTCGCGATCAGAGCTTCCACGCCGTAGCGTCCATTCCATTTAGTTAATAATTTCATGTCGACGTGATTACGAACGTTTTCCATCGTCTTGTCAAATGCAGCGTTATTCATTAATTTGTATAAATTTTTTTCAAAATCATTTTTGGCAAGCGTTCTAAATTGTGTATTTAGTTCAATGTATTTAGTTCAACGTATTTACGAAGCCATGGAGATTGCGCGAATTGTAGCACGCGGTAAATTTTTGTGTCGCGAAGCCCGTGACGTGTACACTGCTGCAAGTTACGATAATGTATGCCGTATCGTTTCTTATCGTACAGTATAGCTAGAAGTTTCGCCTGCCGCTTGCCGGACGGCTTATCGCGCGTCGGACAGAACGGTAGGTCGTGAAGATGTTGCGGATACTCCAAGTCGACCTCGAGAATATAACTCGTGGGCGAATCCTGAGCGATCGCGCTGTAATTAAAGTTCGCTGCATCATCGACCCATTGAAAATCGGCGTAGGTCAACGGCTGACACATCGCCCAACCGTACAGATTATTAACATCGTAATACATTAAATACGAAGAAGGTTTCGATGGGTCGTACGACTGCATGTACTTGTTGGCCCGAGCATATCTGTTGGAACATTGGCTCAGACCGCCGCGTATACCGCGCTCGATAAACATGATCATGTCAATATCAGTGAGCAGTTCGAATTTGACGCGTGTATGTTTCAACATGGCGTCCCATGTAAAACTAGGTAAGGTGTAATAGTATGCGGGTTCGAGTCGAGGATCCCTCCAGCAGATCGCGTACTATTTGCTCCATTATAACTTGATGCAGCTTGAACAGAGACTGTGGCACCGCACGCTTCCGGGCCGATTTTATACCTTCGTTTGTCTTTTTCTAACACTGAGTATCGCACTGCAAATTAGGGGAGGGGGGTAACTGTGCAGGTCCGTGCATGTTCTGATATGTTTATAAACAAAGATACAATTCTTGGAAATTGGGGGAGGGGAGAGGGGTACTGCGCACCGCAGTCATATATCTACGATAGTTGAAATATCGGCGATATCAAAATTCCTGCGGCGATATCAAAATTCCTGGAAATTAGGGGATGGGGTATTGCGCAGATCCGTGCAGGTCCGTGCAGGTCTGTGCACGTTCAGATATGTTTATAAACAAAGATAGGTGTAATCTGATATTTTTATAAACAAAGATACAGTTCTTGGAAGTTGGGGGAGGGGTACTGTGCAGGTCCGTTCCGCAGTCATATATCTACGATAGTCGAAATATTGGCGATATCAAAATTCCTGAAAATTAGGGGAAGGGGTACTGCGCAGGTCCGTGCAGGTTCTGATATGTTTATAAACAAAAATAAGATAACTGCGCAGGTCCGCGGTTACATAGTTAAAATATCGGCGATATCAAAAGGAATCGCTGTAATCTGATACCGTTGTTATCTGATACCCGCTGTTATCGGTATTATCTGATACCCGCTGTTGTCTGATATGTTTATAAACAAAAAAGTTGTAATCTGATATGTTTATAAACAAAGATAAGATAAGAGGACCACCCAGGGTGAGTTAGAACGCCCACAGTACACGTACTTATGCTGTAACGATTTTCACAATAATAACAAAATTAATGTTTAAAATGTAATCAGTAATAATTGTGCTAAGATGAATCTCACTATTGTTACAATTATATAGAAATTTATTTTAGGTATCAATTTTTTAAAGATTGCTACATTTTGCAATAATTAAATTTAGAATTATTGATTTTAAAATTTAGATATAGAATTATTACGCAATATATTTTCATTAGCAAGACCATGAATATTATTATACATTATATTTTGAAATTAAAATAAGGCTAAAATTTTTCTGCATGCGTTCCTATCTGGGATACTATAAGTATCCTTCTTTCAATTTCATATATGCTGTATATCTTTATTTTCATACTCCTTTAGAAATTTCTGATTCTGTATTCGTATCACTTGGTAAGTATCCTCTTCTATGCGGTACAAGTAAAGATTTATCGGTTTTTTTCATAAATATTTTTCATTTTTAAACACATATTGTGACGATACGCCTCCCTTTCTCGTCACTAGCCGACAAGTCGCCCACGCACAGCGCTCCGGCCCACGCGATTTCCCCCACCACGCCGGCACCTGCCTACGCGCTACCCCCACCACGCCGGCACCGGCCGAGTATAAAAGGGGGCCGCCGCGGCAAGACAAGAATCATTCCTCGCGGTCAGGAGCTACTGACCGCATCCCCTACACAGCGTCACGGTGTCACCGTGCGTAGCCGGGTACTACCGGTGTATAGACTTCCTCCTCCGGGTGCTACCGGAGGCTCTATACCTGTCCGACTCCTGACCGCGCTGGGTGCCACCAGTGTATCCGCACAGCGTAGCGGTGTTGCCGTTACGCATCCGGAGTGCAACTAGTCCCCTCCTCGGGAGCTCCCGAGGAGATACCGTACCTGTCCTGTTCCCCTGCCGAGTGTCACCGAGGCACTACGCCGAATCGTCTGCTTTGTGCTCCGTCACGACTCGCGTCCGCGAATCACGCGTCGCGCCGTGTAATAGCATAAGTCGCGCCGTCCATTGTAAGCCGCGCTCCGTTTAGTTATAAGTCGTGACGTCTATATTGTAAGCCGCGCTCCGTTATATTATATTATAAGTCGCGCCGTTCTATTATAAGCCGCGCTCCGTTTCTGTTCATCGTAGTATATAAGTACACACGTATCGTAGTATATAAGTACACACGCACACCGAAATAATCGACACCCGCGACACCACACATACACACATTTTCTTTGTACATATATTCCACTTCTTTATGTTATAATAAACGTTGTTATTTATTTTATCATAATACAGAGCAGTGTCTTCTCCTTTCCCACCCTCGACCCCGGCGAGCTATTAAAATATACCGCGTGCGAAAGGCATACCGTTACAATATTTTCCATGGACTTTTAAACTTGGGCTGATGTTTCTTCACATAATTTTTAAATAATTTTTAATGGGAATGTTTTACCTATACTGCCAGAATTTTGGATCGTCTATTGTCATATTCACATGCGATCTGCAGTAACTATTTCCTCTGATATTTCCAACCCATACGTCATACCCTTGATTTGCCAGTAAAAATACTGTAACATAGGATAAAAATAAACTACATCATTATTATACATTATTATATATCCTTTAATTCGAAGTAGAATTAAATAAAATTTGGCACTTAATCATTAAAGTATCAAATATTAAAGTTTTAAAAGTTGTAAAATATAATGTTTATGAAAAACTGCACTGTACGTAGGATGTATCAAACACAAAATATTTTTTTTTCTAGATTTTAAAATTAATTTTTCATATATAATATATTTTCAAGTTATAAAACTTTAATATTTGATCCTTTAATGATTAAGCGTCAAATTTTATTTAATTCTACTTCGAATTAAAGGATGTTAGTAGGTAATAAACACCGGTTCTAACCCGGGGGCTCCGAGGGGGGTGAGGGTGAGGGGGGTCCTTGCGGGGAGGGGTATGACGTCACAGGGGAGGGGGTACCCGGAAATGACGTCACGGTGGAGGGGGTAACATTTCGCTAACAGATAGAATAGCGATTCCGCGAATTTGTTTGATAAATATTATAAACAAAGCGGATTATTTTTCACAGCGCCGATATTTGAGACATAGCGCTTCCGCTTAATTGTTTAATAAATATTATAAACATGCGGATTACTTTTCTCAGCGCTGATATTAGGCTGCTTCAGACGTGGCGCTTCCGCGAATTAGTTTAATAACCAGTGCGATTATAAAATGATATCCTACAGTATATTTACGAGGGCTTCCATCCCCATTTCTAAGGAATCTCAATAGTGAGCGTTGGTTGAGTAAATTCGGCAGCTATGCGAATCTGAAAGACGATCGCGCCGACTAAATGTCCGGCAGCTCAGCGAATCTGAAAGATGATCCAGCGCCGACAAAACGTCCGGCAGCTATCAGAATCAACGATAAATATTTTATTCTTCAGCGTAGTATCAATGATTTGAAAATAATACTAGTTAGAGAGACAAAATGAAATATAAAATCGGCCTCGAAGCGCACAAGATCACAGTATGTGCGTTGACTGCTTGCAGTGACAGATTAGAAAACGCGGACAATGATTTTATGTAATGGCTGAAGATATACCAAGTGACTACGTTAGTGATATTGAAGATAATATAGACACATTAGAGAAAACAGTGCCTGCATCGCGAATAAACGCGTTGAATAGACGTACAAAATTTTGCACCATATTTTTTTATTACTCGACGGGTGGTGCTTTGGCATTGTGTGCCTCGTGCATGGTCGAATTGACGGATGTATGTATAGGAGAAATGATTGCTGTTCGAAAGCACGCGACCGATTATCAACAGGCTTTAGATATCACGTTTTGCTCGAATTGCAGGGATCAAATGTATGTGAGATTTCCATGTAACATGTGTCCAATATGCACGCATTAGAAACAATGAAGAAGGTTAACAAAATTGCTGAAGATCGGTATTTGGATGGCGTGTGTGTGGGTCTCAAAGCAAGAGAATCACAGAGTGAATCGCGTGTAAAACTAATTTCACCGGTACAATTTTTACGCGATCGAGAACTTGGTATTCGCGGAACCAGTAGTCGCTTCGTGAGACAGAATGTTGAAACCGTAATTGAGAACAACTTTGATGAACCAATCTGAAAATACACAAAGAAACGAGAAGTGTGGGAACGGGAGCTGAATAAAATCTGTGATGCATCACACTATAAAGAAGCGGACGATAAATCGAAACGTAAAAACATTGGAGAAATGTATAAAAAGATTAAACGTTATCATGCCCGATTCATCACGATTCCTGCAGGTATCGGCAGGTGCATCGAGCTAATCGTAACAGACAATTTTCGTTGGTCGGGTTTCAATCAAATTGGGAAGACATTTTCGCGATTTTCGACAGTTCCGATGAAGAGTGGGAATCGCAAAAAAATTATAAAAGTGTATGTTTTAGTTATCACCACCTTAGGGATATGTTATATGCCGTTCAGGACGATGAACGTTATTGCAAATCATGCAGACGAGTCACGTACAAGTGTCTCGTAGAAGAGTGTGACGTGATATAAGACATGGAAGAAATCGAACGCGATCTGCTGGAGCAATCCAGGCGAGTCGCTACCTTGGGCGAATATTTCGCGTGGGCGCAGCGATGCGACGAGTGCGTGCAACGACTCGAAGAGCGCGGTCGAGTCAAGCGTCCGCGGCTCTCACTCGGACGTAAACAATCTGTGGCGGCGAGCATCACGCGACTCGTCGGCGCAAAGACTTTATTGGAAAGACGCTTCATACATTTCGGTGGTGACTATGCGGGCGGTGGCGCGGGGAGACTCGTTTGGCGAGAGATCGACACCGCGTTCAAAAATCGTGTCTTGACCGGTGTGGTAATCAACAATGACTATATCGAGCCACGTCAATTTTTGGAAGACGCTTGCGACGTAGTGCTCGAGCGAGTGCGAGACGTTTTAAGAAGGCGCAATAGTGTAAAAGTGAACACAGTGTTCAATGGAGAATTTGTGACTGGCGATAAGCGCGCGAATAAAAGTATCAACACACGAAACTGCGAACTTTTTCGTACATCTGATTTGCGCGAGTGGTACGAGCAACGCGTCATCGAGCCTACCCTTGCGTCTCTCGAAGAGTTTCAAGAACGCGACAGTGGGTGGGCGTTGTCGCGTATACTCAATTTGACTGTCAATGTAAACAAATATAATCCATTGCACGCGGGGTGTTACATCGAGTTACCGCGAGAGATAAAACTGAAGAAGGCGATAATTAACGTGCGGTCTATGGACAATGCGTGTTTCGCGCGGTTACATATCTGGCATATGCCGTAAACTTTCCCAATAGAGAATGATTTTGATAAATCAGGATCAAACCATGTACCATCTAAATATGGTCGTTTTTTGTATTCTTCTTCCAAACTTGCTCTCTCAATGGATGTTTCAAATGAAGTGTTTATTATATTTTCAAAATTCGTAGAAGCCTTCTCCTTTTCGGACAATTCCGAATTAATAGACATATTAGATTCTTCATTGTTATCGTTCGTGGACATATTTGAAAAATTATTATCATCAAGTGATGGCTATTAGATATTCTGTATAAAGTAAAGTAAATCAAAATTTAAAGTATCTGAGACGTTATTACATTGAAGAAAAAAACATCACTGAGATATTATTTTCTTGGCTCATCTTTCTTGTATCCAAAAGAGTTTGTTATTAATAATTTTATGATAGCTAAATGGAATATAGAGGAACTTCGGGTATTATGGACTACCATTTACATTTGAAGCAATACCACAACTCGATATTGTTTAAAAATAAAAAACCGAATACAATCACAAACTTCAACTATCTGTGATTAGTTATTTATATAAAAAATTAGTTTACGAAATTTCATCACATGCAAAAAAATAAAAAAAACTCATTTGGAGAGAATTATGAGATAGTCGGGTAATATGAACCAGGGGATACATTAATTAATACTTACACTTAATTAACTATTCAATTTTCTTCAACAATGTTTTTCTTTACTTCGGAAAACCATAAATTTTCAATTTCACGTACTAAATATTCACAGTCCGCACTGGAATGAACTCACTCACTGACAATTCACAACTGAAGTAACTAAGCACTGCTCAGTAACCAGAGTCGATTCAGTATCAATATTAATGTGTATATGTGTATGTTTACGAATTTCCTACGAACATTCCTACATTCCTACATTCCTACATTCCTTAAATTCCAAACACACCGAGTCAAATATCTCGAAAATTAATTAACTTATCAAGAAACATTTGATTAATCAAATAATCAAAAAGCTTTTGATTTTCATTACTGATTATCTAATATAAGTAATAAAAAAATTTTCGACCATGATTATTGATTAATCAAGTAATCAAAAAATTTTCGACTATGATTATTGATTAATGAAGTAATCAGAAAATTTTCGACCATGATTATTGATTAATCAAGTAATCAAAAAATTTTCGACTATGATTATTGATTAATCAAGTAATAAAAAAATTTTCGACTTTGATTACTGATTATCTAAGTAATCATAAAATTTTCAACTATGATTATTGATTAATCAAATAATCGAAAAATATTCTCTTTGGATTAATAATTAATTAAATAATCATGTAATGTTAATTTATTCTTAATTTATTGCCGATCTCTGTTTCCATAGCCGAAGCATCTTTTCGGAAAATCTGATGGCCGTAGAATTGCGCAAACTCGAGATGACATTCGACAAACCGATATACGTAGGTATGTGCATCCTCGACATATCCAAAGTCTGTTTGTATGAATTTCATCACGAGTACATGTTACCTTTATATCGCGACGGATGTAAGATTATGTACACTGACACGAACAGTCTCATATACCACGTCGAGTGCGAGGATGTGTATGAGACGATGAAACGCGATATTCATAGATTTGACACGACCGATTATCCGATCGACAACGCGTACGGTATTCCACTCGTTAATAAAAAAGTACCGAGTTTAATGAAAGATGAAAACAACGGCGCGATAATGACTGAATTCGTCGGGCTCAGAGCGAAGATGTACGCGTTGAAGGTAGATGGTAAGAAGGACACTAAAAAGACGAAAGATGTCAAAAGTAACGTTGTAGCGCGAACGATAACGTT
Organism: Tetramorium bicarinatum; assembly: GCA_928718305.1. Taxonomy (NCBI): domain Eukaryota; kingdom Metazoa; phylum Arthropoda; class Insecta; order Hymenoptera; family Formicidae; genus Tetramorium; species Tetramorium bicarinatum. Next base: position 29,979,061 of record OV788327.1, read on the forward strand.
CGATGATTACGCGCGGTGTCTCAACGAAGAGATTGAAATGACTCGAAAACAGACATGTATTAGATCGAAGCTGCACGAAGTGTATACAGTGTCCGAGAAAAAAATCGCTCTGAGTCCGACGACAACCGGTATATCGTACCAGATTCGACCGATACTCTACCATGGGAACATTATAGAATACCTTTATAATATATTACTACGTAAGGGATATTAATAATCATATGCATATATATATATGCGAACGATAACGTTCGATGATTACGCGCGGTCGTCTCAACGAAGAGATTGAAAGAGGGCGAGCGGAGGAGCATGCGGGAGCAGCGGAACAAGGGCAAGGGCGGAGGCAGGGCAGGAGAACGGAGGAGAAGGAGAGTCGGAGCGGACATACGGGACGAGGCGTAGGGCGCGGGTTTCTCCCTGAGCGACTAGCGCACCTTGAAGATCCCGGGACACGGGCGAGTGGAGGGTCGCCACCCGGAGGACGCTTCGGTGGGACCCCACTGTGAAAGAGCAAGCCCGCCGACGACATGAGGAGACGATGGAGAAGCGAGCCCTGGCCCGGCCAGCCAGGGAACTCGCGCAAGGAAACGCGCCTGACGAGCGGCAAACAGGACACGGGCGTGTATGGACGAGTCAATGAACTTTTTGGATAAAAGTTATCGACCGTCAGGATCGACCGCCCTTATCGACTGCCCGGGATCGAAGGGTAATAATCAATGAATAATGCTAGGCGCTGGATGGCGCGGAAGCAAAGGGAGGGCCCGACGCTGCGCCGGAAGCGTCCCGGCGACACTGTCTTGTGGGATGTCATAAGGAGCGAGCCCGAGACCCGTTGCCGCGCCGCCCGAGCCTTACCGCCACACGTCGCCCGAGGGCTGCCGCCGGACCAGGGGAGCGAAGCAGGTCGTCGGGGAGAGCGTTTCCTAGGAGGCGACAGGAACTGTAAGACCACCACTCCAGCGCGTCGCGGAAAAGCGAGACCGGGGGCGGCGGCCTCGTGATACCGTCCACGGGAAAGGACGTCGAGCCGTAATTGCGCGACGGCCAAGGTCGCCGGACCGGACGCCGTTGCGATAGCCCGCGAGGAGGCTGGCTGCCCCGGGCTCGTCATACGTTGCGTTCTGTCGGTTTTAATCCAAGGGGGACGTCTCCCGCCGTCGCATCTCACACGCAGTCGAAGAAGGCGTTCGCGAATTCGCGCGGTAGCGCCAGGGCCATTGTCTCGCGGCCGGGTCGTCGACATTCGGGATTCGCGTCTGATTGGCGTGCGCTTATTTCTCGCATGGGGGGACTTATGTGAGTTAATTACGGCAATGAATGTCTAAGGTGTCGACGCCTCGCGCTTTACCTTTGTAAATTTATATTATAATTCGGTCTGGCTCTATCGTTGTGATCGTATATTCGCGTTATGACGCAAGCACAGTTTCTTTTGTATTGAGTCCGTTCGAATATTCACGCTTCGGCTGCGGTATTATCGACGTGGGTCCGTTCATAAATTCCCGTGGGAGAGCGACTATCGTATTTGTATTCTGCACTTGCCCGGGTGCCCGCAGTCGAAGTCGATGGCTTATTTTCGAGTAATACTCTCGCGTTGAGACTCGCGTAATGATTCAGCCAGGTCTGTACGCGGCAAGTCGCTCTTATTCCGTTGTTATTTGTTCTTCCTGTTTTTCTTTTTTTGGTTTGTATTCGAGTCGTAACGCCGTTTTCGTGTTTGAAATATATATTCTATTACCAACATTATCATTGATGCTCTAATGATTTGCGAAGCGCTGACCTCTCCTTTCGTCCCGAACCGCGCATTTGATAATTAATTTAAGTTCCGCATACCGTATTGTGTGGCACGGACGACCGTGCCTGGCGCCCAATTACTTTTTACGTACTGCCTTGATTTTCGCGGTATATTAGACGTGTCAAGATTAAATCTGGTCGGACCTCCGCGGGGTCAGGTGGACCCGCGGAAATTCCCGTCGCAATATATACACATTTTTTTTATTGTATACATTTTACATTTTTTAAAAAATACATTTTTTTAACGTAAACTCCGTAATACATGTAAGGATATTAATATGAATAAAAAATTTTTTTGTATGTATCTCATATATTTTTTATATGTGAATAAACGAAAATTAAACCACATTGTTCTTGTGTATCCACGAATTATGCGATCCATCGAATCCCAGCCATTTGACGTAAACCTCGTCACCTCTCCTGCGCAGTACTTTCTCCACGAGATATACGTCGGGATCGGTCGCGCGATGTAACTCGAGTTCGTAAAACGCTCCAGCGATAGATTTTCCGCGATAGTCCTCGAGCAGATATGTTACGGGATTAGTACGCTGCCCTTTAACGATGGTCCAATTTGGCGTGTAACCTTTCTCGAAGATTGTCTTGTATTTGCTCACACGCACCGAATCGCCTACTTTAAACTTTGCCGGCCCTGCAATCTTTATCGCGCTGTACACCGTACCAAAAGTCTTTCGGCGATCGCAGGCGTAACATCGGCGGGTCGCATGCCGATCGTTCGGTGCTTTCGCGAGTTGTAATCTGATACGAGACGCGGCAGTGCGTCGACCCATTTGTAGTTTCCATTGAGCGTAAACATTTTTCACATGTCGTTTTTGAGCGTGCGATTGAATCGCTCGACGACCGATGCCTTCAACACCGAATACGTGGAGTAATGATTTATGCCGTGTTTCTTTACGAGTCATTGCACGTCGGCGTTGTAAAACTCCTTTCCCTTGTCGGTCTGCAAATTTTTCGGACATCTCTCTCGAATTATCTCGGCGATAGCTTTGGCCGTCTCGCTGCCGCCTTTGCTCTTGAGCGGCACGGCCCACGCGTGCTTACTCAACACATCGATGACGGTGAGTATGTAGTGGTAACCTCTGTTGAAACGCGAGTACGGCTGCATCTCGACGATGTCTGCTTGCCACAGGTCATCGTATCCTCGAACTATGACACGTCTTCGTGGAAAATTTCTTCTCGCCGGAGCATGCAGTTCCTCGACGAGTCGTCGTCTCTCGGAACTGACGATATTTTTGGATTTCATGTTTCGACATGTAATAATGCGTGCAAAGATTTGAGCCTTAAACTGCTTTCTTATCCTCCGTTTTCGATTCGGTGTCGCTTATCGCGGTCCGTAACGAGTGCACGTCCTTCTCGAACGCGATCAATCTCTCGACAAATTCGTCTCTCAAAATTTTAACGCACCGTTCCACATATAGTTTGTTAGCCGCGTCATCGTCAGCCTCCGGTTGCGCTACGCGACGAATCTTACGCGACTTTGCGTCAAACTCTACACCGACACGGCACAGAGCGTTATGGCGTACGTAACTTCTCATCAGTCCAGCTCAACCGCCATCGATCGAGTCATTTCTCCGTTCAAACAGTCCAAATTTATTGACAGGCATTTTTTCAACGCAAGTGACATGGTTCGCTTCAACAATACTCCGGTTAATTTATAATTGTATTTGCGCCTCTTCCGAAAGATAAAAACGTAGTACTCCTACTCTATGCCGAGGTCGCCACAATCTTCTAAGTCAGAAAGAAGATGCTTTCTCCCTATCCAGGGGATTCCCCTCCTGCGCTCTGGTTCGATCTTCATTCCTTTTCTTTGTGCCGAGAAAGTCGCATCGCATGTGAAAGATGGGAAAAAGAAAATATAGAAAATCATCTTCGGATGATGAATCCAATTATAAAGTAATCAAAAAAATGAGACGGCTAAAGAAAGATATGAAAAAATTAAAAGAACAGATTAAAAAAAGTAAGTAATTATTTTATATATATATATATATATATATATATAAGCCGTTGACGAAACGAAGATTAAAATCCAACAACGGGGTCTAACCTGTCGGCAAACCGCGGGTTGTAACCTGCCGACGCACTCGCTTCATCTCGGGCTCTAACCCGGGGTGAATCAGCTCTAACCTGTGAGCGAGCGTTTTGTCAAATACGGTTGTCTCGCCATGGGCTCTAACCTAGTGGCGAGCCACAGGTTCTAACCTGTGAACGAAATGGTAGAACGCACTCGCTTCATCTCAGGCTCTAACCTGGGACGAACTATAGGCTCTAACCTATAAGCGAACGTTTCTTTATATAAGATTGTCTTGCCGTGGGCTCTAACCTATCGGCGAGCCACAGGTTCTAACCTGTGAACGAAATTATAGAACGCACTTGCTTGTCTAGGGCGCTAACCCGTGACGAATAACCGGTAAGCGAACAAATCGTTATATACGGTTATCTCACCATGAGCTCTAACCTAAGCGAGCCACAGATTCTAATCTGTTGACCTTATAATTACATCCGACGGGCTCTAAATCATGAATTCTATCCGGTAGGCGAAATTCGATACATGAGGTTGCGTCATAAGTTTTAACCAATTAACGAACTACAGGCTCTAACCTGTAGGTGAACGTGATCGAAAAAAGGATTATTGTATATTGTTAAATAAAATAATATACATATAACTAAAGCTAATAAAGAACATTTAATTGTTCAGGCCAGGGGACCTTATCACAAAGCTCACTTGAGGCTTCATCTGTCCTGTCGGAAAATAGTCTGCAATCTCCTTCGAGGAAGGACATTTCGTCATACCTGTCATCTCTGAATCACTCTCAAGAATTAATTGATTCAAGTGAGATTGAAAGCTCAAAACGGAAAATCCAGAAAGATTTATCAAATTCAAGAGGGAATAAAGATGGAAATAGTAGTAGTAAGATCAAACGGGTCCCTTTCGAAATCACAAGAAATAGAAATTGCGGGACAAGAAAATGTCATTGAAGACCTGGAAGCCGAAATTCTAGAAGCAATAGGTAAGCGAGTTGCGGAAGAAAGAATACTGGCTCCATCCCTAAGAGTATAGCTATTCGACTGGAAGACATTTTAAAGAAAGGTCTTCCCAAGGAAGAAAAAGAAAAGTTAATTAAAGAACACACACCACCAAGTAATTGTGTGCTAATGGATCCTCCAAAATTAAATGAAGAAATCAAAGTTTCGGTCGGCGAAACATCAAAGAAACAGGATGAATGTATCGTAGAAAAACAAAAGAAAATAACGGCGAGTCTCTCCTTGATGGGGAATGCTATAGTCGATATTATTAACAACAATAAAAAAGAAAGTGAAAATCCAAAATTATTGCCGACGCAAATAGCTTTGATAAAGAAAATTAGTGAAGCGGCTAGATTGTTAGCAGATCTACAAAGAGATGAAACTCTAACTCGAAGAAGCTTGATACTCACAGCTATTAATAACTCGCAAAAAGAGATACTAAAATCATCAACAGCAGATGATTGGTTATTCGGACAAAAATTAAATGAAGCTCTTAAAGCAGCAAAGACGATCGAAAGATCAGGAAAAGATTTGAAAATAAAACCAAAAGAGTCCAAGAAGTCAAAAAACGTCAAGATCCCGCCTCGACGTCAGGCCTACAAACAGAGGACAAACAGTCGGGCGGGTATCAGAACAAAACGTACAGGCAATATCAAGTCAGCAAGAAATACCGGAGGAATCCGAAAAATCGCAGCAGCCCCCAACCGCAGACTCAAACGCAGAAAAAGGAAACTTAACTGCAATAAATGTAAGTATCCCGGCTGGCAGGTTAAGATTATATTTGAATAAATGGGAAGAATTAACCTCCGATTCCAGAATTTTAAAATGGATTAGAGGATATAAAATTCCTTTTACGGAACCAGTGTTTCAAAAAACAATCCCTAATAAAGCTTTATGGTCAAAAAAGGAAAAAGCTTTGATTAAAGATCAAATAGATCAATTAATATCCAAAGGAGTTGTGAGTAAATGTCACGTACAGAAAGGCCAATTCTTATCTAGCATATTCTTAATTCCTAAATCAGACGGATCAAATAGATTAATCCTTAATTTGAAAAAATTAAATAAATTTATTGAAACTGATCATTTTAAAATGGAAGATTATAAAATAGCTTGTAAATTAGTAAGTTGTAATTGCTTTATGTGTAAAGTAGATCTGAGAGAAGCATATTATGTAATTCCTATCCACAGGAAATACAAAAAATATTTAAGATTCTCATTTAATGGCATTCTTTATGAGTTTAATTGTTTATCATTTGGTCTGAGTACAGCACCATATGTTTTTACTAAAGTTATGAAACCGATAGTTAGCCAATTAAGAAGTAAGGGCTTTTTATCAGTAGTTTATCTCGATGATTTATTATTATTAGGAAATACATACGAAGAGTGTTTAAAAAATGTAAATGTTACAATAAAATTATTAGAAGCTCTAGGGTTTATCATTAATGAGGAGAAGAGTTGTAAAGTTCCTTCACAAGTTTGTAAATTTCTTGGATTTAATTTAAACTCACAAACAATGACATTAGAATTACCAAAAGAAAAAAAAAATTCTATTCATGAACAAATCAAATGTTTCAGAAAAGTAAAAGAATGCAAAATTAGAGATTTTGCTCAGCTGATTGGATCTCTAATATCATGTTGCCCGGCTATCCAATACAGTTGGACTCACGTAAAAAAGCTCGAAAGAGAAAAATATTTAGCTCTTTTAAAAACAAAGGGCAACTATGAATCAATTATGAAATTAAACGAAAACGTACAGGACGACCTGGTTTGGTGGGAATTAAATATTTTGCATAGAGTTTCGAATATTACTACTAGAGAGTTTAGCTTAGTAATTTTTTCAGACGCTTCCCTCACAGGTTGGGGAATTACGTGTAATAATATCAAGACGCACGGACGATGGAGCGAATCGGAGAGACTTCATCATATTAACTGTTTAGAATTATTAGCAGCTTTTTTGGGCTTAAATGCTTCGCAAAAAATCTCAAAGATTGCAATATCTTACTAAGAATCGACAATACCACAGCGATTTCTTATATAAACCGTATGGGGAGAATAAAATTCAAAAAACTTAGTGATCTCGCAAAAATTATCTGGGAATGGTGCGAAGAACGAAATCTATTCATATTCGCATCATATATTGCATCAAAGGATAACGTGATAGCAGATTTTGAATCCAGAAGATTAGATGAGGAAACGGAATTCGAGTTATCAAATACAGTATTTCAAAAAATTGTAAAGAAATTTAGTGAACCAGATAATTCTTGTTGCGATTTATTCGCAACAAGAATTAATACGAAGTGTAAAGAGTATGTATCTTGGAAAGGAGATCCAGGTTCAATGGCAGTCGATGCCTTTACCATAAACTGGAAAAAAATTTTTTTTTATGCATTCCCACCATTTGTATTAATCACTAGAGTTCTGTAAAAGATAAAATCAGAAGGAGCAAAAGGTATAGTTGTGGTACCACAATGGCATGCACAACCATGGTTTCCGTTATTTCTATCATTGCTGGAATCGGAGAGTTTGGTAATTAAACCAAATATTAATAATTTACGTTCACACGATAGGGAACCACATCCCCTTTGGAGATCGCTTACCCTGGTGGCCGGGAAATTATCCGGAAATCGTTCTTATTAAAAAATATTCCGGAAGAAGTCTTAAAAATTACTATAGCTTCTTTAAGCGAATCATCTTTGAAACAATATGATGCCGCATTGAGAAAATGGTGGAAATTTTGCAAGGATGAGGAATTATCTTTCTACGATGCCAGTGTAGCAGACATTATTAAATTTTTAACTGAACAATTTGATAACTGTTTAGAATTATTAGCAGAACTTTTTTTGGGCTAGCATGCTTCGCAAAAAATCTCAAAGATTGCAATATCTTACTAAGAATCGACAATACCACAGCGATTTTTTATATAAACCGTATGGGGAGAATAAAATTCAAAAAACTTAGTGATCTCGCAAAAATTATCTGGGAATGGTGAGAAGAACGAAATCTATTCATATTCGCATCATATATTTGCATCAAAGGATAACGTGATAGCAGATTTTGAATCCAGAAGATTAGATGAGGAAACGGAATTCGAGTTATCAAATACAGTATTTCAAAAAATTGTAAAGAAATTTAGTGAACCAGATAATTCTTGTTGCGATTTATTCGCAACAAGAATTAATACGAAGTGTAAAGAGTATGTATCTTGGAAAGGAGATCCAGGTTTAATGGCAGTCGATGCCTTTACCATAAACTGGAAAAAAATTTTTTTTTATGCATTCCCACCATTTGTATTAATCACTAGAGTTCTGTAAAAGATAAAATCAGAAGGAGCAAAAGGTATAGTTGTGGTACCACAATGGCATGCACAACCATGGTTTCCGTTATTTCTATCATTGCTGGAATCGGAGAGTTTGGTAATTAAACCAAATATTAATAATTTACGTTCACACGATAGGGAACCACATCCCCTTTGGAGATCGCTTACCCTGGTGGCCGGGAAATTATCCGGAAATCGTTCTTATTAAAAAATATTCCGGAAGAAGTCTTAAAAATTACTATAGCTTCATTAAGCGAATCATCTTTGAAACAATATGATGCCGCATTGAGAAAATGGTGGAAATTTTGCAAGGATGAGGAATTATCTTTCTACGATGCCAGTGTAGCAGACATTATTAAATTTTTAACTGAACAATTTGATAAAGGAGCATCTTATGGAACACTTAATAGCATACGTTCTGCTATTTCACTTATTGTAAGTTCGGAAATAGGTAGAAACGAATTTATAAAGAGATTTTATAAGGGATTATCAAGATTAAGACCTCCGGAACCGAAATATGAATCCACATGGGATCCAAAGATAGTCCTTGACTATTTTAAAGAATGGAGAAACGAGGAAATTTCCTTAGATATCCTAAGTAAAAAATTAATAACATTACTAGCGTTAGTAACGGGTCAACGAATCCAAACGTTATCCCTTATAGACATAAAAAATATAGTTACGAAAGACGACAGGATAGAGATTAAGATTCCAGAAAGGATTAAAACTTCGAAACCGGGAAAAAATCAACTCATGTTAATTTTACCATTTTATGAAGAAAACACCAACATCTGATTTTCTCCAGCACATACACTTCAATCTTATCTTAAAAGGACTAAGGATATTAGAAATAACACTTCGGTTCTTTTTATATCATTCAAAAGTCCTTTTAAAAAAGTCTCAACTCAAACCCTTAGTGTTGGGTCAAAGATATTTTGCAAGAGAGTGGAGTAGACACAAATGTTTTTTCAGCGTATAGTACTAGACATGCGTCTACATCGACGGCAAAGCGTAAGGGTGTTAATATTGATATTATAAAAAAATCAGCGGGCTGGACAGAAAAATCAGAAACATTTTCAAAATTTTATGATAGACCCATTATACAAGACTTAAGAGAATTTAATCAAGCTATTTTAAGTAACTAAGTATAGAATGGAAAAAGTAAAGCAATTAGATTTTTTGCTCTTTTATTTGTGGGTTGTAAAAACAAGATACACATTATTAGGGTCAGCATAGAATTAAGTTCAACATAAACTTACATTAAATGTACTTCACATTGTATGCGTATGTAGGGTATATATATGCATATATGTATATACGTATATATAGATATGAATACTAATCTTAATATAACACAGCCCTAGCCTTCTTTAAACATCTACGTTTTTATCTTGAGGAAGAGGCGCAAATACAATTTAATGATTAAACGAACTTACCTGTAAAAGATAGGTCCCTCCCTACACCCATGTCCGATAAACTCGGACCCCGTCAATCCTACAGGCTACGGCGGGAAACTTTAAAGAATGAAGATCGAACCAGAGCGCAGGAGGGGAATCCCCTGGATAGGGAGAAAGCATCTTCTTTCTGACTTAGAAGATTGTGGCGACCTCGGCATAGAGTAGGAGTACTACGTTTTTATCTTTCGGAAGAGGCGCTTCATACAATTATGATAGAACTTCACTTACAGGTAAGTTCGTTTAATCATTAAATAATACCTGCCTCGCGAAGTTCCTCGATGATGGATAGCATCTCGTTGTCGTGAGCGTTATGACCGGCTCGGTGCGAAGCGTCGAGCAATCGCAGACGATCCACCAGCTCGTTGGGATCGTCCCAGTGCACGTAATTGATCGCGTTGTCGTTCAACGTCATAGTGCGAGGTAATCCTCGTCCAGATTTGGACTCGATCGATAGTAACGGTGCGATTATATCTTTGTACTTATATCCTCTGTTGCTCCTTATTCGACCATGCGCATCGTAATTGTACCTATGAACGTTCGTCATCAGCAGTATGTTCTTGTACTTTTGCGCATCTTCCTCCGTATAAACGGTGTCATCGGGCAATTTATTGAAGATCAACTCGTAAAGGCCGGATGTACCGACGAATCGTATGCCGTCAATAATTATGTTGTCATCGCTATCCACGTCAATGCGCTTATTACCGAGCGTCAATCCATCGTGGCTCCAACAAACGCCAAATACGTCATCTAAACCGCTCTTTCGATCGTCATTCAAAACGGCTTCGATGTACCTTTGGCTCAGCGGCCCCAGGGTACCGCGCAACGTTTCTCGACCCTCCGACGTTTGTAGCTGCTCTCGAACGGTCGTCATGAGCGAATTATCCGTGGTCTCGAAAACATTCTCATTGCTTGCAAGCAATTCGGGTGATTGTACGACTGTTGTCGTTGCGGTTGGTTGTTCGGCTGTTTCCGTCGTGTTTGACTGTATCGATGATATGTCCAGCGGGGGCTCAAATCGAAAGGATTTATACGGTGTCTATGCGGCGCGATCCAACACTCGTTTCCTTTTTGTCTTCCTCGATATCGCAACCTTCTCACGCTCCTGGATGATTAACGTTTCATCGTCGTCACGCGGTTCTTCCTTTATCGCGCGCGCGTCAGAATTTTCGACCATCTTTTGCAGCGGCTCGATAATTGGTTTGAAGCGTGTCTTCGCCGCGATATCATCCTCGATCTTACCGGTCTTCAAGACGCGATGTTTCTTGCGGATAGATTCGCTCGTCTTCTCAATCTCCCTCGCAATCTTTACGCGCTCACGAATATCGTTGCTCTCGGCCATGTTTCACCTTGACGGGGTATCGACGACGACTAATCGTTTTGTGGTATCGCGAACTCGTTAAATCCTTTTCGATATCGTCCATTCGTAAGCGAACTGTCCTTGTATATCACTACGAATCCGTACTCGTGCTGCCAACGTGCAGAAATCCTCGTACGACATGTCGGTATTCACGTGATCATTGTAAACATGTTTCAAATTGGTTCCATCCTGTTTGAACAGGATCAGCAGGTTGGCATTATCGCGTATCAGATGTTTAGGTATTCTCGCATACGTTTGACAGAGATAGAAACAGTCGACGTTTGAGTGCCTGCCCATTGAAAAGTACTCTTTCACAGTATCTTGTTTTTCGCACGCGACGTCATCGAAAACAAAAATCGAGTTTGGACGCGCCTCGCTCGGCGGGATAACGTCACTGTTATTGGAGAACGTAAAGTAGCCGATTTCGTCGATCGATGTCAGTAGCTCCTCCAGATATCGATACTTTGGCTGCTGCAGCGACTTCGAGTACACGTACACATTCTCGAAACGCACTCCGTGTGGACTTTCAAGCAAGCTTATCAGCACATTTGTCTTGCCGCAATTTGAGGGGCCGCAGATAATCGCGCGTACAGTGGTCGGCAGCATCGCGCCGTGCTTTCGCATCTCCGCTCCTCTACCCCCATCCTCCGAAATTTGTCGTCACAGTTTGTGACACATATCGTCACCGATTGTCGCACGAATTTCATTTCTCTTTGAGCTTCCGAGTAGAAAGGACGCACCTATTTATAGCCACGCGGAACCGCGAATCGCTTAGAAATGTTTCTGCTTCTGTTGGATAACAATGATATATGCAATTTGACTGCCGAACAGTTGAAGTATGTGCCAAAAATCGTTTTGATACAACAATTTTACAATCATATAGATTATGTGTGGGATAAACTTCCGGAGCATATCAAGGCAGATTCGGAAGTTCAGCAGTATCGTTATTGCCTGGATCATTACAATTTACCGTCTCAGCGAACGCACATCGACGGTCCACCGCCGCTGATCAAGGATTGCTACGAATGTCAGCGACGACATCTGGCATAAAAGTTGGAAGCAGTCTACTCAATCGCGCGATAAACGCGCTTCCCTTCGAAATGCATATCCCCGGCTATCAGTTTTGCGGCCCGGGAACACACTTGGAGAAACGTTTGGCGAGAGGCGATCGAGGTATAAATTTACTGGACGCGGCGTGCCGCGAGCACGACATTGCGTATTCTCGGAGCAACAATCTCACCGAGAGACACGCGGCTGACAGGATACTCACTGAAAAAGCGCAGAAACGCATCGTCGCGAGAGATTCCTCGCTGGGCGAGAAAGCTGCCGCCACGGTTGTCTGGGCGGCGATGAAAGCCAAGACGAAGCTGGGAATGGGTATGAAGAGGAAAACGAAGAAGACGAAGAAACGGATACTTCCGGTAGCGAAACGCGGCGGTATACTACCGATTTTACCGATGTTGGGCGCGCTCGGATCTCTGATTGGTGGAGCGGCCGGTGTGGCAAAGGTGGTAAACGACAGCAAAGCCGCGCAGCGTCGCGCAGCGGAGGGTCGTGGACTGTATCTCGCTCCGTACAAATACGGATGGGGACTTTATCTCGGTCCGTACAAACGCGGACAGGGCGTCGTAAAAAGAAAAAAAAAACGTCCAAGAGGCGTTAGAAATGCCCGCGGGTGCGACAACGAACGTGCAATTGGATCTACTGGCAAAATGTATGCACATACCATACTTTAGAGGCGTTTTCATGCGCGACTTATTACCGATAGGCGGTGCGCGTCGGAACGAGAGCGGTATCGTGAATCTGGACAACGCGACGGGCCCCGGCACTCATTGGGTGGCATACGCCAAGAGGAAAGATCGCGTGATATATTTCGACAGTTTTGGCAATCTTCGACCTCCCAGAGAACTAGTACGTTATTTCGGGAACAGCGCGATAGAGTACAATCGCAAGTCCTATCAAACTTACAATCAGAGCATCTGCGGTCAGATGTGCCTGCAGTTTCTCCGGACGGTGGACGCACGTGAATTTAAAGCCTGACGAGCCGCTGCTGCGACTCAGTGTTTGCTGGGCGGTTTTTCCATCATGTCGTTGACACTCACGCTGAGCGGTAGAAGCAACGTCCTCGCGGTAAACTACTCTCCAGCCATAGATTTGAGCAACGACGACTACGAGCTCGGCCTGATGAACTTTGAATCCTACCACACGATAGCGAACGTGAATGCATCGAACAATAAATTTTACTTTGACCATGACGACACTGAAATTACGACTCCCGAGGGATCGTATGAACTGCAAGCCATAAATGAATTTTTGAAACGCGCACTCCGTCGCAATGAAAAGAAACGCGTCCGAACGAGCGACGATGACGACGAGGATGGAGAATATCCGATAGCGCGGCGCGCTAATTACAATACGATGAGGAGCGAGATCAAATGCGCCTACAGAGTAAACTTTAACAAGCCCAACAACATAGAGTCGTTGCTGGGATTCTCGTCGAATCGTATCTTGCAACCGCGAAAATGGCACGCATCGGACATGCCAATCAACATTATGAATGTGAACATTATCCGCATAGAGTGCAACGTGACCGCGGGCGCGTACAGCAACAGCAAACGCGTGCACATGATACACGAATTTTCACCGAACGTGCCACCAGGATATAAGATATCGGAAAGGCCGGCACAGATCATTTACCTGCCAGTCATCGTACGGAGCATTACGGATCTAACGATACGCGTCACCGACCAGCACGGACGATTGCTCGACTTTCGAGGGGAGGAAATCACCGTCAGATTGCACGTGCGGCGACGCCAGCGGGCATGAGATGCTCGTGTTGAACTGCTCGGGGCACGTGAGAGATAACGCGACTGTCACACTAGGCAATACTCGACCCATCGAGAGAAAGAAGCTAAGCGCAACAAACGTTGCATTCCTAAAATCTCTGGGATTCGCGGTGCGAAACGTCTAACGATGACAGATATTTTCAACATCGGGGACGAGCCGATCTTCGACGATCGCATCGTCAAGCTCGAGACTCACACGTACAATCCATACGCCAATACGACATTCAGACACAGCGACGAGATAAGAATACCCATACAGCAACAGGATCTGTATACGTTGCCGCACGAAAGTTTTCTATACATCGAGGGAAAATTAAAGACAAATAATGAAAACGTGGGAGCTAGCGTGGTACTTGCACACAACTGCGTCGCGTTCATGTTTGACGAGATACGATACGAACTCGATGGTGTGGAGATTGATCGCAACAGAAACGTCGGAATAACCAGCACGCTCAAAAATTATGTAACGGTATCATCTGATAAAAGCGTGATCTTGAGGAACGCCGGCTGGAATCCACAGAGTAACTCGGACGGATACTTCAATTTTTGCGTGCCGCTCTACATGTTACTGGGATTTTGCGAGGATTACAGACGCGTGGTTAACAACGCACGTCACGAGTTGATTCTGATACGATCGCGCAACGATAACAATTGCCTGATGGGAGATTTGGTGCGAGAGCCCGCGATCGAATTATTCAAGATACAATGGCGAATGCCACACGTATTAGTGAACGAGATAAATAAGCTGTCGATGCTGCACGCCTTGGAAAGTGGACGATACGTCAGCATGGCTTTTCGCTCGTGGGATCTGTACGAGTTTCCGCTACTGCAGAGCACAACCAAGCATTCGTGGGCCATCAACGCTTCGCAGCTCGAGAAGTCGCGATACGTAATCTTCGCTCTACAGACCGGCCGGAAGAACGTCTTGCTCGAAGATGTGAGCCGATTCGACGACTGCAAATTGAGCAACGTGAAACTCTACCTGAACTCGGAGTGTTATCCATACGACGATCTGAATCTGGATTTTGATAAAAAGAAATATGTGATTCTGTACGACATGTACGCGCGTTTCATTAAAGGCTATTACGGTTATGAATATCTCGAACCGAGTCTCACTAACACGACTTTCAAACAATACGGTCCGTTTGTGATTATCGATTGTTCTCGACAAAATGAATCGGTCAAAAGCGGAACCGTGGATGTGAGATTGGAATTCGAATGTAAGGAGAACGTACCGGCGAATACTACCGCCTATTGCCTCATCATACACGATCGCGTTGTTCAATACAACCCGTTGACCAACATTGTTCGCAAAATCACCTAAATACGACGTTGGAAAGGGGGAGCGGTATAAAAAAATCTACGGCGTTTCGCGATCCTCCCCGCAGTTCGCTCCTCGACATGTCAGCGTCAACCATGTTCGCGCCAATGTACGTGGATCTGAAAGGTTACGTCGTGGATCTGCGTAATGGACGCACCGTCGGCGAAATATACTTCCCAATTTTTCATCGCGGGGAAGACATAGTGGATCTGAAAGGTTACATTGTGGATCTGCTTGGACGCACCGTTGGCGAAATATACTACTCAATTTTTCATCGCGGGGAAGACGTAATTGATCAGTCTCTAATTCGCACCGGGACAGATCCACTCGTCAACGAAGATGTGATTGATAGTTCACACCACGCCGAATCACTCGTAGACCAAAATCATGCAACGTTGGAGAGGGGAGTGATATAAAATCTACAACTTTCCGCGATCCTCCCGCAGTCCGCTCCTCGACATAAATCAGTCATGTGTACAACCATGTCAACGCCAACGTTCGTGGATCTGCAAGGTTTCGTCGTCGGGAGAAACTCCTTCGTCGTGAAAGAATTTGCCGCTCTCAGAGAGGGATATATTCTCACTCATTATATATTTGGAAGCTCCGAGCCATGGTATTTTCTCAGCAAAGCAGATAGAAAACACGTATCCTGGTTGGAGATAAAACATCACGGATTGCATTGGCGCGATGATCATGGAACGATTCCATACTTCACGGCTAGAGACATGATTACAAAGGCGTTGCGGGATGTGACGGAGAGCGAAGACTCACCCATCGTATACGTAAAGGGACTTGAGAAACGAGAATGGCTGCGGGATTTGCTCCTGGACGATGCGAGAGACGATGTCTACATCGAGAGCTTCGACGAGCACTACGAAGACGTGGAATCGTTGAAAAAGATGGACGCTACACATACTTTACGTTGCCATAAACATGTATCCAATTGTGCAATGCAAAATGTATTCAAGCTATTTAATTGGTGGCATAACCATAAAAAATAAACGCATATTATTTACACATATATGTATTGTCGATTTTTTTATTTCTCCATCCCATTACGCATACAACATTTACGTTCTTTATATTAATTCACGTTTTATTAATGTTATTTCACGTTTTATTAAAGTAAAATCACGTTTTCTTAACGTTATTTCATGTTTTGCTAACATTCGTTTGACGTTTCTCAATATTCTGTTAATAATCATTTGATGTTTCTCGATGTATGATAGATGTATGCTAGATGTATGTGAGATGTATGTGAGATGTATTAGACACGTATGTGAGATGTTTCTCGATGTATGCTAGATGTATGTGAGATGTATGTCAGATATATGTGAGACGTTTGTGAGATGGTTCTCGATGTATGTGAGACGTATATAAGATGTTTCTCGATGTATGTGAGATGTATGTGAGATGTATGGAAGATGTATGTGAGATATTTCTTTCGACGTCTTTTCAAGTTTTGACACGTTTCTATAAACATACCTCCCACTGAGCGTCTATCCCTTCTTCTATCAAAAAGGGTGAATCATTGCGCAATTATCCCCTCCTTCTCATACCCCCCTCTAATCACGTCTTTTCAGGTTTTGACACGTTTCTATATACATATCTCCTTCCCCAGAGTGTCTATCCCCTCTCCTCCGCATCCTCATAATACCAACGGGTCGCTTCTCGTATCCGAAAGAAATGTATTCCGCCGAAGGAAGCAGTGGCCAACGTGCAATTAATTATTACGTGCCGTATGGTGAAACTTCATCGTACGAAAATAAGAAGAAAAAGTGTAACGAGTAAGTACAAAGCTTTTTCATACATATTTTTTATACTTTTGTACTTATACTTTTATACTTTCTATACTTTCTTATATTTTTTATATTTTTGTAAAAAAAATCTTTCTCTTTAAAAGTCGATCTCTTTTGATGAAAGAAGAATGGTCAATAGGACACAGCGTATACTCAGCAGGCGATACGCATTGACAGCCACGGGATACAAGTATCTCGAAATTAGTATCAACGTGGGTCCACCGAACTACATGGAGATCGCCATAGGAGATCATCGCGGAAATGAGTTGATAATATCTCTTGAAACGTGGAAGGGACTCTACGAGCAACGCTGGGACATTCAGGATTTACTTCGAAACGATCATAAAGACGCCATGATAAGCGCTGGGCCGCTAACGATCCGCGCTTCCGCGATTAACGGTGTTAAACTCGTGCGTCTCGATTCATCGAACGTGTGTTTGATGATGACCGAATCGACGTTAATGTTCATGTTTACCTTGGATACATGCATCGATATAACGTTTGAAACATTATCGAACATAATCGATACGGTCGACACAAAGTTTACCCAGTTTAAACATATCGCTTCTTCATTAACGGACACTAACGAGATATCGAACGCCATCCGCGCCAGCGATGATTTCGATAAGCATCATCTCGTCGATTGCGAACTGTTGGCTCTAATTTTTTAGTATGTAAAAAGAATATGTAAAATAAAAGTTTTTTTCAATGCTAAAAAAATCTTGTGATTTATTCGTACGCATTTCCATTCCTGCGGAACATATCTCTTTAGTCGTAAAACATGAATATGTTTGACTTTCTCGAAAAAAAAGATAACAGGCACCTCTTTGAAATACGAGTTATGACGATATTTAATCGCAACCAAATGTGTTTGGCCCAGTATCCCACTGTTTGACTATAGTGAATATACCATAACATAGGCCTTTAGGTTCTTTTCGAAAAAGGTTAATAGGTGGCTTTTTTAAAAAAATAATTTATAACTTCCATATGTACCTAACCTAATTTCCCCAACATTCGTACCTAATCCTAATTTCCCCACTAGATTCGTTCATGAGTAGAGTAGGGGCAAAATTTTGAGTAGGAGTAAATTTTGCTATATTTTTTAAAATGTAATGTAAAATATCAAAAATAAAAAATAAAAAGTTAATAAAGAATATGTGGTAGTGCTAAAAATCTTGTAATTTATTCTGTACATGCATTCCCTCTCGAGTAGTATCTACAGATCTGTTTACATCGAGACACTTGTGATAGAGTCATGTTTCGAGAGCTCTATTTTTCGGGTGGGGAGAACTATGGGTCCGTCTATGCCAGGCACAGACAGTTCGATTGCAGTCGCTGAAAAGTTGACAGTGAAGAATCTACTACGCTGTGAAGATTTTTAAAAAATGTCGAAAAACGCAGCTATGATTGTTCTGGTAAGTAATTTGAAAATATCATTTTACATATATATTTCATTTATTTTACATAAATATTTCATTAATTACATGTTTTTTCATATTTCAACCTTGTGGGCGCAAAGTGTTAGCGATCGACGAAATGGAGTGGCTTCGATGGAATAAGTTCATGGAATGGCAGTGTAACGAGGCATATCTCGAGGCTACGTGGCGAGATTATGAGGACGTATTCAACCTGCGGAGCTTATTCGGCGAGCAGCCGTACGAGGAGGAGGAGAAACCGTGGGATTAAAAAAGGTAAATACATACATTTTGTATATATTGTGACGTGACAGGGTCCGTCACAAGGGTTCGCCTGACCGAGCAGGGTCCGGCAGGGGATCGGAGTCGCTTCCGCGGGGCGGGAGCGCGGCGAGTCCCTTTATTTAGCGTAATTTGGTCGCGTTGCGGCGCGTAATCCGCACGTTTGTTTTGTGGTTCCGCTCGCGGAATTAAATTCACCGACTTATGACTTTTCGATTCGATAGGAAGATTAAAAAGGCAACTGGAGTGGTGGTTCGCGAAAAAGGAGTTGGAAACTGTGAAGGAGAGGGCGAGCGGAGGAGCAGCGGGAGCAGCGGAACAAGGGCAAGGGCGGAGGCAGGAGAGGAGAACGGAGGAGAAGGAGAGTCGGAGCGGACATACGGGACGAGGCGTAGGGCGCGGACTTCTCCCTGAGCGACTAGCGCACCTCGAAGATCCCGGGACACGGGCGAGTGGAGGGTCGCCAACCGGAGGACGCTTCGGTGGGACCCCACAGTGAAAAAGCAAGCCCGCCGACGACATGAGGAGGCGATGGAGAAGCGAGCCCTGGCCCGGCCAGCCAGGGAACTCGCGCAAGGAAACGCGCCTGACGAGCGGCAAACAGGACACGGGCGTGTATGGACGAGTCAACGAACTTTTTGGATAAAAGTTATCGACCGTCAGGATCGACCGCCCTTATCGACTGCCCGGGATCGAAGGGTAATAATCAATGAATAATGCTAGGCGCTGGATGGCGCGGAAGCAAAGGGAGGGCCCGACGCTGCGCCGGAAGCGTCCCGGCGTGACTGTCTTGTGGGATGTCGCGGCGTAAGGAGCGAGCCCGAGACCCGTTGCCGCGCCGCCCGAGCCTTACCGCCACACGTCGCCTGAGGGTTGCCGCCGGACTAGGGGATCGAAGCAGGTCGTCGGGGAGAGCGTTTCCGAGGAGGCGACAGGAACTGTAAGACCACCACTCCAGCGCGTCGCGAAAAAGCGAGACCGGGGGCGGCGGCCTCGTGGTACCGTCCACGGGAAAGGACATCGAGCCGTAATTGCGCGGCGGCCAAGGTCGCCGGACCGGACGCCGTTGCGATAGCCCGCGAGGAGGCTGGCTGCCCCGGGCTCGTCATACGTTGCGTTCTGTCGGTTTGAATCCAAGGGGGAAGTCTCCCGCCGTCGCATCTCACACGCAATCAAAGAAGGCGTTCACGAATTCGCGCGGTGGCGTCATGGCCGTTGCCCCGTGGCCGTGTCGTCGACATTCGGAATTCGCGTCTGATTAGCGTGCGCTCATTTATCGCGTCGGGACTGCTGAGAAGTAATGTTGCGTCGATTGTCTAACGTGTCGATGTATCGCGTGTTACCTCTGTAAATTCGCAGTATAATTCGGTCTGGCTCTATCGTATATTTGCTCTCGTATAGTCGCGTTATAACGCAATTAAAGTTTCTTTGGCAATGAGCCCTGGCGAATATTCAAGCGATAATTCGGCTGCGATATTATCGTTGTGGGTTCGTTCGTAAATTCCCGTAAGAGATCGACTATCGCATTCTTATTATGAGTCTGTTCGTGTATTCGCGGTCCAAGATCATTGCTTATTTCGAGTTGTAATTTCGTTTGAAGATCGCGTAATGATTTAGCCAGGTCGGTACGCGGCATGTCGCTCTGATTCCGTTGTTAATTGTTCTTTCTTTTTTTTTGTATCCGATCCGTAACGCCGTTTATGGTCGAAAATACATACTCTGTTATCAATACCATAAGTGATGCTATAATGATTTGCGAAACGCTGACCTCTCCTTTCGTCCCGAGCCCCGTAATGAATTCTTAGCTTGAGTTCCGCATATCGTATTGTGTGGCACGGACGGCCGTGCCTGGCGCCCAATTACCTTTTACGTACTTTCTCGATTCTCGCGGTATACTAGACGTGACGATATTAAATCTGGTCGGACCTCCGCGGGGTCAGGCGGACCCGCGGAAATTCCCGTCGCAATATATATATATATATATATATATATATATATATACGATTACTTGTTGTTCAATAAATCATTAAGTACTTGAAGAACTCTCTTCCTTAGTATCTAATAATTAATCGCGCGACGAAAGTTCATTTATTATGAGTACAAAATATAACAGTGTCAATCATCTTATGTTGTCAATCACTGTATCGTTTCCCCTATATTAATATGTATATTAATATGTATATTATTTTTTTTGTTTCAGCGCATCCCCATTGGTCGGCCTCGCACCAATTTATATATTTAAAAAAATCTTTTCTTATAATTATACACTTTTTTTTTATAATTATACGCTTTTTTATTAAATATATAATTTTCTTTTTTTAAAATAGAATTAAATACATGTATCTTTTAGTTTTAAGAATAAATGGTTTTTAAATATATATATTACATATATATTTTATTTCCTCCCATTCCCTTCCATTAGTATAAGTAGTTTTAATATGCAGTTTTATAATATGAAAAAATAAGTAGTTTTAATAAGTAGTTTTAATATGAAAAAAAAGCGCGGGCGGGGGAGAGCGAGCGAGTGGGGGTACGCGGAGATGACGGCGCGGGCGACAACGCGAACGAGCGAGCGAGCGAGGGCGGGGGAGAATGAAATAAAGACGTGCGAGAGCGAGCGAGAACGCTGAGATGACGGCGCGGGTGAGAACGTGAACGAGGGAGCGAGCGAGAACGCGGGCGGGGGTAGAATAATACAAAGGCGTGTGAGAGCAAGCGAGAAACGCTGAGATGACGGCGCGGGCGCGGTCGAAAACGAGGGAGCGAGCGAGAACGCAAGCGGGTGGGTACGCGAGCGAGCGAGAACGCAAGCGAGGGAGGACAACGAGATGATAAAGATATCTACGCTAAAATTACGTAAACATAATATGATGGAGTTGGTCGATCGGAAAGACTGTGACAGTTTTCAACGATTGAACGTACCAGCATCATGAATCGTCCAATGATCTTGAATCAGCTAGTAATTCATTATCCTGCAAGAGGGGAAAGTTAATAATTGTATACATTAAAAAAAGATATGCGTGTATAAAAAAACATTTTTTTACAGATAATTTATGTGCATACTCGGTCCAGGAAGAAAGAATCTTTAATGTCGTTAGAGTCAAGTTCATTGAACCGGAGGTATATATTTTTTTAAATAACATATATAGTTGTAGAAATAATTTTAATAAATTTTATTTTTTATTTTAGGATATTGATATGAGACTCGTACGGATACAAGGATTCAGCAACAACCGTCAAAGTAAATATATACGCGAAGACCGAAAGACCAATCGTTGGTTAATGGACGTTTTCGAGGAAGAGACAATGGAGGATTTTTTTAATCTTCGTAGTCTATTCGATTGCGAAGAAGAATTTGAAAATGTGAAGGAGCGGGAGGAAAGAACTGAATGATTGCGGAAGCAACAGGAGGATGAGGAGGAGGTGGCGGAATGGCAGCGCGAGTTCCTCGAGCGAGAGCGCAGATGGCTCGAGCGGGAACAGGAGGAGGAGTGGGAGCGTGGGTGGATAGAACGAGAGCGGGAACGGCAGCAGGAGTGGCAACTGGAGGAAGATTTATAATTATTTTTAAACTATCATTTATAATTCATATTTTAACAATTATAATGAACTATCAATTATATTTTTTTTATATTGTATTTTTATATAATTTTTTATATTATACTAATTTTTTTATTATATTGTTTTATATTACTTTCTCTGTTCCTTTCCAAGAGCGGTTGGGGGATCGCGAGCGAGGGTTGAAGCGCGAAAGTAAGCGGGTGGGGAAGCGACGCGAGGATGGGTACGCGAAGGCGAGCGATAACGAGGGAGTGCGAAGATGGCGACGCGCGGGAAGATAGGAGCCACGTGGGAGTGCAAGCGCGTGGCTGCGAAGATGACGACACGCGGGACCGAGAATGGGTGCGTTCGGTAGACTGCGTATGAGAGAACATGAATGGGTGGGTGCATTCGGTAGACTGCGTTCAGCAACTTGATGATGCGGTGGCAATCTTCGGAGGCGCTTGACGTTTTCTAAAAAGAAATATTTATATTTGCCAATGTTCGCTACGTACATGTACCCGTAATAAAATACATACCGTATTATTTTGACGACGATGGCTTATCCCTCGAAAATTTATCTTTTATTGCTTGCCATGGTCGAGACGACGACGACGATGCATTCGGAGGAGTCAGAGGACGATATCCTTGACGCTCAGCCGATTTCCGATTAACATAATCTTGTATTTTTTCCCACGGCCGAGATGTGTGACTCGGCGGTATCAAGGGTTCACGATCATCGCCCGATTTCCGACACATGTACTCCTTTATTCTTTCCATATTAGATCTCTCTTACAGTTCATAACAAACTGAAGCTTGCGAGCGAAAGAAAGAGTCTTTATCCCCAAATATTAAGCTGTTAATAATATTAACAATCGCACTGTTTAATAAACTAACTCGCGGAAGTGCGTCTGAAGCAGCCTGATATCGGCGCTGAGAAAAATAATCCGCGTGTTTATAATATTTAAACAATTAAGCGGAAGCGCTATGTCTCAAATATCGGCGCTGTGAAAAATAATCCGCTTTGTTTATAATATTTATCAAACAAATTCGCGGAATCGCTATTCTATCTGTTAGCGAAATGTTATCCCCTCCACCGTGACGTCATATCCGCTTATCCCCTCCCCTGTGACGTCATATCCGCGGACCCCGTTACATCATTTCCGCTTATGTCGCCTCCCTTGTTACGTCATTTCCGGGTACCCCCTCCCTCGTGACGTCATACCCCTCCCCGCGGGGATCCCCTCCCCCTCACCCCCCTCGGAGCCCCCGGGTTAGAACCGGTGTTTATTATCTACTGATGTTCTATTATTTTTTTGCAATCCTCTTTGAAATTTAACTTTTAAAAAAGTTCTTTATTTTAAATGGCTTAAAAAACATTAAGTCATTAATAATTTTCAAGTTATAAGACTTGAAAATGATTGTATGAAAGTCTTTTTCATACAATCGCTATATAATAAAATTTTACACAGTGCTTTGAATTGATTCGCACTAACGTTAACATTACGTTAACAACTACATGTTAGCAGTGCATACATACCAAGGTCTTTACCGGGGCCATACAATACCCAGGAGTCAGATGCAAACAACAAACCATGTTGGACGAATACAATTTCTTTCTTTTTTTTACTATCCAAATTTTTACTATCTAATAGTGGACTTCCAGGTATCCTGTGTATTATCAAATTGTAACCATCCTCTGTTGTGACGTTATGCTCCTCAGCGGGATAATTATATTGTTCTACTAGGCCAATCTTAAAAGAACAACATAATATGTAACATCCATAGTTTCAGTTCTACTTCGATTTCGGTTTATTCTAAAAATATTTTTACAATTTAATGTAATGCGGAAGCTTAATTTTTAATTTGATTAAAAACAATTTCTTACTCACGAAATCCAATATTTTTGAAGTGTCCATTCTTTCAGCTCGATCCATTCTTCTCACTTTTACTATACCAGGATCCTTAGGGAAGACAAAATTTATAAATTCATTTATAAGAAATGATGCTATATTCTGTGATTTTCCTTCTGAGAATGTTATAATAATTATAAGCCCAAATAATATAGATTTCATATCTGATGTCAATTGTTGCAAATTTAAATTGCAAAGTAGATCGTAAGGAAAGCCTTAACTCTCGACAGTATCACTTGAAATACTTTTTGTGAGGTAACTTGTTGCTTTGCAGTCTGCAATAAGAAACAGACACAATAAATACTGACTGTGAATAATAATTTTAAAATGTTATTTTAACAAAGTTTTATTTTTAATTGCAGAAATAACAATATGTCAATAATATAAATATCAAGAAGATCAAACTTAGTAAATTAATTGATGAAACATATAGTTAGAGAAAGGATATAAAATTAAGCAGAAATGCACAAAAGTTTTTAGTAATTTCATAAAATTCTCATTAAGTTCTTATTAAATATTTAGCGCATTTGAAAAATTGATCAAGATATATACATGTACTCAGATAGCCAAACCTGATCGTCAAATGCCTGTTACAAATTTTATTGGTAGAAAGGCAATAAATTTGATACAAAATCTGTTATACCAAATAATGTTACCAAATCATTAGCAGAAAAGTAACAAAATCTGCAAACAAGGCATGAGAGCAGATGATTGCCAAAAACCGAGCAAAGTCTGCTGACATAGATCAATAGATTGTAAGCAGAAATTGAGCAGGATCTGCGCAACGCAATCTGATGACAAACTTTGCTCGGTTCTTGCCGACAATTTGTTGTCGTGTTTTGTCAGCAAGTATTGGCGACAAAATCTAAGCTTAATGCGGATATAGTTGTAGCCAATTTGCTAAATACTTCTGCTTAAAGGAGGGAGACTAAAAATGGCCAAAATCCGCCTCGAACCGACACCTAGAAAACCAATTCCATAGTGGTCCTTGATGTATATAAAAGAGAAAAAGAACATTTATAATGCCGGGAAGTGCTAGGAAAATTGTTAGAATCAATACATTATACAAAATACGTTCTCCTTGCGTGACATCATGTTCCAGTTTTCTTTATTTCTGTGCAATCAGAGGCTTGGGTAAAATATAATACATATTTACGTTTATCTTTGGCATTTTGCGTAGCTTATACACAACAACCGTTTTTAATAATTAAATATTATAATTCTTTAAATCACTCTTTGTCTATTTTAGAATCAACGACAAGGACGTGGTGATTACTGGTCCTACTTTGTTTTTTATATTTTTATTATGATTTAAAAATTTTTTAATTTTATTTTTGTTTTTTTTTTAATTTTTTATTTATTTTATCTTTTTATTGGAAATGGAACTACACCACAGCCATCTATTAGTCTAATAATAGGTTTTTGTTATATTTTTATTTTCTTATCTGTGATACATTTGTGTGAATAGTATGTGTCATACCTCGTCATAATCCTCTTTCGAATATGACAACTATTTTAAGAACACAAAAAAAACAAAGTAGATTTCACCAGTAATCACTTCTTATACACAACAATAATTTTTAATAATTAAATATTATAATTTTTTAAATCACTCGTTGACGAGGACATTGTTGATCCTGGAATAGACAAAGAATGATTTTAAAAAATATAATATTTAATTATTAAAAATTATTGTTGTGAATAAGCTGCGCAAAATGTCAAAGATAAACGTAAATATATATTATATTTTACCCAAGCCTCTGATTGTACAGAAATAAAGAAAACTGGAACGCGGTGTCGCGTACGGAGAACGTATTTTGTATGGTATATTGTTTCTAGCAATTTTCCCAGCACTTCCCGGCATTATAAATATTATTTTTCTCTTTTATATATATCAAGAAACACTATGGAATTGGTATTTCAGGTGTCGGTTCGGAGCAGATTTTAGCCATTTTTAGACTTCCTCTTTTGTTGACAATTTACTGGCAAATTGCGAACATTTTGCTTACTGGGTAGATACTTGAAGTAGATAATATTTTTTTATAATTCGGTTATAATTGTTAAAAAATTTTCATCATACTGAAGATCTGGTAAGATTTATGCTGCAATTCTAAACGAAATCGTAAAACTAGTTACTTATTTTCGTAAGATTCATAAAAACTTATAAGTAGATCTTCAATTCTATGCGTACTGTATGTTATACTCTATGTTCAGCTTTTTACGATTACTTCGTAAGCTATGATTTTACGATTTTATGATTGATTCATAGATTTGCTTAGAATTGCAGCATTAATAACACATTGAAACGTTTGTTACATTTTAATTCGAAATAATATAAGAGTGTCCTAAAACTACCAGATATATTCTTAATGCAGATTCCTTAGAAAGTTTTAAGACGAAAATCCTAATACAAAAATGTCGAGGCTACAATAGTTTTTAAATGGGAAGCGATTATATTTTACGAATGACAAGGCTAAGATTTTGCGCGCTCAGGCACGGCGAAATAACAAGTGTTTCTATGAACAGCGCCCTATAAAGAGCTACTTGGCTCTACTAAATGGCTACTATGCTATGCTGTGCAAGGCAAATAAATGTAATAGAATTTGATTTAACACTTATTTATTTTCCATTTTGAAATTTTTAATGATAAATTTATTGCTATAAAATACATATACAAACACGACATTTATAAATAGTAAATTTTTAAAATTAATTCTTAAATACTAATTAATAAATTTAAAAAATTAAATAACATTAACCTTTAGAGCCCCGGCATGTTTTTGATCGACTTTTTTGTTTTTAGTGGTAGAATTTTTTTATCAATATCATTGGGTAGAACAGTGAAAATGCTGACCCCCCCTACGCGCCATTATAGTGACTTTCGGGCTGGAATGGAAAATTTATACCTTTTCATATTTTTTTTTACTTTTGTTGGTTAAATAATAATAAATATTGGAAGAATAATTGTTT
This sequence comes from Tetramorium bicarinatum, assembly GCA_928718305.1. Lineage (NCBI taxonomy): Eukaryota > Metazoa > Arthropoda > Insecta > Hymenoptera > Formicidae > Tetramorium > Tetramorium bicarinatum. Next base: position 30,006,110 of record OV788327.1, read on the forward strand.
AAACAAAATATTAAGTTAATATTTCATAAATCATTCTTGTGAACATATTTTTATCATAATATATGTGAGTGGAATAAAAGAAAGCATCATTTGTTTTATACCAGTTTATTTTACAAACAACAAGGTGAGTATTTGAAATACATAATAATTGTGGTATAAAAACACATAAAAATATTTTTATAGCAGAAAATATATTATAGCAGAAAATTGAGAACACATTCAGAAATTCTCAGAAACAGTTCAAAGCCACTAAAGTGGCTTCTGGGCTTGTAAAGGCTTGTTAATTGTAAATCATTATTTTATTATTAATTAAATTTTATAACAAATGTTTGAAATGATCACCATCGCATTGAATACACAATTGTGCGCGACGTAATAAATTATTCGTTGCGTTAGTGATCATTTCTGGAGTCATTGTCGCAATCGCTTCGATAATTCTTTCATGCAACTCCTCGCGGTTATTAATTTATTCCTTGTAAACTTGTTCTTTTACACGGCCCCAAAAAAATAATCCAGAGAGGTCAGATCGTGGGACCCAACTGGTCAATTAATGGGACCGCCGTGTCCTATTCATCTTCCTGGAAATTTTTGGTTCAGAGTTTGATGCATACATCACCACATAAGTTTCACATTCGAAATTATTAATATCATTTCAGTATCAATTTGTGGGCCAGTATACAAAATAATTTAATAGTAAGTTAATTTCTTAATAACTTTTTAATCGAGAATTTGCTGGAATTGTTGGAAGATGTTCCATTATATATACGTCAACGGCTCATTTTCTAACAAGATGGTGCACCACCACATAACGCAAGATGTGTGCATCAGACTCTGAATCAAAAATTTCCAGGAAGATGGATAGGACGCAGTGGTCCCATAATTGACCAGTTGGGTCCCACGATCTGACCTCTCTGAATTATTTTTTTGGAGCCATGTAAAAGAACAAGTTTACAAACAATAAATTAATAACCGCGAGGAGTTGCATGAAAGAATTATCGAAGTGACAATGACTCCAGAAATGATCACCAACGCAACGAATAATTTATTACGTCGCGCACAATTGTGTATTCAATTAATGTGATGGTGGTTATTTTAAACATTTGTTATAAAAATTTAATTAATAATAAAATAACGATTTACAATTAATTATTTAATTTTTTAATTTGTTAATTAGTATTTAAGAATTAATTTAAAAACTTACTATTTATAAATGTCGTGTTTGTATATGTATTTTATAGCAATAAATTTATCATTAAAAATTTCAAAATGCGAAATAAATAAATGTTAAATCAAATTCTATTACATTTATTTGCCTTGCACAGCATAGCATAGTAGCCATAGGGCGCTGTTCATAGAAGCACTTTTATCACTTGTTATTTCGTCGTGTCTGAGTGCGCGAAATCTTAATCTGTAAAATTTGTATCATTTGTAAAATATAATCGCTTCCCATTTAAAAACTATTGTAGCCTCGACATTTTTGTATTAGAATTTTCGTTTTGAAATTTTCTAAGGCTTCTGCCATTAAGAGGATATCCAGTAGTTTTAGGACTTATAGCGACACGAATGTTTAGTTGATTCCCTTTCTCATTAAATAAAAATGTAGTTAATATTAAAAATTCCTAGAAATATTTCAGGATAATAATCAAAATACATATGCACTGGCACATTTAATAATTTTATAAATTTTCCAATAAGAAGCATTACTCAAATTTTATATTTTATATAATTTAATGTCAGATATGGCTTAGGTATGAATAAATAAAATATAGGACTCAAAGATTTAATGCATAATATAATATAATATATACAAAGTAGAATAGCGAAAATAGGAACTGGAATAGAGAGAAGAGTAGATGAGTAGGATAAACTTCCAAAAATCATTTATACTGTAATAAGAAAAATTTTTCGCATCTAAGATACTTTATATCAATATATTTTCAGATATCTAAGAATTTTATAAAATACTCTATAAAATATTCGTTTTTCATGATGAGTTAATTTTAACACTCTTTTACATTTTATCTTTAAATATATTCTTAAAGATAACGTATATAAAAAAATTCAAATAAAATTAAGTGTAGTAAGTTGTCAAATTTCTTACAATTCTAAACAAATTTTCTACGAATAATAATAGATTTATAAATGAACTTCGTAAACATTTCAGATTTCCTAAAATTGAGTTAAGTAATAATAATATAGTAAATGAAAAGAAAAATTAATTCTATCATTCTCTCTTAGTACAATTCTTTAATAAACACTTGGTAAAAATTCTGAATTTTTAATAACGTGTATATTCGCTATTTACAAATTTAACATTAATATAAAATATTCTTTTTTTGTGTGAAATACTTATCAAAATATACATCACATACTTCTGCAAAAAATTGAAGAAGATTAAAGAAAGAAGAATTTCTTTAGTTGCAGATGGGCAAAGAATCCTTAGATATTACGACACCTATTTACATGCCTATCGCGACACACGTACTTTCCATGAAAATATAAAGAGGGTGCTTCTAGTATAAGAGTCAATATAAAACTACAAAGAAATACGAGTTAGTTGCGTTCCTCGCAACATATATCCTCATTCCAAGCGCGTATTCTTGGTACTCACAATCAGTAACGTATGTAATGACAAAACTTGAGATTTTCGCTTTTCCGCTTTTGTCTTTTACTATTTCAATTGATAAAAATAGTACATATATTCACGTAAATTTTACAAAGCTTTTTAAAAAGCCTTAATAAAATAGAACAAACTTTTAAGATTGGCAAAATTTTGGAATATTTTATTAATGGAATAATAAAAAATTACGTGTTGCAAAATTTAGTTTTTTTATCAATTGGTATACAGATTTCTGATATAATTTCTTTTATAAATTTCTTTTTTAAATATTAAGTACTGTAATCTTTAGCTCCGTTACTATATTAATAATTATAAAACAAGAGTATAAACTGGTTGTCAAGGTTTATCAACTACTTCTATTTGATCAAGCATGTCGAACTTTGATCTTAACTATTATCCTCGAAGAAAACTTCCGCATTGGAATAATCAGTATAATAGTGACGCAACTAAACAAAAAAATTGTTTTGAACTCATTATTGTCTGACTAATGTCCATTTTTACTAATGCAGATTAACTTTAATCTCAGTTTAACTTACTTCTTAGCCTTTTCTAATTCTTGGAACCAGAAAGAGATAAAAAGTAAGTTAAACCGAGATTAAAGTTAATCTAAATTGGTGGTGGTGGCTATAAGACTGATTGATTATAATGTTACGACAAACTATGCATATAAATGGACTAATCGGTATACATAAATTGCCATATGTATGAACATTCAAACAATATTTATACTACTAAAAAAATTACTTTTAGATGGTTTAGTTTATGAGAGAAGCTGCCACATTCAAAGACTAAATTTTTACAAATTTTATTTTTCGTATTCAATTTACCTTATCTCGTGATAAATATCACAACAAAATTACCTTTTCAAAAAAAGGTAAAAAAAGCGCCAAGTATACGTGCTCAAAACACGCCTAAAAAAATAACTGTTGTACCGAATTATTTTAATTTGACAATATAAAATGTATGAAATCACTACAAAATTACCTTTGTAAAAAAAAGGACAAGAAATTTATCTTTCCTACAAAAGTAGTGATATCAAGAAAATGCGCTAACTATAAAAATGGATAGTTACATAAACTAGAACATTTATTTCTTCACTATTATAAGATCAGACTATGAATACCATCCATTGATATTAAAATATCCACAAAAAACGGTTGCTGTGCGGCCATATAAGTAAGAAATAAAGGAGATAATATAAAGCAGACAAATAGGTATTTTAATACAAACAAATTAAAAAAAAACTTTGCGTTGCCAAACCGAATAAATATTTTATTTAATTGTCTAACCTTTTATCTCTTCTTCTTCTTCTTTGTTTAATTTGGCACCCGAATCCTACACAATGGATTCGATACGGCCATGTACGCCAGTTAGGCTTGCACCCGATAGGCGAATAATAAAAATTTAAAACAATAAAGGCAGCTAAGTGATCAAAAGAATGCTAAATAGTCAAACAAATGCGATTAGTTGCATCGGATATTTTCAAAAATTTTTGTTTCTCTTCTGAGACTAAACACGTCTGAACACGCTCGCTCCCAGTTCGCGACTACCTTTTATCTCTTAATGTGTTTGTGCGTAAGGTCGAGTGTGTATGTGTGTGTACGCGCGTGTGCGTATGTGTCTTTCGTTTTTTCTTTCTCGTGCGGATGTGTGTTTGTATTATATAATAAAGATTAGGGATTAGATTAAGCATATATGTAAAATTATTATAATCATAATTAATAAGTTAGTATGTAATTTAGTTTATAAGAAATTATTATTACTTATGTGTTCGATTTGGCAGCGACAAGTTTCTTTTTTTTAAATTTCTTTGTATCAAAATACTTATTTGTTTGCTTTATATTATCTCCTTTATTTCTTACCTATATGGCCGCACAACAACCCTTTTTTGTAGGTATTTTAATATCAATGGGCAGTATTCATAATCTGATCTTATAATAATGAAGAAATAAATGTTCTAGTTTATGTAACTATCCATTTTTATAGTTGGCGCACTTTTTTGGTATCACTATTTTTGTAGGAAAGATAAATTTCTTGTCCTTTTTTTACAAAGGTAATTTTTCTTGTGATTTCTTGTGATTTTCATACATTTTATATTGTCAAATTAAAATTATTTGGTATAACAGTTATTTTTTTAGGCGTGTTTTGAGAGCGTATACTTGGTGCTTTTTTTTACCTTTTTTTGAAAAGGTAATTTTGTTGTGTTTTCACACATTTTGTAGTAATTATACTACTCAAAAAAATATAGGGAACGCGTTTCACATACTAAGAAAATGAGTTGTTTTCAAACTGCTGTAGCTTGACGAAAAATTATCGTAGACACAAAATAAAAAAAGCGTTTTAAAGCTTGAAATGTCTTCTTTCAAATTCTTCTCGCGGATTCTAATTATCTTTTTTCTTTACAAAACGGCAGGATGATGAAGCTCGATCCGTCAAAATAAAAATTTTTAACACGACTTTGCTGCGTTACATCTGACGCTCAAAAAAATCGTATGGAATTTCTGTTTCTTGTGTCTAATAGCGGGATCTCTTCTCTTTAATTCGAGTGTTTTTTGGTCGCTGTGCGATTTTTTTTTACCGAGTTAGCGAGGTTTGAAGAAGAAATGGTCATTTTGACTTTGGTCACTTATTACTCGTGAACAGATCAACGTGTAGTACTCCGCGAAAAAGCGTTAAAAAGCTGAAAGTCAGCTCTTTCAAATGCTGTTATTGTTTTTTTCTTAGCCTTAATTTTTCTGACAAAAAATTAAGTTCAAATATCATGTAAAAATCACATATTTTACATTTCTTCTTTAATTCAATATATTGTCATGAAAAAAGATCCAATCAAATCACTAAAGCAGAGTTTTGTAGTTCAAGTATATCAGAATAAAAAACAATAACGTTTATCAGCTAAAACATTTTTATTCCATGTGTCCATTGCTCTTGAAATTGTCTGTATTGCTAAAAACTAAAAAACTATCAATATTGCCTTAAAATTAAAACTTCAAGCTTGAAAAATGCATATTTAATTTCTTGAGATGTTCTTTATTATATACTATGGTAAAGTAGATTGATTCTCTTATGCCCGTTTTCACCAACTCAGTTCAAAACTTAAACTCTAGTGACATTTGCTTAATCTTGGTTTATTTCCATTCCCACCATGTTTCGTTCAAAATTTAAACGGCAGTAAACTGAGTTCATTTTGAACGCTCAATTTTGACCGTTCAGCTACGATAAACGAAATTTAAAAAAATAACTAGTATAAAATATAGAGATTCAATGTATGTATAGAGATTATACAAAGAGGTTATAAACATCGAAATAAATTATATTTCAGAATCTTGATATCTAAAGAGAGAATATAAAAGAAATTATTATAAGAAATAATATAAAAGAAATATTTCACGAGGTATCGTATATATTTTTTTATTCTCAGAAACTTATACTAAAATACTATAATTTATACCGATTGTAGAATTTGTTATAATAACTATAATTTTATTATTAATGTTATTTTAACTTGTAACAATATTTTACTTTGTTAACTTATGTTCATAAATATTCAAATATATAAAATTATGATATAAAAAAAATATAAATTTATATAAATAGAATAAATAAGATATAAATTTACACATAAAAACATTTTACATAGTTACAAAAAAATATTTTTATTGATAGGAATGGCAAATTATAATTATGATATTTTAGCTTCATCCGATGATAAAGATATAATTAATATTTTATATCAAAGATCAAGAATTTTTAAAGAACGAGTCAATTATTTTATAGAATTAGATGACATTGAGTTTAAGATGAGATTTCGTTTAAACAAAGAAACTGTAATAAGAATATTAAATCATATACCCGGAGAATTAGTATTTAGGACTGAAAGGTACGTAAGACGGAATATTTTATAAACGCAAGTGATTAGTACATATACATATAAATACTTTTTTTAAAGAAACTTTACTTATATTTTAAATAATGGTTTGTTAATCTATATCCTGAACATGCATCCTTAACATATTTATCCTTAACTATTTATCTGTTTATAAGTTTATATCTTTTTATACTTAAAGAAATAATGCGATATCACTAATGTGCCAATTACTTTTAACATTGCGTTTATACGAAACGAGATCTTTTTTAATTACAATGGGAGATAGCGGAGGAGTCAGCACAACAAGTGCATAACGAATTGTACATAGAGTCAGTGAAGCAATTGCTCGTTTGAGACCTCGTTATGTACATACATTTCCCATCAACTGAAGAGGAAATTCGAAGAGAGCAATTAAAATTTTATAATATTGCCAATTCAAAATATTGCGATTTCCAAAAATTGTAGGATGTATTGATTGTACATACACATATACGTGTTCAATCTTTTGAATGTTTCATACTTATTATTATACTTATATTATACTTATTATTAATTATGAGTGATTATGACAGTATATGATCCCATGATGCTGATAAGTTAAGAATGTAATATTACATAAATTATTTTATTTTTTAGGTGGGCCAAATGCTGAATTATTTCGAAATCGAAAAGGATTTTTTTCACTTAATGTTCAAGCAGTTTGTAACGCAAATTTAGAAATAACAGATCGTTGCTAGGTGGCCTGGTTTAGTACATGATAGTACAATTTTTCATAACAGTCGTTTAAGAGCTAATTTTGAAAATCATATGTATACAGAAATGCCTTAATATTAGGAGATAGCGGCTATCCATCAAAATCGTATTTACTTACTCCATTGTTGAACCCTGAAAGACCTGCAGAAATAGTATATAACCAAGCACATATACGAACACGAAACATTATAGAACGATTATTTGGAGTTTGGAAGAGACGTTTCCTAATTTTAGCTTTAGGTATGCGATATAAATTACAAAGAATAATGATAATTATTGTAGTTGTTCTGCATAATATTGCAAGACATAATGCTGATGAAGATCCTCCTGAAGATCCTACTCTTAACTTGCCAGCCCCGTGGGATCATATAATTAACGGAGGATATATTAATAATAAAATTAATGTACAAAATAATGCGAATGCTACACGCACACAAATTATTAATGATTATTTTCCAAGGTAAGATTTAACAGAATTAAATAATGTTTTTTAATGATAGTAAATTAACAATAAGGAAAGGAAAAATCTAATATTTAGCAGATATGTTTTTTTTTCAGATTGGTGTAAATTTTTATTTTTTAAAAATTAAATATATCATAATGTAAAAATATTGTTCACTTCATTTTCATTTTTATATAAAAAAAAATTGGTGTGTGTAATAATTTTCAAGATTACTGTCATTTTCTGTTGAAAAATAGGTTTAATTAATTATTCAACTTATTTGTATCTCAAGTATATATATATATATATATATATATATATATATATATATATATATATATTTTTTCAATATTTATTACAATTTGAATATTTTCGTAAGTACATAATATGGTTATGCTCATATTTTCTCTGTATTAATATGTCTTTATATTAAATATATATTAAATCTGTTCGACGATTAACATTATATTAACATAAAAGTAAACTTTTTATTTTTGCAAAAAAGAAAACTATACTTTCAGTTTTTTTACTCTCATACTTTAAAATATTACTACTGTAATCTAATATCACTGTATTTTTTATATGTATTCTATTGTATTTCCTACCAAATTAACGAAATAAAACATATTAATTTTTTTATGTAATGCGATTAACATAAAAATAAAAAAATGTATTTTTGCAAAAATGGGAAACTGAACTTTCAGATCTTTTACTCTCATAGACTAAAATATTAATATCACTGTATTCTAATATCACTGTACTTTCTCTAAAATAAACGAAACAAAATCTTATTTTTTAACTGTACTATTCTTTACTCTTTTTTAAAAATTGTTTAAATTACTCAATTTATGGATATAGTGCAATTATGTCAGCGCAAATATTATCACTTTATGAATCATTTTTTGATGTAAATAACGTATTTAAATTTTCTATATCCTCTAACGTTTCAGTCTTTTTCTTATACTAACATAATAATAAATATAATGTTACCTTTCTTTGTGTAATACCGAAATCATCCTTATCAGTACATTTATTTTCTTCTGAAGATGTATCGCAATTAATTGCAATATCTTGTAACTATAAAGTAATAATAAATAATAAATATAAGTATCAAAAGACACGGTAGTGTCTCGCGCCAAGTACGTGCGGAGCGAGACCGCCCCGTGGCTCTATATGTATATTATGTAAATGCTGCATTATTTAATTTTCAAATGTATAAATAATTCGTAATATATTGAAAGCATTGTATATACAATGTATATGCATACAAGGTGTATTTTTTATAATATAAAAAATAACAAATCTTTTTTATTATTGTATCTAAAACAGGCTTAGGTAACTTCAAGCTCTGAAGCCACGACACTTCTCTCTTTCCATTCACGGAGAGCAAGGGAAAAAGGTTTTTCTGCTGGATGAAGTCAATCATGCCTGCTCTTTATCCAGTGAAGAAGCTCCTTTCCCCTATTCTCTGTGAATGGAAAAGTGTCATGGCTTCGGAACTTAAAGTTCCCCAAGCCTGGTCTAAAAGAAATACAATGACAAATAAATATTAAATATGCATATAATTCAAATTATACTTTATGATTAGTACTATGATATGTACTTTATAAAAGCTAATAGAAATAAACCATATGTACTTTATAAAAGCTAAAAGAAATAAACCATAATGTTTAGTTTTCAAACAAATTAGTAGATTACAAGATAAATGGAACCTTGAATACATATATTTTATATATTATATAATATACAAATTACCTGTTTATTTGAATTTATAGTAGGTTTAGAAGGACCACTTTTTTCTTCAGGTACATTACAATTTTTATTAAAATTGTTCGTATTTTGAAACTGGAAAAAATAAGAATTTATGTTGTAACATCAAAACATATTAATAAAGGAATATGAAGAGAAACATATGTTTTATTACTTATTTAATTATTTTTAACATACCTGTAAATTAATATGTTGCTTACTGTTTTGACCGCTTTGTTTAAATGGCACGTTTTTATTACACGTATCTCTTTTCATATCATCTAATTTCCTTTTTTTAATACTTGCTAAGGCAGGAAATGAGTCTGTGTATTCAGGTGTCTCTTGGGTTGTACCTATATACTAATTTAAGAAATATTTAATTATAAAATAAAATATATTATTCAACTGAAAATTACAATTATAAACCTTTAGTACAGAATCTTCTGCATCAGATGAAGGTATCTCCTCGAATAAGTTTTCTAACGGTACAGTATTACCTTGAGTATTACTGTTATCATTATTATCTTTTAATTCATTTTCACAATATGAATTTTGATTATTCTCTAAACAAAAAGATAATATGCAATTAAACAATTCAGAAGTTAATTTATAAATAATATATACAATTATAATAATTTTTAATTAGAAACTTCTTAGACGTATTTTTAACATCTTTATAATTTTTTTAAGAGACTATGACTGCGTTTAGTAAAATTAGTATTTAATAAATACTTAGAAGCTTGATTATCTATGATTAGAATATTCTTCCTACTATAAATTTTAATAAAACTCACCTATATTATCATTATCAAATACATTAGTCAACCATCAACTGAAGGTTTTATTATATTATGAATCGTTTCCATTACATGGGTCATATTGACTTTCATGTGGTCCACCTCCTATAGTAATATATTACTAAAAAAAATATATATTACTAATCTTACATTTTGTTATATAGATTTTGAGATAAAAAATTTTTTTTGATATAGTAATCTCTACAGTAATTTATAAAATTATAACATTAATCTGGCATGTAGCATGGTATTTATTAGGTTGACTCTCAAAAGGATATAGGTTATGATAGACAAACTTATCTGTTTTATATAATTTGCTTCTTTCTTCAGCATAGTATTTTCGAGTTCACTTTTTTAGATTTTTCCAACAATTTTTCAATGTTATTGCATCACGAAATATATTTGATTCGCTATTATTTAATTATTATTAAATATATTATTAAATTTTTGACAAATCTTGTCCCAACACATTATTTTTTCTTTGGCAAATACCGCGTCAGTCTTTTTATTCTCTACTATATCTTTATATTTTGTTACTAATTCAATTAATAAGTATTTTTCATTATTTGAAAAATTCGTCTTTTTTAGGATTACTCATTTTTAACTTCACGAAATTCTCAATTTTCACGATCTTTTTCACTGCTAGAAGGTTAAAACCGACGATCAACTTATGCATTATTTCATAAATTTACGCCCATAATCGACCAATCACAGGTTGTTAAAAAAGGTTGTTAAAAAAAGGTTGTTAAAAAAGTTTTATCGCATAGAGTATAAGTTTACTTAAACGACGCCTCTCAAGAATTGGTGGAATACATTTAAACTGAGCTCAAACTAACGTTCATTTTAATCGACATTTAGGTAAACCTAGATTAATACCACTAATGGTGAAAACGGGCATTAGTTTTCAACAATTTAGATTAGATCAGTGATCAAAGTCAAAGTGACCATTTCATCTTCGAAACTAAACAACACGATCAAAAAAAAATCACACCGCGATCAGCAACCATTCAAATTAAAGGGGAAAGATCCTGCTATAAAACGCAGATAACAGAATTTCTCTACGATTTTTTGCACGCCAGATGTAACGCAGCAAATTCGTGTTAAAAATTTTTATTTTGATGGATCAAGCTTCATCATTCTGCTGTTTTATAAAGAAAAGAGATAATTAAAAGAGATAATTAAAGGGTAACCTCTTTTTGGACATGTAACGATTCGACACCACTTGATTAAACACGCACTATTGGACACGTAACTATTGAACACCGCACGATTCGACACCGCACGCGTAGGGACCCGTGCCAGGTGACTCCCGTCAACCCGGGTGTCCAGGTCGCGAAGATCACGACACAGAGGTGCGCCACGAGAACCAATGGATTCGGCGGTACCGGGGTACGCATAGGGACCGTGCCAGGCAACTCCCGTCAACCTGGTGCACTTCTGTATCGTGTGATCTTCGCGACCCGGACATCCCGGTTGACGGGAATCGCCTGGCACGGTCCCTACGCGTGCCCCGATGCCGCCGAACTCGTTGGTTCTCGTGGCGCACCTCTGTGTCGCGATCTTTGCGACCCGTCAGTGCAGACGCCGCATAACGGCGACGCCTCGAACTATGTTGCGAGCGCACATGCGACAGCGCCTAATGTGACAACATTTCGACACATCGGGCGCCGCCTTACGTTAAAAATGCGATCAGTACCTTCCCCCACCTCTGGCCAGGATGACCATAATGACGATGTTTCTTAATCAAAAATTTCCCAATTCAGACTTTACATCGCGATATCTTCCTTCGTAGGTCACGCAGAAGAAAAATAAAAATACTTTCGTTATATAACTTAAGGGGATTCTAAATCGTTCTGTATTACCATCAAAATTACCATTTTCGTAGTTCTAACCGTATTCCGTGTTAAATTGATAAAACCTAAAATCAAGAGGCACGGTAGTGTCTCGCGCGCCAAGTTACGAGCAGCGAGGCGCCGGGACACGGCCGTGCTTCTATTACGCGAGACGTCGTATTGAGAAATCCTTCGATTATCGGATCTCATTAACGACTGAACCGATCGAATTCTAAATAAGCTTAATCGAAAGCTTGGGGTCGAATCATATAATAAAAATTTTTTCATTTTTATTCTATGTGAACTACAAGCGGAGATATCACGATGTAAAGTTAAAATAAAGTCTAAAATGGGAAATTTCATTTAAGAAACATCATCATCATCGTCGCCCTGGCTAGTGGATGGGAAAATGTCCAGGTTCGCTTTTTCAACGCAAGAGCGCCACTGTTACGTGGCGTCTGCACTGACTGAGCTGCACTGCTGAACTAGTGCAACTCAGTGCAGTTATAACGAGAACGGACCCATAACCTCAATGGTTCAGCAGCACCGGGGTATGCGTAGGGATCGTGTCAGGCGACTCCCGTCAACTGGGATGTCCGGGTCGCAAAGATCACAACACAGAGATGAGCCACGAGAACCAACGGGTTCGGCGGCACCGAGGTACGCGTAGGAACCGTGCCAGGCGATTCCCGTCAACCGGGATGTCCGGGTCGCGAAGATCACGTCATAGAGATGCGCCACGAGAACCAACGGGTTCGCGAAGATTGCGACCTGGACACCCCGGTTGACGGGTCGTTTGACACGGTTCCTAGGCGTGCCTCGGTGCCGCCGAACTCGGTAATTTATACAAATACGCAGAAGGAGGAAAATACGAAGGACACACGCACACGCAAATGCACACGCACGCACGCACGCACGCACGCACGCACGCACGCACGCACGCACGCACGCACGCACGCACGCACGCACGCACGCACGCACGCACGCACGCACGCACGCACGCACGCACGCACGCACGCACGCACGCACGCACGCACGCACGCACGCACGCACGCACGCACGCACGCACGCACGCACGCACGCACGCACGCACGCACGCACGCACGCACGCACGCACGCACGCACGCACGCACGCACGCACGCACGCACGCACGCACGCACGCACGCACGCACGCACGCACGCACGCACGCACGCACGCACGCACGCACGCACGCACGCACGCACGCACGCACGCACGCACGCACGCACGCACGCACGCACGCACGCACGCACGCACGCACGCACGCACGCACGCACGCACGCACGCACGCACGCACGCACGCACGCACGCACGCACGCACGCACGCGCACGCACGCACGCACGCACGCACGCACGCACGCACGCACGCACGCACGCACGCACGCACGCACGCACGCACGCACGCACGCACACACACACACACATCTGCGCACGCACAAACACATTAAGAGAGAAAATGTTAGACAATTAATTTATTCGGTTTGGCGGCGCCAACTATTTTGAAAAAAAAATTATTTGTATTCAAATAATTATGTGTTAAAATGATTATCTTTTATACCGAATAAATATCTTAATTGCCTAACTCTCTTTCTCTCTCTCACTGCCTGCGTGAGTGCGTGCGTGCGATCAAATATTTATTTATAAAAGATTTATGTATAGTATTTAAATATTTATATATTAAAATATTTATTTGTATTAAAATAATTATTTGTATAAAAATACTTACTTGTATAAAAATACTTACTTGTTTGTTTGCTTTATATTATCTCCTTTATTTCTTACAGACTATAAACACTAACCAAAGAGTATTATGAAACTATCCATTTTTATAGTTTTCTTCTCCACGATAACAATGTATACAGAAATGATTCCAGGAAACTCCAATTTCATATGGAAAACGAGAAATAATTACTAAATTATAGTTTTCGTTACCTACTTCTACCTCAATATGGCGTCTCGAGATGCAGACGAGCTGTCAACTCATCACAATATACTTGATATAAAAGCTGTACAGTTTATAGAAATCAGAAAATGAGTTTCCTAGGACTGAATTCTCTTGAAGAATCTTTTCGAACCCTCCAAATCGAGATTTGAAGTCTAATATAGATGTATGGTTGGAATTACGATTCGAGCAATTGTGTGGGTGCGTTGTAGGTAAAGAAGAGTGAAAAATAACAGTTTTTATTCGTTTTTTATATGAAGTCGATACTCGCGTGATTCGTTTTTGCGTGTACTTTAATTCTGCAAAAGGATTTTGTATTCTGTAAACCCAATTTAATAATTTATAATATTATAGCTTAGAATTCCGGCCTATATTATCGATCTCGATCAAGTTCGAGCGTCACTTTAGGATCCCCTTAAACCTAAGCTATTCATTGAGCCTATTTAAAATTTTGCCGGTTCAGTCGTTTTTGAGATCCGATAATCGAAGGATCTGTCAATACGACGTCTCGCGTAAAAGAGGCTCGTCGGTTTCGGCGTGACGCTGCGCAGACCCTTGGCGCGAGACACTATCGTGACTCTAGACACTTTGATTGATGGTGCGACATTAATAAATCTCCAAATAAGGAGATGTTGCAATTTTTCGGTCTTCTATTGGCTGGTTTAGGGAACAAGTGCAACTACGTCTTAGAGCCATTAAGATAATAATTTCCTCCGATTTATTTTCTGGCTTTGACATATTTATTGAGGTCAATAACACGTGCCTCTCGATATTCACTGAGCCTATTTAAATTTTTGTTGGTTCAGTCGTTTTTGAGATCTGATAATCGAAGGATTTGTCAATATGACGTCTCGCGTAAAAGAGGCTCGTCGGTCTCGGCGCAACGCTGCGTGTACACTTGGCGCGAGACACTATTGTGTCTCTAGACACTGATTGACGGTGCGGCATTAATAGATCTCCAAATAAGGAGATGTTGCAATTTTTCGGTCTATTGGCTGGTTTAGGGAACAAGTGTAACTACGTCTTAGAGCCATTAAGATAACAGTTTCCTTCGATTTATTTTCTTTCTTTGACATATTTATTGTGGTCAATAACATGTGCCTCTCGATCCTTGGGAGTAGAGAAATATTGGAGAGTTAGCTGACGAAAATTTTTAGATGACTGATGAGTTGTTATGTGTGGGCGTGTTCGTTATCGGCCGCTGCCGATTGGTGGTGAGGATCGTTCGTGGAAGTGGCAGGTCTTCGAATGATGCTCTTGTACATATAAGAATACAAGATATATTCTTTTAAAGTTATATGTACAATATATACAGTTGAGTTTTTATATAGTCCTGAAAAGGACTGTTGCGAGGATGGCTCTCTTGGTTGAGGTACGTCTAGGTCCGTTGTCCGTCTGTAGCACGTTCTGCTTGGCCTCCTGGAGTTATTGCCAGGGTAGTGTCACTGCTGGGCTCTGTCGTGGATGTCACCAGGGTAATGCTCGGCTCTGCTGTACGTGTCGCCAAGTTACGTTCTGTTGGCTTCCTAGCGTAGTCATTGTCCGGGTATGTTCTGCTGGCCTCCTGGTAGCAGCTATGTCGCCAGGTAGTGGAGAGATTAGCGACTCCTGGTTATCTCGGCGATGGCTCAAGCGGCTCCAACGTCCGCTTGAGTAAGTTACTACACTTTTTCTTTCCAGTCCGCTAGGAATAGCGTCCTGAAGAGAGAGTGAATTGCCTCGTCGCGGCACCTCGTTATATTCGTGCGGTGTTGGCTTTTGCACACGAGTTACTGTTCATTCCGCAGGCCACCTGTCGTCGTTTCCACGTATTACTTCGGCGAAAGTTATTGCCTACGTGCACGCCGCATGTTGCTGCGTAAATATCGCGTGTCGGACAGGTTGCCTTTTCGGTAGGCGCTATGGCGCGTTGAAGTGGCGCTTGCAGCCGCCACATTATGAAAAGAATCATTGAGACCACGATTAGGCTATTTTATCTGGCCGCACTCAGTAACTTACTTGATAATTTTATAAGAGTTTTATATGCTTCGCGAATGGAAGGAATCGTGGAGTCTACGGACGTAACAATTGCAAGAAAATCAAATACACGCGCTTTATTTTTCAAAGCTTTATATTTCACACATTTATTATCTCAAGATTACGCACAAAGAAAAAATTTTTGTACATATGTACTATAAGAAGAACAGATCGTAATATAAAATATGTATATTATTGATCGATGAATGTTTATTCACTCGTGAAGATGTTTTCAATCATTATAATTATCATATTTGGTCATAAGACAATTCTTATGAATTTAGAATAAACAATTTCTAACATAGATTTTAAATTAATGTACGAGCTAGTTTATTAGATAATACATTGGTAAGATACTTTATTTTTATCTTCTTTATTTTTTATCTTCTTTATTTTGTATTCTTTACCATTCTTTTAAAGAAATTGATAGAATAATAATTTCAATATTACATTTTATTTTAGACTGGACTATTGGAATTACCTGCCAGAACAAATAGTAAAATTTATTTAAATTTTTTGCAAAATAACTTACCAATATTATGAGAAAATGTTCCGCAAATTTCAGAAGAAATCTAATCTTTCCACACGATGGTGCATTTATCTACAAATGTTCGTAGATTTTTAAATGCAATCTTTCAATTCAAATAGATGGATAGAACGGTAAACCTCAACACTGGCCAACGAGATCTCCGGATTTAATGTCTGTAGATTTCTTTCTTTGGCGACATTTAAAAAGTTATATTTATCGAGAACCTATAAACAGTCGGAAAGAATTACATTATAAAGTTATCGAACCAGTGGCAAGCGTATCACCGCAAATGATACGCAATACTAAAAAAAACTTATTACGACGAGCTAGAATATGCATGCAAATGAATGGTGTACAGTTTAAATATTTATTATAATAAATATTTAATTTTATTAATAAATAAATATTTAAATATTTATTATAATAAAATAATAGTAATAAATAATATATATCTTTTATTTTATTATAAAACTGAATTTATAATTAAATTTATATGTTATAACAAAATTTATTATTTCAAAATAAAATAATTCGTTTTAATCGTTTAATAATAGTAACCTTTATTGTAGAAATATTTATAAAATATGAAATTAGCAGCGGATTTACAGCAAATTTCATACTCTCTAAATTTCTTAGAGCGATAATTCACTCAAAAATTTGAGTGATTGGTCGAATCACTCGAATTTAAATGACTTTTCACTCATGTGAATTCTTCTACTTTTCGTTGTAGAGTGTAAAATTCTGAGAACTGGAGAGAATATGTCTGTGCTCTATTTTGTAGAGTGATATTTTCACTCTATGTAGTGTAGAGTGAATATTTTTATTACATGAAGAGTGAGTAAAGCACGAATGAGCCTGCCATATTAGCAAAAACCATCGTCACTATCGTCTCGCTGTTTCTCGACGTTAGTCGTTCGTGTGTCTTGACACAAGAGTTGGTATATATATATTTTGAACGAATTGATTGAACGAATTAATATAATTAATATAGAAATTCTTCCAACGTTTCTTCCAGAGGAAAGTCCTTATAAAAATTTATGTAGTTTATTTATCAAACGTGTTTTAGATGAAGAATAGCTTGTAAATTAGATTGTGTTTCTAGTTTAAGTTATGAAAGAAGAAGACTTTTAATTCTTAGCCGGCTTTTACACTGAGATAGCAAGCTAGTGTGACGTGCAACTTCGATTAGTTAAAGTGAATAGAAATGACATTGTTTCTCATTTCAACTACTCGAAGTTTCATGTTACACATAGTTTGCTATCTCAGTGTGAAAACCAGCTTAGAATTAAAATTTGAACTGGCTAAGAGTGAATATGTTTACCCGTAACAATTGAGCAAAAAATTCACTTCATGAAACAGTGAGAACTTTATTCTTTGATTGAATAAATTATTCACTTCGAAACAAGTAATATGTTCACTCTCCATTAGAGTTAAACAGTTACTTTTATGAAAAGTCAATTTTCACTGTTTAGGAGTGGCAGTATTTTCACTATCGCTTGAAGTGAATATTCACTCGATTAGAGTTATATTTTACTCTAAGAAATTTAGAGAGTACTGCAAATGTGAACTATCAAATGATATTTCTTGAATGATAGCTTACGTTTTATGCATTACGTAATGTTTTTCGGAGTATTGCGACGTGTTTTCCGCGGGTCCGCCTGATCCCGCGGTGTCCGTCCAGATTTAATTAGGCTCCTATTATTAACGCGAGATCTGAACTCCCGAAAGATGTTAACTTATTGGGCGCTAGGCATAGTGTCCTGTGTCACACAACAACACGATCGCAAATTCCCGTAATTAAGGGTCCGCGTACGGCCACTCAGCGACTCTTCGTGCCGAGCTCTCGCATTTCACGCGGGGAAATCGGGAAGTTAGGACAGAGCAGCGTGTCGCAAAATAATTCACAAAAAAACTTTGAGAAATATCAAACATATAATTGAGAGATGATTTTCATCCTCGTTTACATGCGAAATCGCCGGTCGCCTTGGTGGCGATAATCATGGGTCGTTTCCCGCGCTTTCTCAACGACCCGCCTACCGGACGGGTAGATTCTTACATATTTCCGCAATTCCCTCTACATGTAAGGGATTTCACATAAAAGGCCGAGAAATTAAACGAATAACTATTTATTTGGCGTGTTGGGTACGTCGGTGGTCGGCTGCCGCGCGAGATCTAACTCTTGAGAAGCTCTGAAGAAGACTGACTCGAAAAATCATCGGGAGCCGTTTATATTCGTTATCGGGCCCTTTTAGGTTTTATGACCTTCCTTTGTCGCCAGAGGCGGACCGATTGTTATTGTCTTCGGCGCATCGGTTGAGTCATGCACTATCGATGCTGCGTACGTCGGAGAAAATCAAGAACGGACAAGTAAAACCCGGCTCAGCCGTGGCGTCGACGGTTACCTTTAACGGCGTTTCCTAAAGCGTTACATTTCGGCCAGCCCGACCACTAATCGTCCCGATTACAAAGTGACTTAATAACTAAACTACCCTTAAAAATATATCGCATGACAGTCTTAAAATAATCAAATTACCGTAAATCATATAATTTTTTAAACATTTACACCTCGTAGCACTAATACTTATACATACTAAATAGCGATGGCGCTTGTGCAAAATAAGTTTTTATTTTCGAATTACATCAGTTTTCCTTATAGATAACATACATAAAATTTGAGGAATATTTATCTTAAACCTAAAAAAAAATTTTAATAATGTGTTTTAAACAACTCTTAATATGATTGTTAACTTTCGTTTTTATATCCGGAAACCTACTTATTAACCGGATAACTATTCATTATATTGCGGACTGTTTTCTCAACGCCAACGTGGCTCATTTCGTTATGATATTTATGCATAACGCTTGCTTCTAACGCAATTGGAACATAAAATAAAATCTGTCCTTAATATTTTCTGTAGACTAGGCTATTTCTCATTTCAAATAATTTGTGCTCGGATTGCTCTAATTCTTCCTGGATTTTGGCAATTGCAGGATCGTCGCTTTGGCATAACGCGAGATTTTTATCAAAAGAATTATCCTCAATTACGAATATCTGTCGGCTAAGAGCGTCGTGTAGCATATGAGAACCTGGTCGATGTTCTAACACGTAATCATAATTTTGCATTTCTAAGACCCACCGTGCAATTCGGGGATTCGTTTCCTTTTTGTTTAACGTTAAACTTAGAGCCTGACAGTCTGTAATAATCTTAAATTTTATACTTAGTAGATACGTCCGAAAACGGCGGAGTGCATAAATAATTGACAGCGTCTCGAGTTCGTAGCTGTGATATCGCGATTCTACCTCAGTCGTCCTTTTTGAAAAATAAAAAATAGGGTGCAGCTTTCGATCTGCCTTTTTTTTGTAATAAAATCGCTCCGAAGCCTGTTGCACTTGCGTCGCAGTGTAGCTCTGTTTCGTCTTGTGGAGAGTATATACTTAATATAGGCGCTTCAATTAGCCGATTTTTAAGCGTTTCAAACACTCGCTGTTCTTCTTCTCCGAACCGAAAATTTGTGTCTTTCTTTGTTATATCATAAAGAGGCTTGGCAATAACAGAAAAATTTTCTACGAATTTTCTGAAGTAGAAACACATTCCTAAGAAACTCTGTACGTCTCTAACACATCGCGGAATCGGAAAATTTTTTATCGCCTCGAGCCCTTAATTTGTCGGTCGAATGCCTTCGCTAGTCACGGTATAGCCTAAATAATCTAACTTTGTTTGAAAAAACCGACATTTGTCTAAACGGAGTTCTAGAAGATTTATTACTAGGAGTTTAAAAACTTTTTCTAATACATAAAAATGATGTTCGATTGTTTCCGTAGCAATAAGAAAATCGTCTAAATATACTAATATCTCGCCAGCGTCAATCTGCTCTTTAAATATTTGAGTGACGTATCGTTGGAATTTAAGGGGAGCACCTTTTAACCCGAAAGGCATTTTTATATACTCTTATTGTCCCAGCGGCGTGACAAACGAGGTATACCTTACCGAGTCCTCGTGCATTCGAATGTGGAAAAAACCGTCTTTGAGATCAAGCGTCGTAAAATATTTCTTCCCGGCTAATAAATCTAACTGGTCTTCGATCAAAGGCAACGGAAAATTATCGCGCACAGTGACTTTATTCAATGTTCGAAAATCGATGCACATTCTCGTTTCCCCGTTTTTCTTTTTTGTTAAAACAATTGGTGACGCATATTCCGACACGCTCTCTTTGATAATGCCCTTCGATGTGAGCTCATCTAAAATGGATCGTAATACCGTTTTTTCGTGATAAGAAAGTCTACGCGGCGTGCAAGAAAACGGTTTTTCGTTCGTAAGGATAAGTTTTAACGTATTCTCCGTCGCGGGTTTTTCGGGTCTTTCCGCGTTAACATAATGCTCTTCGAATAATTTACGTGTTTGTGCCTTCACCTCAATCGAAAGATCCTCATTCATTTGCATATCTTGCGATGTCATTCAAAATTTATCTTTATCTATCTCGATATTCATAATATCAATAACGTCGTCTTCGCCTCTTAATGAAAGCTTCGCTATTTTCATAAAATCGCGTTTCATAAAATCCAAGGACCAAGGAATTTTGCATCGTTGTGTTCGGTACCACGTATTGTAATGTTATATTTTTCATGCTTAAACGTAAGTTCCGCTTCTATGCAACCGATTATTTCTAGGCCGCTGCCGTTTAATCCGCAAAATCGGTCTTGTTCCGGGTTATTTATTATATATTTTCGCGGAATGTAACATTCTTTTACAAAACAAATCGGACTTCCTGAATCAATTAACGCGTTGAAACTTATCTTAGAATTATCGTCCTCTCTACTTAGCTGTAGGTCTACTGCTCGCCGAAAATCGTTGTCTTCCTGTCGCTCCTGCTCCATAAAATTGACGTCCTCCGGGGGTTTGCACTGAGTCGCCTTGTGGCCGAACTTCCCGCATTTGAAGCACGATCCACGTTCTCGCTTAGGTTTTCTGCAGTTCGCCGCTAAATGTCCATCCTCGTTGCAGTTGTAATATTTTCTTGAATCCGTTCCTTTTGGCTTCTGTTCCTTGTTCGTAAATTTATTTTTTCCTACCGTCTGCTGCGTAGGTTGTCGACGAGATGCGTCTTTGGGCGGTGGAACATTTGCGAATGCGCTTAGCATTGTCTCTAACGTCTCGTAGCGTTGCAATCTGGCCTGCGTGCGTAATTCTTGACTGGAGATGCCCTCGATAACGTAACTAATGAGTTCCTCCGTCGAACTCACCGGCACTCGATTGGCTAACACCACCTTATCGTGCATGTAATCTGCAAAAGTTTCGCCTGCATTCCACATTCTTGTCTCTAATTCGCGTCGTAGGGCTAACGGGTCTGATCGTTGCCCGAACATTTTCTTTAGTTCTTGCAACAAACTTTCGCAACTTAATTCGACACAATCGTCTCTTGAATGATACCACTTCAAGGCCTTGCCCTTCAGTCTGCTGCATACCAGTGCTTTGGCTTGACGGTCGTCTAATGTATACGAAGCGAGTAATTTTCTCACTTGTTTCTCCCATCGGTCGAGATCC
Organism: Tetramorium bicarinatum; assembly: GCA_928718305.1. NCBI lineage: Eukaryota > Metazoa > Arthropoda > Insecta > Hymenoptera > Formicidae > Tetramorium > Tetramorium bicarinatum. Next base: position 30,028,218 of record OV788327.1, read on the forward strand.
AGATGATTGCCGTTGAATTCATCGATCAAATTTTCGAATTCCTTCCACTTCTTTACACTAGTTTGACCCGATGCGCTTATTTCCGACTGTGGTGTCATCCTCAGGAGTTCCAATTCTCTTCTTAATAATTCGGCTACACGCGCCGCCAGGTCTCTTTCCTTCCGTAAAAGCTCAATCTCTCGGAGAGATGGCATAGTGGATTGCGCAATCACTTCCGATCGCGATTCGTCGGGGTGTTCCTCGTATAACTCGTTCGACGGTCCGGACATACACAATTCTTCTTGTGAGACCCCTGCTTCCAGTAGTCGTTTCATTAACTCAGTTTTTGTTCCGGTCGTCGGTAAATTTTTCCGCTTTAATTTTTCTTTGAGTTCAGCTGCTGTAAGCGCACTCATCTTAACGTAATGTCTGGTGTTCACTAAACACTTGCCCGAAACGTCGTAACTCAGTCACTCTCGTTAACACATAAACGTAATTTCGTATTCGTAATTCATAAGCGTATTCGTAATTCATAAGTAACGTAATTCATAAGCGAGTCTTCTTAATACGCGCTGCCGTAAATGCCAAATTTGTCCGTTAACACATAAACGTAATTTCATAAGCGAGTCGTCTTAATGCGCGCTGCCGTAAATGCCGAATTTGTCCGTTAACACATAAACGTAATTTCATAAGTGAGTCGTCTTAATACGCGCTGCCGTAAATGCCGAATTTGTCACCGGCGAAATCCCACTTCTGAATTTTGTAAGGGATTTCACATAAAAGGCCGAGAAATTAAACGAATAACTATTTATTTGGCGTGTTGGGTACGTCGGTGGTCGGCTGCTGCGCGAGATTTAACTCTTGCGAAGTTCTGAAGAAGACTGACTCGAAAAATCGTCGGGGGCCGTTTATATTCGTTATCGGGCCCTTTTAGGTTTTATGACCTTCCTTTGTCGCCAGAGGCAGACCGATTGTTGTCTTCGGCACATCGGTTGAGTCATGCACTATCGATGCTGCGTACGTCGGAAAAAATCAAGAACGGACAAGTAAAACCCGGCTCAGTCGACGGTTATCTTTAACGGCGTTTCCTAAAGCGTTACATACACGACAATCGGTTTGTCTTACAATGCATTTCTTCCGCGCTTTAACACCACGTTCCGTTCGGAAACGGATCAGTCGCTGCCACGTGGCTCAATATATATTCCTCGCGCGTGAGATTCCTCGATCGTGCACCGAGGCACCAAGAATTTACACACTGACTTTACAGTAATGAATTTACAGTAACGAATATACGACAGTGAATTTACAACAACGAATAAAGCTGCCATTTCACGAAGAAAAGCTGGCGTATTACCCCCATTCTACGAATTTTCGCCAAAATAGCGAAACATCGAAGGTACGCTCAAAGTTCGATATTGTCTAACTAATAGCTAAATAACGCTGTAAGTAAAGTAAAATAATAGAGCTGGTATTCAGAATTAGAGAGTATATTAAATATTTAATTATGTTTTATATATTTTAGAATACGTTATGGCTGGAAGAAACAAGAAATATTTGGCATTGCCAGAAGATACAGACAAAGTTAGCATATTATATAATCAATATACTTATAGGTTTATTACAGGTTAGATCTTTTTTTATAATTATGTACTTTATATTAATATGTATATTAATATTATATTAACTAATAACATCATACATGTTGTAAGAAATTTTGCACACATGTAGCTTGTGCAAGTCAAAAGTAGTGGAAAACGAAATATATTATCATCCTTGTTTGAAAGGATTTAAATTTTTTTAAGGATTCTGTGGGGTCCTTTATCCACTTATCTCACAAGCTACATGTGTGCAGAATTTCCTACAATATACGTATATATATATATATATATATATATATACATATATTATTAATAAATATTTAATATACTTTTTCTGTATACCGACTCTTACAGCGTTGCTCAACTATTACTACTCCACTGTAAACACAACCAGAAAGCTAGCGAAGACACGCTATATGAAAAGATAGGAGACGATCAGCGTTAGCTTTTTAACGCTGCTTTGCCTTGCGGCGGAGGGGGGTAATACGCCAGCTTTTCTTCGCTGCGTGAAATGGCAGCTTAACGGTAGTGAATTTACAACAACGAATCACAGCGACTGTCGGTGAGACGCGAGAGATTTCCCCTTTACACAATCTGGACGAGCCCGGGCGGACGAGCCTCCTCGCGGAACGCTATCGACGGCCTTCGGTCCGGTGATCTTGCCCGCCATACTTTACGGCTCTACGTCCCTCACTGAGGACTCTACAGGGAGGCTGCCACGCCCGGTCTCAGAAATTCGCGGTATGCCGGAGTGGTGGTCTTACAGAGGTCGTCGCCAAAGAATCTCGTAGGGTGCTCCTCGTCCCTGAAGTGTTGCTAGGTCGGCGAAGGCGATGCGGCACGGGTGCTTGGGCTCGCTCCGTTCGTCGCGGCATCCCATACAACAGTGACTCTGGGACTTCCGTAGCGCCGCGTCGGGCCCTCCCTTCGCTGCCGCTCCACCCGGCGCCTAGCATGGATTGCAGATTTACCCTCGGGTCCCGAGCGGTCGATAAGAGCGGTCGATAAGCGTGTCGAGTCGTATGCTGCCGACTCGCCCGTACACCAGTGGTGCAAGATCTGGCCCTCCAGCACCCACGGTGCTCGTGGAGTGGGGGAACGCCACTACAAGCGCGCGCCGTGTCCGTGTGCGCTCCGCGCTCGGTTCTGCTTCGAATCTTAGAGACGAGCAGACGTATCATGATGTATTATGTTCCATCTCCTTTCCACCAAGGCAGCCACGAGTGGCATTCATTTGGACACCGTTCAAATAGACACAGTGCTGAAGGACACAGAGATATTACACACGATATTTTGCGCACAGTTCAATTGGACACGGAAAAGATGCACACGAGAAGAAACGCACCGTGCATTTGCACACCGAAAGAAGGACACAGAGATGTGCCACGAGAACCAACCGGTTCGACGGCACCGGGGCACACGTAGGTGACCGTGCCAGGTGACCCCCCGTCAACCGGGGTGTCCAGGTCGCAAAGATCGCGACGTAGGGATCCGCCACGAGAACCAACGGGTTCGGCGGCACCGGGGCACACATAGATACCGTGCCAGTTGACCCCCGTCAACCGGGGTGTCCAGGTCGCAAAGATCGCGACGTAGGGATCCGCCACGAGAACCAACGGGTTCGGCGGCACCGGGGCACACATAGCTACCGTGCCAGGTGACCCCTGTCAACAGGGGTGTCCAGGTTGCAAAGATCGCGACGTAGGGATCCGTCACGAGAACCAACGGGTTCAGCGGCACCGGGGAACACGTGGAGACCGTGTCAAGTGACCCCCGTCAACCGGGGTGTCCAGGTCGCGAAGATCACGACACAGAGTTGCGCCACGAGAACCAACGGGCTCGGCGGCACCGTGGCACGCGTAGGAACCGTACCAGGCGACCCCCGTCAACCGGGGTGTCCAGGTCGCGAAGATCGCGACGTAGGGATCCGCCGTAGGGAAAACGCAAGATTTAAGTTGTAAACCTATGTGGAAGTACTGAGATTGAATAATAACGCGTGGGCGGGGTGCAGGGGGAGGGCTTCAAGCACATTCAACAACGTGGAAATGAACAGCGTGGATTTAGTTTTGTATGAAAAACAGAAGAAAATTAAGTGCGGTGTCGAATCGTGCGGTTGACGGGGGTCGCCTGGCATGGTCCCTACGCGTGCCCCGGTATCGCAGAACCCGTTGGTTCTCGTGGCGGATCCCTACGTCGCGATCTTTGCGACCTGGATGGACACCCCGGTTGACGGGGGTCACCTGGCACGGTACCTACGTGTGCCCCGGTGCCGCCGAACCCGTTGGTTCTCGTGGCACATCTCTGTGTCCTTTCGGTGTGCAAATGCACGGTGCGCATTTTTTCGTGTGCATCTTTTCCGTGCGCAAATGCACGGTGTCCTTCTTTCGGTGTGCAAATGCACGATGCGCATCTTTTCGCGTGCATCTTTTCCGTGCGCAAATGCACGGTGTCCTTCTTTCGGTGTGCAAATGCACGGTGCGTTTCTTCTCGTGTGCATCTTTTCCGTGTCCAATTGAACCGTGCGCAAAATATCGTGTCTAATATCTCTGTGTCCTTCAGCACCGTGTCTAAGTGAACCACTCCCGGCAGAGCCACGAGGCGACGCGCGACGCGTTCCGCCGTTTCTGTTACGTTGCTCCCGTAACGCTCTTTCAAATTCTAGATTTTACAGATGTATTTTTTTAATAATTCTCGCCAGTTGCTCAATGTACTTCAATTATATTAAAATAATACTTTTCTAACTTCTTCATATGTTTAATATTGATGTCTTCCCAATAATTCCCAATAGTCGCAGACTCGTATATAATTATTACATTACACATGTATAAAATATTATTCCTGTATAAAATACGAGAATAAATATAATTTAACAAATAATATACATATGTTCCAAGATTTATTTTGGTCGTAGTTAACTTACATTAATATAAGTTTACTATGTAATAATATGATACATATTATTATATCATACATATTAATGACGTAGTGTTGCATGCGCGAGTCTCGCACCAGTGTGAGAGCGAGCGTAATCGGCTGACGCGAGGGTTCAATATAATCGATCGCCTCCGTCAGCTGTGACAAAAGGAAGCCGCGTCGCTATGAAGAAATAAACAACGAAGTTGATCCCTGGACGTCGATCCGATCGGACGTGCCAGCCGGACTTTCTGTATATTGACTGCAATAAAGAGCCTAGATTCTTTTGAAAGATCGTATCCTTCATTCTCGCGTTCGGTCGCGAGTGTGTGATTGTGCGAGAGTGCGTGTGAGCGCAACAGTATAAATACAGAAATGTATTGTTCATTTCTGTACGTCATTAAAATGTATGATATAATAATATGTATCATATTATTACATAGTAAACTTATATTAATGTAAGTTAACTACGATCAAAATAAATCTTGGAACATATGTATATTATTTGTTAAAATATATTTATTCTCGTATTTTATACAGGATATATTATACATGTGTAATGTAATAATTATATACGAGTCTGCGACTATTGGGAATTATTGGGAAGACATCAATATGAAACATATGAAGAAGTTAGAAAAGTATTATTTTAATATATTTGAGATACATTTAGCGACTGGCGAGAGTTATTGAAAAATACATCTGTAAAATCTAGAATTTGAAACATATATGTATATGTTTAACAAATAATTGCTATTGCAAATTTAAAAAATGTGTTTTCTGTTGTGTAATTAAAATTTGCGTGTTATTTGTGTATATTAAATATAACATATTATTTATTAATTAAAAGTGGTCTTTCACACTACCCTATGAGGTGCCACTAATAGCGCATTAGGTCTTTTAATGTGAACCTTCGCCTATAATACCACATTTTCATGTATTGAAAATTTTATTTCTTATATGCTGCTAAAGAAGACACATACACGCACGCACATAATTACTGTTGCAATTAAATTGTTATCACAGTCATGAGCAAAAATTGGATAATCTGAAAAACGGATTATAAATACTGCGTGTGTGCATTCTATGATAAATTATCGTGTCAACTTCATTCATATATTCCGCGACGAAGAAACAATGCATATCAAATTCGACAGTATTAGAATTCGCGATTTAAGAGTCTTTCCAAACAGATTAAATGATTCGACAAATTAGTAGAATTCATGCGATAATTTTATTCCAATCAGAAAATAAGCACATCTGATGTGTTAGCAACGCTCCCATTGCTAATAAGCACGAATTGAGTTACTTTTTATTGTTTTATGATAGGATATTATACTTGTAATAATAGATAATTATAAATGAGTAATTAAGATAAAAATCTAAAAAAGAAATGAAAACTGAAAATGACAAGTTGTAATAATTAACATTGTTAATAAAAAATCGTTTGAAAAAAGAATTTGAAGACTCCTAAGTACATCGTTTTAAGATAACACCTTGTATACAGGGTGTTAACAAATCATCGCATTGGCTATATACCGTCGAGTAGCGTGTGAAAATCTAAGAAAAATGTTTGTTTCAAGTCGATCCGACCATTAGGTCCCGAGTAATTAATTTTTGAATATAGTGCGCGCGGTGGGCACGCGTAAACGTCCGCGCGCGCTGGCGGCTACGGCCGCCCACGCGTGCCCACCGCGCGCGCCTTTCTTACTTTCCGTTGGACTCGCGCGCTTATTGACCCTAGCGCACTATTTTCAAAAAATTAATTACTCGGGACCTAATGGTCGGATCAATTTGAAACAGACGGCATTTTTCTTAGATTTTCACGTACCTGACGATATATAACCAATGCGATGATTTGTTAACACCTTATATATAGGATGTATTGGATATATAGGCTATAGAAAAAGGATATATGATTAAAAAATAAGCAATATATTAAAAATTTTTTTATTTTTTAATAACTAAAGTATAAATTGTGTGTGTGGCTTCCACCCTGGCCACGTCGGCCACCTCGGCCACCTCGGCCACCCCGCTGCCAGTACCAACTGATTTTGAATAGTCGTGAAAACTGATTTCAAGGGGTCGTGAAAACAACTGATTTTGAGTAGCCGTGAGAACAACTGGTTTTGAGTAGCCATGAAAAACTTTCCTCTATCTTGCCTTAAATAGTTATTTTATTTATTTAAAAGGTATCATAAGAAACTTTAAATTATCTTAAAAATTTTTAATAAATAATCTTTATTAAAAAGTTATTAAAAATTATGTAATTGCATATTGCAAATTTTTTTTAAAAGAAAAACTATGTCTTTTTTAATGATTATTATGTGCTAAAAAGTATTATAGTAAGTAAAATCGAAAAATTAATTTTTTACAAGATATTTTATATTTTTATCAAAATATTGCAACTTTGGTGCTTTAACTCGAAAATAACTTGAAAAGTACTACACGAAAAGACATTTGCCTATAGTGTTTCGGAAAGTTCTCAAGGTAAGCTATAAGAATATGCAATAAAAAATAGTGATCGCAATTTAAAAAAATTAAAGTGACCTTCACGTAACCTTCAAATGACTTTTCAGTGTCAAACCAATAATACCATCTAATGGCCCATTCGAAACCATAAAACTTTTGTCTGAAACATTTTTCTCTAAAATGCTTTGTTTCCGAAATAATTGCGTGCGTTAATTAAAATAGCTCACCCTGTATATACAGGGTGTCCCATTTTAAAGGACCCACTCAAATATCTCAGAAATACTGCATTAAATCGAAAAATGTTTCATACAAAAGTTTTAGGATTTCGAGGGAGACATGTGACGGTGACCTTGACTTTGACCTTGAAGTCAAATTTAAAGGTCATTTAAAGGTCAACGCTAAAATTTTAAATGGAAACCCCTATTTTTTATTTGACATTCTTGTAGCTTATCTCGAGAGCTTTCCAAAACACTGTAATTAAATGTTTTTTTCATTAAGTAGTTTTCGAGTTATAATTCTTGAAAGTTACAGTACCGCCGGCATTAGCATTACCTGAATGTTCGGAGAACGATTCTGCCAATGAAGACAAGATCGATGGTTGATCCAACCAATGAAAGCAAGATCGATGGTTGATCCAACCAATGAAGGCAAGATCGATGGTTGATCCAACCAATAAAGGCAAGATTGGTAGCTGATCTGGCCAATGAACGTTAAGTGTAAATATTTAGATTCAATAATAATAGTAATGTTACGCCTCGGTCGTCGTCCGGCGACGACGTAGAGACTCGCGCTTCGAAGCGAGGGTTCACTCTCGCACTCGCACTCTCAGTCACACGCGGCGCGCGCGCGGAAAGGAAAGAGACACCGTTTAAAAGTGAACACCAACTTTATTAGTAGGAATCGTTTACAATAGTCGAAGCGTGTCCTCCGCGAGAGGAGGCCAGCGAAAATCTCACAGGCAGCTTGTCAATCAACAAGCGCCCCAGCAACCGTTGCTCGATGTCTGCGTCGGAACTCGCGAACTTCATGGCCCGGTCGATCGATGCTCCGATCGACCTGTCGTCTGACTCGCGCGGCCGGGGAGTATACCGGGCGGCCGCAGCGCGCAACACTGCCCTCCCTCTTCCAGATTGTCGTCCCGACAATCAAGGAGGCAGTTTGCGGCTATCATCCATCTGGAACTGCAATCCCACGATGCTTTCCTGCCCTCCCCGAAGCGAAGCTCTCGGGTTACCGGGCTGCACCGTTATCAGGGAAGTCCAGCCTGAACTGCCACCCGTGCTCCTCTTCCGTCTTGAGTCTTGAGCACTTGGCTCTTCCTGACTTGTGGCCTTCTGACTTCTTTCTTCAGGCAAGGGGAGGGGGAAGATGTAACAAACCGTGGACCCTTCGTCCTAAGGACTCCCCAAGCCTCCGCCTTGGCATTTGCCCACAGTCCGCACGGAAAACCACGGTTCAAAAAAACGTGGGAAAGGCGGTCTTCTTAAAAAAAAAGGTCTTTCTTGTGGGAGGAGAAGGGCTTGTCTAACAGAACTTTCGCCAAAAAAATTGGAGTCGATCGTCATCCACCGCCGCCTCTGAAATTCCGGGTTCTCCTCCACAGGAAACTGAAAAACAAATTTAAACGCGTAAACACTGAAAACATTGAAAAATTAAAATTATTTTCCTTTCCCTCCCACGCAAGCTGACCTCTCCCCGCCGAGGTCAATTAATCCGCGTTCCCCTCTTTATTTGGACACTCATTTCGAAAGTGTCCTTGTTCCCTGCATAACCAGCATTCTTTTGGTTTTAACTTATTAAATCTCTTCTTCTCTCCTACTTCTGCGTCCCCTTTCCGTTCCCCCGCGAAAGATTTGCCTTTCTCGAGCGTTCCCTCGTTTTCGCAGGAAAATTTCCCGCTTCTCGTAGAGCTTTCGCCCTGAATGACCTTTATCGCTTTCGCTCTTTCCACCGCGATTTTCAACGAATTTATTCCTTCTAATTGAAGAGTTCTTTTTACAAACCCTTCCGTTAAGGCTGACACGAACTGTGAACAGGCAATCTTTTCCCGTTCGGCGTATGAGCATTCGGGATAGGCCAAGCGGGAGAGCCTTTCCAAATCGGAGCCCAGCGCAGCGTATTCTTCCCCGAATTTTTGTTTACGGTTAGTAAACAACGTATAATAATTCTGAGAGAGATCCCCCTCTTCGAAACGCAACTCGAGTTTTGCAATGAGCTCCGCGAAACTTAGATCATTTAAATTTTCTACCGTCTCGAGAACGGCGCGAGCCTTCCCTCTAAGACACGCGGCCAACGCGACGGTCTTCGATGCGTCATCCCAACGATTAGCATTAGCTATTAAATTAAATTGGGAAAGGAACTCTCGTAATGAGACGGAACCATCATAATTGTCCGGCTTGAGCTTGTAGCCTAAGGCGTTTCCTGACTCCCCCGTGCTGCGCGCCCGTCCGAACGCGGAAACTGCACCGCGCGCACTATTTCCGGGAGAAATATTATTGGAAGAACTTATCTGGGCTTGCAGTCGCAGAAGTTCGACATCCCGAGAGCGTAGAGACTCCTCGAAGCGTTCCCTCATGCGCTCGCGCTCCTCGCGCATCTCCTTCAGCTCGTTCATAAGAGAGCGCAGAGCCGTCTCCTGAGTACACTCTGATGTCCCCGCGTGCTGCTCTGTCGCCTCTGCGGGTTGCTCCGACATGCTAGCGCGCCTCCGCTTAGCGGACGCTCGTGTTCTTCCCTCAGGCGCTGACGATGTCGACATGACACAGCTCCGTTCGTCCGGCGATCCCGGACGAGCCCCCAAAATGTTACGCCTCGGTCGTCGTCCGGCGACAACGTAGAGACTTCGAAGCGAGGGTTCACTCTCGCACTCGCACTCTCAGTCACACGCGGCGCGCGCGCGGAAAGGAAAGAGACACCGTTTAAAAGTGAACACCAACTTTATTAGTAGGAATCGTTTACAATAGTCGAAGTGTGTCCTCCGCGAGAGGAGGCCAGCGAAAATCTCACAGGCAGCTTGTCAATCAACAAGCGCCCCAGCAACCGTTGCTCGATGTCTGCGTCGGAACTCGCGAACTTCATGGCCCGGTCGATTGATGCTCCGATCGACCTGTCGTCTGACTCGCGCGGCCGGGGAGTATACCGGGCGGCCGCAGCGCGCAACACTAAGAACCAATGGTGAGCATGCTACATTACGAAATTCATCGAAGAAAACATCATGTAGCTTTAAAAAAGGCTGATGTTGATTATCTGGCTACAGTAATACTTCAATTAATTAGATGTTCGAAGGTCGCCCCATTGACTTGTTGGCAGTACTGAATGCGGCGTTCGAAATGTCTAACAGTACACAAGATACATTACGTGGATTATTGCACGCATTCTCTCCTTCATGTCATTTCTTGTCGTCGGTATTCTGGTAGACTACATCTTTGAGGTAGCCCCACAAATAAAAATCAAGAGATGTTAGATCAGGCGATCTTGCTGGCCATCTCACCGCCTCTATCAGTCTATTGATTAGGAAAGGTATTATTGAGAAAAGTTTTGACTATATTGACTATATTTGACTATATTGACAAAATGAGGGCCTGCTCCATCTTGTTGCAACCACATTCTCCTCCTCGTATCGATGTCAACATCTTCAAGTAAACCCGGAAGTTCGTCCCTCAGCAATTGTAAATAAGTCTCACCATTAATCATAGCATCAAAAAAATAAGGACCAATTAAATAGCCATTAATAATTCCGCACCAGACAGTTAGGCTCCAACGATGCTGGTTATCAATCTGCCTCATCCAATGAGGATTAACTGCAGCTCAATAATGACAATTATGTCTATTCAATATTCTAGTACTGAGGAAAGTAGCTTCATCACTGAAAAGTACATAATTGAAAAATTCGCCGTCGTTTCGGATTTGTTGTGATGCCCACTGACAAAACAATAGCCGATCTCTGTGATCTTGCTCAGTTAAGGATTGGTTAAGAATTATATGATAAGGATGATGTCTCACGGCTTTTAGATATCTACCAGCAATTGATTTTGGAACAACGTACCCAACGTACGTTGGATTTCACGCAAACTTACATGTGGGTTTGCATGTACCATTGCCACAGTTGCCAAAAAACGAGGATTCATTACGTGATTATTGTTATCGTATCTTCTTCGTTGACAAAGATTTCCTCTCCGCATCCTAATTTCAATTTTGCGTATTCTAGAACGATCCGGGTGTTAGCGTCGAGGAAATCGTCTACGATACAATGTTGCTGCTCTTCTGTAATTGCGCCGACATTCTCCTAGGATCAAAACAATATCGACAATCTCGTTAGGCGAGTAATCAGGCATTTTTGCCGAATTCTGATTTTACAATCGAAAAAATTCAGTAATGTCTAAGAATGTCCCGAAATTGGGAACAAGTGAGAGATAAGTTATACTTAAGATAAGATTTCGTATCCGTAACAGGGTACTTGAATAGGATTATTGGTTCAGGACTCGTGACGTCTTTTATTCGAATGCCGAAGAAGTTGTCGGTATGTCAATTGCTATTGGGCTCCAGCAGTGTCGGTTTTATCCTATACATAGGCATCATAGGCAATTGCCTAGGAGCATCACGAGAAAAGTATTGCCTACGACCGAACGGATTCTAAAACCGGCACTGGGCTCCAGTTAATCCTTTTTGGATGAGGCAGATTAACTTCTTCTGTAAAACCAACTTCTGTAAAATATCTTATCATTCGGCATTTTTACGTCAAAATGGAAATAAGAGAAACAACTTCCAATGGCCTTGATCTTAACAAATGTTATCAAGATTATAATCTTGAACAATGTTCAAGAAGATTCAGCCTTTATTCCTTTGATCATTTTGGGTAATGCTAATGCCGGCGGTACTGTAACTTTCAAGAATTATAACTCGAAAAGTACTTAATGAAAAAACATTTAATTACAGTGTTTTGGAAAGCTTTCGAGATAATCTACAAGAATGTCAAATAAAAAATAGAGGTTTCCATTTAAAATTTTAGCGTTGACCTTTAAATGACCTTTAAATTTGACTTCAAGGTCAAAATCAAGGTCACCGTCACATGTCTCCCTCAAAATCCTACAACTTTTGTATGAAACATTTTTCGATTTAATGCAGTATTTCTCAGATATTTGAGTGGGTCCTTTAAAATGGGACACCCTGTATATATACAGGGTGTCACAAAAGTATGGAAACAGCCAGATAACTTTCGAAAAATGCGTTTTGGGGAAAAATGTTTCAGACAAAAGTTTTAGGATTTTTCCCTGGCTATTCAATTGTGACCTTGTATTTGACCTAGATCTTGACCTTCAAGGTCATTTCAAGGTCAAAGTTGTTTTTTTAAATTGGAACCCCCATTTTTTATTGCGGATTTGGAAAGAGCAGGAAATTTCATGTTCAAATATGACCTTGACCATGTCCTTGGCCACGACCTTGATCATGATCCTCAAGGTCCCCCGGCCAGTTAAGGCGAGGCTAGCGATCCCGGCCAATGAAGGCAAGGAGATAACCCGTCCAATGAAGGCAAGGCTAACGATCCCGGCCAGTCAAGGCAAGGAGATAGCCCGGCCAATGAAGGCAAGGCTAACGATCCCGGCCAGTCAAGGCAAGGAGATAGCCCGGCCAATGAAGGCAAGGCTAACGATCCCGGCCAGTCAAGGCAAGGAGATAGCCCGGTCAGTTAAGGCAAGCCTAACGATCCCGGCCAGTCAAGGCAAGGAGATAGCCCGGCCAATGAAGGCAAGGCTAACGATCCCGGCCAGTCAAGGCAAGGAGGTAGCCCGGCCAATGAAGGCAAGGCTAACGATCCCGGCCAGTCAAGGCAAGGAGATAGCCCGGTCAGTTAAGACAAGCAGCTTACAACTTATGTTCAAAATGTTTTCCTTCAACATCCTGGCAGATTCCTAAACGGATATAAAAATTTTCAATCGCACTCCTTATCATATCAGGTGCAATATTCGTGCAAACATTAACTATTCTTTGTCTTAGATTTTCTAAATCTCGTGGTTTAGTAGCGTACACTTTATTTTTAATGTAGCCCCAAAGGAAATAATCAAGTAGAGTCAGGTCAGGTGACCTGGCTGGCCACTCCATAGTTCCTCTTCGATCCAACGATTATGAAATACTACATTTAGGTAGTCTCTCACAATCACACGATAATGAGCAGGTGCACCATCTTGCTGGTACCAAACCTCATTAAAATCATCGCCAGCTATCTCCTGAATTGCCGGGACTATTTGTTCCTGCAGTAATTGTAGATATCTTGCTCCATCCAAATTCCCGTCAATGAAAAACGGCCCAACTATTTGATCCCAAAAAATTCCGGTCCAAACATTCAATTTTTCCGGGTGTTGTGTGTAATTTTCTTGTAGCCAATGAGGATTTTCATTGCTCCAGTATCTGCAATTGTGGCGATTGACTTCCGTTAAGTTGAAATGTCGATTCGTCTGAAAAAACGATGAGTGACTGGAAATTAGGATTTTGAACAATTCTTTCCATCATGTTCTCACAAAATTCAACTCGCCGGTCAGGATCATCTTCATTTATTTCTTGATGAAGGTGTATTTTGTAAGGATGAAATTTGATGATCTTCAAATTCCTAAAAATTGACATTCGATTCATTTCAAGCTGTTGAGAGGCTTTCCTAATAGTTGAATGCGGCTCTTCGACGAACAATTGGGCCACTTCCATTTGCCTCTCTTCTGTGGTTTCTGTTTTTGACCTTCCAGATTTGGGACGATTCTTATTAGTCCCAGTTTCTTCAAAACGCCTGATAGTTTTAGAGACAGTTGACTTGCTAATGCCTGTTAAGCCCACTCGGAACGTTTCATTGAATACTACTTCGTCGTACGACCTACATTTATTACCCCAACCTCTCATTATTAATAAAGAAACTCTCTCTTGGTCTGTTAAAGAAGCCATGGTGGAAAAAAAAGATGATTGAAATAACAGACTTCAAAGATTCCCAGAAAGAATTATTAAAAAACAGCAACCGAGCAAAGTAAAGAAAACTCCACTAACTATCCTGGAAAGGACTGTCAGAGGTGCAAATACGACGAAAGTGACTGCTTTTCAACTATCCTAAAAAGGACTATTGGAAAACAGCAACCGCGTAAAGAAAAGGAAACTCCACTAACTATCCTGGAAAGGACTGTTAGAGATGCAAATACGACGAAAGTGACTGCTTTTCAATTATCCTAAAAAGGCCTATTGGAAAACAGCAACCGCGTAAAGAAAAGGAAACTCCACTAACTATCCTGGAAAGGACTGTCAGAGGTGCGAATGCAACGAAAATAACTGTTTTTCAGTTATCCCCAAAAGGCATATTAACCTTTAGACAACAAAAACACCCGTGTACGGTCGTCAATTTACGCCTAATTTAGTATGCGTGGGTTATTGGGGTTGCCGATTACGAAACTGAAATAAGTTTTTGAAAATACCTAAATTTAAGATGGCGGATCAAAAATGGTGATGATGAATTTGAGAAAATCAACCAATTTACGGGCCTTCATTGGCCGGGCTATCTCCTTGCCTTCATTGGCCGGGATCGCTAGCCTCGCCTTAACTGGCCGGGGGACCTTGAGGATCAAGGTCGTGGCCAAGGACATGGTCAAGGTCATATTTGAACGCGAAATTTCCTGCTCTTTTCAAATCCGCAATAAAAAATGGGGGTTCCAATTTAAAAAAACAACTTTGACCTTGAAATGACCTTGAAGGTCAAGATCTAGGTCAAATACAAGGTCACAATTGAATAGCCAGGGAAAAATCCTAAACCTTTTGTCTGAAACACTTTTCCCCAAAACACATTTTTCGAAAGTTATCTGGCTGTTTCCATACTTTTGTGACACCTTGTATACACACACACACACGCACGCACGCACGCACGCACGCACGCACGCACGCACGCACGCACGCACGCACGCACGCACGCACGCACGCACGCACGCACGCACGCACGCACGCACGCACGCACACACGCACGCACGCACGCACGCACGCACGCACGCACGCACGCACGCACGCACGCACGCACGCACGCACGCACGCACGCACGCACGCACGCACGCACGCACGCACGCACGCACGCACGCACGCACGCACGCACGCACGCACGCGCGCACGCACGCACGCGCGCACGCACGCACGCACGCACGCACGCACGCACGCACGCACGCACGCACGCACGCACGCACGCACGCACGCACGCACGCACGCACGCACGCACGCACGCACGCACGCACGCACGCACGCACGCACGCACGCACGCACGCGCGCACGCACGCACGCACGCACGCACGCACGCACGCACGCACGCACGCACGCACGCACGCACGCACGCACGCACGCACGCACGCACGCACGCACGCACGCACGCACGCACGCACGCACGCACGCACGCACGCACGCACGCACGCACGCACGCACGCACGCACGCACGCACGCACGCACGCACGCACGCACGCACGCACGCACGCACGCACGCACGCACGCACGCACGCACGCACGCACACACACACACACACACACACACGTATATATACAGGGTGAATTTTAATGGTTGGAACAGCTTTTTATCATAAGAGCTGGGTTATCGACTCTACTATTCATACATTTATATCACACTTAAGCATTTAGACACACAA
This sequence comes from Tetramorium bicarinatum, assembly GCA_928718305.1. Lineage (NCBI taxonomy): Eukaryota > Metazoa > Arthropoda > Insecta > Hymenoptera > Formicidae > Tetramorium > Tetramorium bicarinatum. The sequence goes on from OV788327.1 coordinate 30,043,828, forward strand.
ACGGTCATTATAAATATGTGTGTGTGTAGTAGAATCGGTAACCTAGCTCTCATGGTAAAAAGCTGTTCCAACCATTAAAATTCACCCTGTATATACATACATACAGATTAAAATGTGCGATTTATTTAAAAAAAATATAGCATTAAGCGAAGCTTTTCAGAAGCTTGGCTTAACGATGATAGATATAAAAGTTGGAAAGTTCCGCTTATTGATAGTTTTTGTCATTGCATAATATGTAAGAAAGATTTTTCTTGCAACACGCGTATTGCAAGACATGCGGATTCTGCATGTCACATAAATAACATTAAAAAATCCATGCCTGAGGTATCAAATAATAATATTCTAACTGATAATACTAACTCTAAAAGAAACACTTCTGATATACGAAAATTTCGACAACAATGGTTAGAAATTGAGCAATTCCAACCAATGGTTGCGTGAAGCATCACATGATGAAAAATTATGTTTTTGCTCTTTTTGTGAAAAATATATAATTGCAAAATTGTGTCATATCTATCGTCATGCAGAATCCGTTACGCATTCAACTATTGCTACACAAAAAAATGAAGGAAGAAAAAGTGACGAAAATAAAGTAATTAATGAATCACTTTTGTCGTACGAGAAGCAAAAAAAAGTGGCAGAAATTAAATATGCTGCATTTATTACTGAAAAAAGCCTTCCGTATCAAACTGCACAACAAAATCTCACATTTTTTTCAAAAAATAATAAAAGATTCAAAAATGTTGCGAGACATGACAATGAATCGGACTAAATGTCAACAAATTATTTCTAATGTGTTGTGTCCAATTGAAACGGATCGTATTGTTAATATTATTCAAAATACAAAATTTTGTATTTTTATTGATGAAACGTCAGACATTTCTAATCAGAAATGGATGACGTTTCTTGTTCGATATGTCGAGTCTAAAACATTAGATACTCGGTCACAATTAGTTAAATTAATCGATATCGATGCAAAAAATAGTAGCGCGGAAAAATTATTTGAAGCATTTAACAATGAAATGTTGAAATTACAAATTCCATATTCAAATATTGTAGCTTTGTCAAGCGACAATGCATCCGTAATGTTGGGTAAATATGTATCCTTTAAAAAAAAAACTTGAAGAAAAGTGTACAAAATTATTAACATTACCATGCCCATGCCATTCCGCTGCGTTAATTGCACATACTGCATGTAGTAAAATTCCAGAGTACTGTGAGGAATTTATAAAAAAAATAGCAAATTATATTAGCAGTAGTCCAAAACGATCAGCTATTTTTGACCAATTTATTGAATGTTTTCAGAAAAAAAACCGCAAAATTTTAAAGTTGTCAGATACACGATGGCTTTCTCGCCATTCATGTATAGAGAGACTTCTTGAATTTTGGAGTACTATTGAGCTTTTTTTAAGAGAAATAGTAACGAATGAAAAGACAAAGGCCCGTATTCTCAGCTCACTTTTAGCAGCACATTTATACCACCAATCTTAAATGTATGAATAAACACTAAAGGCGCGTCACTAAAGTTACGCTTATTCTCATCGCACATTTAGAGTGACTTTATCTTAGAGGTACATTTAGAGGTACATTTACTGTATTATAGATGCGGTTTGTTTGACACTACAAATGATTTGATTATTTGATTGATTCGCGTTCATTATAAATTTCTAAAGCGTCTATTCTATTATGAAAAACTCGCGGAGCACGATTACACACTATATTTATTTCCCGATCGCATGATTAATTTCATCCGTTACATCCATGATTATAGCGAATGTACATATATTATAGATTTTCTATTGAATTTTTTAAACTTAACATTTTTTAAAGAAAAACAATACAAAAATTATCCTTTTAATTATTTTTTATATCTTCTTACTATTACTATTATTTTTCTTATATTAAATAAAAATTTTACAAATGAAGGAAACTAGTATGAACATATATGGACATACTTCGCATATAGTTATACAGGGTGGGCCAAAAGTCTGGATACACCCTAATATCTCATAAACTATGCACTTTAGAAAAATATGTTTCAGACAAAAGTTATAAGGCTTAAAAAGACGCATTTAATGATAGTAGTCATTTGACCTGGGATGGCGTTGTTAAGGTCACGTCAAGGTCAACTTAATTTTTTTAAATGGAACCCCCTACTTTTTATTTCAGATCCTTGTAGGTTATGTTGAGACGTTTTCAAAACGCGTATAATGAATGCTTTTCCGATGAGAACTTCACGAGTTATGAGTCTTTAAAATTCAAGTACCGCCGGCATTAGAGTTATCCAAGATGTACCACGTGGAGGTTGCTCGATCGGATTTACATCTCTTGTGCGCGTATGTGTGCGTGTGTGTGTGTGTGCGTGTGCGTGTGCGTGTGCGTGTGTGTGTGATTCAGATCAGGTCCCTGAGGTTCATCACTCCCCCAGTATTTTTTGACTCCAAACCCTCTGCGTTACATGTGTGTGAGTTTGTTCGCGCGTGTCCACGCGCGCGTGTAAATGATTGAGCGAGCGAGCAAACAAATGATCGAGTGAGTAAGTGGTCGAGTGAGTGAGGGAACGAGTGAGTGATCGATTGAGCGAGTAATCGAACGATTGAGCGAGTGAGTGAGCGCGCGGGTGTACGAGTGAATTAGCGAGTAAGTAAATAAATGAACGTGAATTATAATAAATGTTCGAACTGTTGACCTTGTACAGCTCGACAATGACCTAATCGGTAATAAAAAGCACTACAAACGTTTTCCAACGTTTCAGGCATAATTAATGCCACTTCGGTAATGATTCGGTGTCGTAACTCATTTAAATTTCGAGATTTAGTTTTGTAGACTCGATCTTTTAAATGACCCCAAAAGAAAAAGTCTAAAGGAGTCAAGTCAGGTGAACGAGGTGGCCACTCGATCGCTCCTCTCCTTCCTATCCATCTTTCAGGAAAAGTTTCGTTTAAAAAATTTCGCACTTCCAATCCGAAATGTGGAGGAGCACCATCCTATTGAAACCAAACAAAATTTAAATCAAAAATATTTCGAATACCAGGAACAATGTCATCTCGGAGCATAGTCAGATACTTGTCAGCTGTTAGAGTTCCATCAATAAAGAATGGCCCTATTATGTGCGTTCCCGCTATTCCCGCCCATACATTTAGTTTCTGTGGATATTGGGAGTTTGCTTCTCTCATCCAATGCGGATTAAAATCATTCCAATATCGACTGTTATGCCTGTTTACTGTACCGTCTAATAAAAATGTTGCTTCGTCTGAAAAAACAATTTATTCATAAGATCAGGCTGTTCATCAATTTTCTGCATCATAATTTCACAAAATTCTTCCCGACGATCAAAATCACCCGCAACTAATTCTTGAACAAGATTAATTTTGTATGGGTGAAATTTTGCATTTTTGAGAACACGACGAATGGATGTCGTGCTCGTGTCATGTGCCTGTGAGGCTTTTCGGACAGATAATTGAGGGTCTTCTACGAATGATTGTAATATCTCTATCGAGGAGTTTTCATTTGTAACGGTCTTAGGCCTACCTGATCTTTGCCGATCTTTAACGATTCCTGTATCTCGAAAACGCTGACACGTTTTCTGAACAGTGGCTGCAGAAATCTGTTGACGATCAGCTCGAAACTCAATATTAAATAATTCTCGGACTTCTCTAAAGGATCGCTCGCGATCTCCGTATCCTCGCATCATCAAAATAGTTATTCGTTCTCTTTCGGTAAGCGCCATTTCAATTAAATCCGTGAATTACAAACGTAATGTCTTGTTTATTGAAAATTCTTCAGTTGGAGATATCTTAGACCTACTCGATCTTTATCGATCCTAAATCTTGGAAACTTCAAGCTAACTAAGCAAGTTAGCGAGTTAGTGAGCGAGTAAATGAGCGAGTCAGTGAGCGACAGTGTGGCAAATTGTCCCACGCGGCTGCAGGTCCCACGAGGCTACGCGTAGGAGTAGAGTGGGGGTAACTCGTACACCCGCGCGCTGACTCACTCGCTCAATCGTTCGATTACTCGCTGAATCGATCACTCACTCGTTCCCTCACTCACTCGACCACTCACACGCACACAAGAGATGTAAATCCGATCGAGCAACCTCCACGTGGTACATCTTGGATAACTCTAATGCCGGCGGTACTTGAATTTTAAAGACTCATAACTCGTGAAGTTCTCATCGGAAAAGCGTTTATTATACGCATTTTGAAAACGTCTCAACATAACCTACAAGGATCTGAAATAAAAAGTAGGGGGTTCCATTTAAAAAAATTAAGTTGACCTTGACGTGACCTTAACAACGCCATTCCAGGTCAAATGACTACTATCATTAAATGCGTCCTTTTTAAGCCTTATAACTTTTGTCTGAAACATATTTTTCTAAAGTGCATAGTTTATGAGATATTAGGGTGTATCCAGACTTTTGGCCCACCCTGTATATATTTATATATGTTCATATATGAACAAGTTTTTCCCGGGAAAGGTGTGGTATGACCAAAGTGCAGTAAACATAGGAAGAAGCACAATTAAGCCGTAATTCGCGCTCATTTCGCGCATATTTATTATAAAAGTGAAAATCTATAATATATGTACATTCGCTACAATCATGGATGTAACGGATGAAATTGATCATGTGATCGGGAAATAAATATAGTTTGTAATCGTGCCCCGCGAGTTTTTCATAATAGAATAGACGTTTTAGAAATTTGTAATAAACGCGAATCAATTAAATAATCAAATCATTTGTAGCGTCAAACGAACCGCATAATACTGTAATACAGTAAATGTACCTCTAAATGTACCTCTAACAAGGAGATGCCGCCAACTGCGAACTCTACTTTCAAATGAGCCATAGTGCATTCGAAAGGGTAGGTCGCGAGTATAAATCGTGGCAGGGCTTTTGGATGTATGGGCCTTAGATTCGGAGAAAATTAATTATAAAAGTGTATATTTTTCAACTGTACGATAAGTACAATGGATAGCCATGATTTTGCATGAAGCGCGCTAGCTGTGCAGGTTAGGCGTGCGCCTACTATTTTGCGTCCGTTGCGAGGCGAGTTCAAATCCGCGTAGTGACAATTTTCTTTTTTTTAGAATAAATGACTGTTTATGAATAAGTTGTAAATTTATTTATTTTTTCATTCTTTACAGTAAAAGAACGTATATACAGGGTGTCAAAAAAGTCGGGACAGCTAAATATTTTCTCAGGTAAGATATTTTCGAAAAAGCTCAAAGTCATTCCTAAGGTAACTTTCAACGAGGAATTCAATGGTGACCTTTAATTTGCCCTTGAACTTGACCTTCAAGGTCATTTAAAGGTCACGTCGAATTTTTTAAATAGAAACACCTATTTTTTACCTTGGATTCAGAAAGAGCGGAAAATTTTACGTTTGGATAGGTACTTGCCGTTTTTTAAAAATGACTTTTAGAGGTCATTTCAAAATACAAAAAAATATCGAAAATCATCAAAAAACCATTAAAAAGGAATTTTTGAGAGAATGATTTAATTAGAACTTATTAGCATCTCATTAAAAAGTAAGGTGGGTAATTGCGATTTTTTTTAATGACCTTCAAAGGTCATTTGAAGTCAAATTACAATCGACACACCTGAATATATCTGTTGGTAAGCCAGATACAAAAAAATGGTGTGGAAAAAAAGTTGTTCAGAGCAATGAAACTCATCTGACTGTAGTAATAACTTGCCTCTCACTTTTCGGGGTGCTTGTTTACCGTGAGTCCCCTCGCCTCTCACGTTCGGGGTGCTTGATTAGCGTGAGTCCCCTCGCCTCTCACGTTCGGGGTCTTGCTTAATTGGTCGAATAATGTAAGATAATGCTATCAGAAAGTGAATGTTTTACGAGGTATTTTATATTTTTATCAAAATATTGCAACTTTGGAGCTTCATAACTCGAAAAGTGCTTCACGAAAAGACATTTGCCTATAGTGTTTCGGAAAGCTCTCGAGGTAAGCTATAAGAATATGCAATAAAAAATAGGGATTGCAATTTAAAAAAATTGAAGTGACCTTCACTTGTTTTTGGGTCCCGAATCACTTCCCAAAGTGGAGTAGGCAATTTTTCGGACACCCTGTATATATATATAGGGTGTATATGCATATGATGATACACACACATGTACATTTTTTATATTGTGAGTGTGTTTTAACTTCGCATTGTATTAGTTGAAAATACGAATTGTCACAAGAACACCATTGTGTAACAATTAATTGTTATTTCGCATTTTGTCACAATACTGGATGAATTGGATGAATGTCAACCACACAGTTTAAAGTCTTCATTAAATGTATTGTATTGACGTTTAATGTGCTCAAAGTCTATAACTGCGTAAAGAATTATATTTATATAACTGTTTGTAAAAATAAATTACATTTTCAATTTACAAATTAATTCATTATCAATATATAATCGAATCTTATTTATTGGAGTAAGTAATTTTGCAGTATTGAGTAACCTTTCAGATATTCTGTTTTATGTAATAAAAGTATTTTTTCTTTGTACAAAAGTACTTTTATAAACTACTAAAAGTGTAAGTAACACTTACATATACATACGCACACACACATACACACATTTACGAGATTAATTATGATCGCTATAGTAAGAAGACAGACATTTTCTTTTCTCTTGCGTTTCATAGTATCTGTTGTGTAAACATATTTGTAATAACTAGGTCAAAATAAGTATTATAACAATGTATTTAATACATAAAGATGTCACAATCAAATTGGAGCTACACCGATACATTATTTTCCTGAATTGTTCTCTTTATTATTTTGAGATCTTCCATTTCACATTATTATTGAATTCGAATTTAGGAGGGAGGAGAATAGAGGAAGGAAATTAATTTTTTGGAATGTGGCAGGTTTAGAGAGGCAGGATAAAGTTTTTTGGAGGTGGGTGAGGGGCTTTGATTTTGTTAGACATTGGTGAGACATTGGTGAAGAAAAGCTGGGAGAGAATAAAAAATAGGTTACCGGGTACACATGTGTGGACGTATAGCGAGGAAAGAGAAAAAGAGGGGTAGAGCAAATGGGGGTTTTTTGGTAGGAAGGAGAAAGGACTGGGGAGAAGTAAACAGTTAGGGAGGAACAGAAATAGGAGAAGGAATATTGGTTTCAAAAATCATAGAGAATAGTAAAGAGAAGGATATGACAATAGGGTCAGTATATAATTCAGGAAGATGGAAAAATAGGGAATAAGATAAAGGAAATAATAGTAGAAGAGTGGAAAAAGAATGTAATAATCGGAGACTTTAATATAAGGATAGGTGAGGAGGAAAGATTAAAAGAGGAAGGAGAGGAGGGAAGAGTAAGGACAAAATAATAGGAAATAATAGCAAAAATGTTAGATTTATAGGAGAAGTAGGAGGCTATGTAATGAATGGAATGGCGTATGGAGATAAAGAAGGGGGATATAGGTGCGAGAGGTAGCTTTGTAATAGACTATGTAATAGTTTACGAAAATGGTAATAAAATTAAGGTTAGAGAAAGTATGGACTCGGATCACATGCCCTTGATAGTGGAATTAGTAGGAAGAAGTGGCAACAAGGAAGAGGATGAAGAAGAGGAAGATGAAAGAAGAATAAGGATACGATGGGATAGAAAAGCAATAAAGCTGTATAAAAAGAACACGGAGAAAATGATAGAAAGGGAAGGAGAAGGAGGAATGATAGAGGAGAGATGGGAAGAGCTGAAAAAGATAGGAGCTTTAGTTAAGGAAGAATGAAAGATGAAAAAAAGAGGAATTGGACGTAAAGAATAGTGGGATAGGAGCTGTACAATAATGAAGAGAAAGGTGCATAGAGAATACAGGATGAAACACAATGAAAGAAAGAAAAAATTAGCAGAGAAAAATACTGGTGCAAAAAAAGTGAGACAAAAATTTTGACCGAATTCTTAGGCAATTTTCAAAGTGACATATCTTTGCGAAAAATTATCCAAATTGCATGAATTTTTTTTTAAATTAAAGGTTAAAATCTCAGTTTTAAAATGGTATATTTTTTTATTAGGGACATTGATGCAACAGGAAGCCCTTAAAATAAAGGGCATGTTTGAGATTTTAAAATTAGCCAAGATTGGAAGTGTGCACGGACTTAGATAATTTTTTTTTGAGCATGTGATATACATCAAATGAAAGCCTAATTCTTCCCCTTTAATTTAAGTAATTGCTGATCGTTGTGCGATTTTTTTTAATCGAGTTATCAAGGTTTGAAAAAGAAATGTCATTTTGATTTTGATTACTTATTACTCGTAAACAAATCAACATACAGTACTCCGCGAAAAAGCATTAAGAAGCTGAAAGTCAGCTCTTTCAAACGCTGTTATTGTTTTTTTCTTAGCCTTACTTTACTAACCAAAAATTAAGTTCAAATGACATGTAAAAATCACATATTTTACGTTTCTTTATTAATTCGATATATTGTCTTGAAAAAAAAAATTCAATTAAATCACTAAAGCAAAGTTTTGTAGTTCAAGTATATCACAATAAAAAACAATAACGTTTGTCAGCTAAAACATTTTTATTCCATGCGTCTATCGTTTTTGAAATTGTCTGAATTGCTAAAAACTAAAAACTATCGATATTGCGTTAATGTTTAGAATTAAGGTAGGATAGAATCAGATCGACGCGGCTTTTCCGTTAGCCGAATCACGCGGCTGCGAAATGAGGAATACGAGGCAGAAGAATATCTTTTGTCAGCGCCTATTCGCGCTCCAGTCAGTCGCCTCGAAACATTGCAAGGTTTCACAAAATATTCGGGGTTCCTGTATTATCGTTATATTATTGTGGTAATAAACAACCTTTGTTTATATCAATAAAGAGTGCAAAAGCCTTCATCATTCACCTGATGCTTGTCCTGCCAGTGAGATTCACTGGAGTGAAACCTGACCAACTCGAACTCAACGTGAGCATTACGAACTCATTGTAGTTACGTAAACAAATTTGGCGATCTTGCCAGGATCGGGACAAGTGCCAGTGAAAAGGATATTAAGCAATAATTCACCATGTCCGGGAGCTCATTTGAGAACTTCGAAATCAACATAACAATCCAGCAAGCCAGGCGAAGGTCGACATCGCTCGACTCGGAATGAACAGGCGTGTTTCTACTGTTCACCTACTGTTTCATAACATTCGATAGACGACAGTATATTCTAAATGCTGTGTCTTGCAACGGTTTATTAAACCAACTCTGTATAGCCATATGGCCGAAGCGCTGGATAGTGAAATTATAGAGGGCAAGGAACATAATATATCATTGTTCGGAGCATCCCTTAAAGTCGAAGAACCATCAGTTATAATTATGAGCAAAGATGAGCAGAATCTATCGCTTGAAGTAGTATTATCAAATCAGCAACAAGATTTTCAATCGATTCACTGACAAATCAAGAAGATGTATTTCTTGCTGGCGGACCATAAATCCATTGCAATTCTCCAGAATCGATCGGAGTATGTCAAACACTTATGGGTTGCATGCCAAGGTCAGAATACAATCACTCATCGCATAACTACGGAGACCGAAAAGAAGCGGCTTTTCTATTTCACGGAAGAGGATTTCGGCACTAGATCGGAGGAGATGATATGTGAGACCTTCGATGCAATCGCCGAGCGCGTCGCCGCTGATGCACCACCGCCGGTACAACCATCAACGTTACTGCCTAATTCGTCGCACTGTGGGTTATATCATCGCGTTGCTCATGTAAAGTTACCGCAAATCAAATTGTTAAATTTTTCGGGGAAACTAACGGAGTGGCGACCATTTCGCGACACGTTTGAATCATTAGTAATAAGACATGAGTCGCTTAGCAATGTAGAGAAGTTGCATTATGCTGCGCAGTGCACTGGACGGCGCCGCTTTAGATTTAATCAGTCATATTCAACTCTCTGCTGACAACTTTGAAGTTGCATGGAAGATTTTAAATCAACAATATGAAAATCCAATTGCACTCGTTAATGCACATTTAAACGCGATCTTTTCAATATAAATCTTTTCAATATAAATTCAATATAAATATAAAGATCTTTTTCAATTAAAAAGGAGTCGGCGTCTAAACTTAGCAAACTTAGACATAAAATTCAAAAACATCTAGGTGCATTAAAAAATTTAGGACGAGCAACAAACGGATTTGACGATATCTTAATTAATCGAGTTGTGACTTTATTAGATTTCAATACCAAACGGGATTGGGAGTTAAACCTAGCGTCGCGAACTGAATTTTCTGAATATTCGGATCTTGATAATTTTTTAAACAATAGAGTTCGAGAACTAAATTCGTTGGGAAATACGGTTACCGACGAATTTTCTTCTAATGCAACTTCAAAGAAAACTGTAAAATCAAAGTTACATTTAGTCAAATCGCATCACGCGTCAGCGATCAATGTCAACGATGGAAAATGTCCGCTTTATAAAAATAATCACACTATCTCGCATTGTAAACAATTCAAGGATAGCAACAGTCAGAAGAAATTTGACTTTGTTAAACAACACAAACTGTGTATAAATTGCTTAAGCGCGAATCATAAGCTCAAAGATTGTCGAAGCAAATTCGATTGTTTCACTTGTCATAAAAGACATCATACGTTATTGCATCGTGATAGCACGTCATCTACACCTAAGGGAGGCGACTCCAATTCGACGCAGAAACTGAATGCCCTTCTAGTGGCATGCAGATAGCTATGCAAGAGACCGTGCAAACGCATTTCTCACACGGGTTCTTGTAAACAATCATAGATATTACTTGCAACTGCACGAGTTTGGATCCTCTCGCCCATGGGCAGAGCAATCAGAGTCAGAGCACTGTTGGACCAAGGCTCTAATTGGACGTTCATGTCTCGCGATCTCGCGCTCGCACTCCAAGTCGAAACATTCCATGTTTCTGTGTTAATGTCGGTGATGAGAGCATATGATTCAGGCGTTGTCACTTCCGCAGCCGGGATTCGAATTTCTCCACATAAATCCGATGTACCGGCATATGAAACACAAGTTTTAGTTGTTCCAACAATTACATCTTATGTACCAAAGTGTGGCGCTTCGACCCAAACGTATGCGCATCTAGCCGATTTCGCCCTAGCTGACGATCCTTCGAATCACGACCCAATTCACTTATTAATAGGAGGAGTACGAAACTTTATTACTCGTTGGATTAAAAAAGGGTGGGAAGGATGAACCTGTTGCTCAAAATACCGTGTTCGGTTAGATATTAACTGGTAAGACAAAGCAATTTGAATTGTGAAACAAATAAATGATCGTGTCACACCACTGCATCTTAAATAAATCCCTTGATTCTGCATTGCAAAGATTCTGGGAAATCGAAGAGATTTCATGTACTCCCAAACTATCGTAGAAGATGAATTATGCGAAATGCACTTTCGTCAAACGCACACTCGAAATCAAGACTGGCAGTACATCGTTCGGATACCGTTCAAAACAAATCCACCGGGTGACATTGGCGAATCACGTTACATTGCCGAATCATTACTAAAACGTCTTGAATCTCGACTCGAAAAAAATGAGATTCACAGATCAATGTACATGAACTTCATGACTGAATATGCAGCCTTGAACCATATGCTGTTAAGTTTCAGACCTTAACATCTCCTTGTCGAAAGAGAGGCCAGTCTACTTTCCGTATCACCTAGTATTTCGCGAACAGAGTCAAATAACAAAATTGCATGTAGTATTCAATGCTTCTTGCAAAACTTCGAATAACGCTTCGTTAAACGACTACATGTTTTTGGGCCCAGCACTACAATCTGATCTGTCAACAATTTTACTAAATTGGAGATCGTATAAATTCGTGTATACAGCCGACACTGCCAAAAAATCGGCACATTCTTGTCGCCGACCCACCGGATACAGAATATCAACGCATTCTATGGCGACATTCCGTCGAGGCGCCAATTCAGGCATATCGCTTGTTAACTGTCACTTATGGCACTCGGGCAGCACCGTTTCTTGCCTTGCGCGTAATGAGACAACTGATCAAAGATGAAGGATCTCAGTTTTCGTTAGATACTCCAATTTTATTGCATGATATGCTCGTTGATGATATTTTGTTTGGAGCGCACGATATTCACGTCGCCAAAGAGACTCGAGACGAACTTGTGTCTCTCCTCAGTAAAGCACAGTTTCACGCTCGCAAACGGACCAGTAATTCCAGTCAATTACTTAAAGATATTGATCCATCCAATCATGGTCTCGCGTGGACCGCATCGTTAGCCGAGACGGACTAACTGCTTGGAGTATTGGAGTCCAACAAAAGACTCGTTTCAATTTCATATATCATTAGAACCGTTATCACCGGTCACTAAACGTTCTGTTTTATCATTGCTTGCCAAACTTTTCGACCCAATGGGCTGGGTCTCCCCAATCATAATTGTAGAGAAAATTTTCATGCAAGATCTATGGAAAGGACGGTATGCATGGGACGATCCACTTCCACCGCAATTAACGTCATTTATCACTAATTATTTTGCTTCAATGTCAAAACTCTCGCAAATTACAATTCCTCGGTGGATTCATTCTTCTTTGTCGATCTCTGATGCTCACTTCACCAACTTCATGGTTTTTCCGACGCATTTCTGAACAGGCATACAGCGCTGTTGTGTATCTTCGTGTTACAGAGCAGTCCGGTGAAGTAATCGTCTCGTTACTCGCAAGTAAGACAAGAGTCGCGCCAATCAAACAATTGAGCATAGCTTGAGCTCCAAACGGCCGTGCTGTTCGCTAGGCTCATCACATCCCTCTCCGTAGGCAGACCACCTTGTCGTGGAGAGGCTCTATCTCTCGAGAGTAGAGAGATAGCTAAGAGTCTGCCAGTCTCCTATTTGGAGACTATCTTCAGTTATGGAAATGGGACGCTGCCTTTCCTCGTCGTGTCTGAGGCGGATGCTTTTTAGGGCTGAAGCCTGACATGAGGAGGGGGCATCCGTGGAGTAGGGAAGCCATGTTTGGCCTCACCGAGTGAGGATAGGAGGATCAGCCCGCAGTGCGCGGTGGCTCTTCCCCCATATTAGGAGGAGAATCCCATCCCTTTATGGCTGGTCAGGAATAGGATGGACGCCCGTCCGGGCCGCTCGGACGTATTCCTTTTGAGTAAATCACACAGAATTACAATTATAAGGATTTTATTTATAGAACGCAGATACAGACGACTTGCATCGAAGGCTAAGCGGAAACGAACTGCCGTGAACATAGAGTATATCAATAATATAGAGTACAGAAAAATCTAGGGACATTATCTTACTAGAAAGGCTGTATAAAAATAAAAACCAATTAGAAACATCAAAAGAGAAATAGGCAAATAAAATACTTTCAAAACTCCCACTATTTTCTTGCCTATTAAATAAAGAAAACTTATTAATATCGATCATGCACGCTTATTTGTTTCCTATGTTGAGAAGAGAGCGAATATTTTGAAAAGCAATTTTGGGCAAAACCTTTGTGAATATCCTCTGCTAATTGCTTTGTCGTTGGTATATATTTAACATCTATGACATTATTCTCATACTTCTCTCTTACAAAGTGATAAGCAACGTCTATATGTTTAGACCGTTTATGAAAAACTGGATTCTGTATTAGTTTAATAGCGCTTTGATTGTCAATGTAAAGTGTAGTCGCGTTATTCTGTTCTTCTCCAATTTCTAGTAGTAGTTGCTTTAATCACACTGCTTCTCTGGTGGCATTTGATGATGCCACATACTCCGCCGGTTGTGGATAAGGTTACGGACTTCTGTCGTTGTCATCCTCAGGTAATTGGGCCTCCACACATTAGAAAAACATACCCTGTTGTTGAACGTCTAGTTTCTCGGTCGTTGGCATAATCCGCATCAGAATATCCGATTTTTTTTTCCTTATTATCTTTACTATATGTGATTCCAAAATTACGTGTTTCTTTTAGATATCTTATAATGCATTTTAATGCTCTCCAGTGATTTCTATTAAAATTGGTTTGAAAACGATTAAGAAGATTCGTGGCAAACATGATGTCCGGTCTTGTGGTTAAGGCTGCAAACATAAGTGATTCGATCGCCTCTCTATATGGTAATTTCTCTTCGAGATTATCTTTTTCTGTTTCCGAATTACATGTTAATATCACGTGCGGATCAGCTGGCACATTTTTAGTTTTTGCATCTTCCATGTTGAATTTTTTGATCAATGTATCCTGTTCCATGAAGAAATATCGATCCATTTTTCTTGTTTTATTTTATCTCCATTCCAAGAAAATAATCTAGTTCGCTTACTGTAACTTGAAAAGCTTGTTTCAATGCATTGATTATCTTCATTGCTGTTTCCTCATCTTCTGCAAGAACAATGCCGTCATCTACATAGATAGCAATCAATGCCATACGATTTTCGAATTTTCCAACATAGATGCATTTATCGGCTTGACATTGACGAAAACCATGATTCTTAAGAAAATTACTAAGTTTGAGATACCAACATCGAGATGCCTGCTTCAGGCCATACAAAGCTTTGTGCAATTTGCAACACTAAATCCATGGGCTCCTTCACACCTTCAGGGATTTTCATATAAACTTCTTCTTCCAGTTCACCATGGAGAAATGCGGTTTTAACGTCAAACTGTAATATCTTGAGATCTTTGTACACAGATAAAGCAAGTAAGACTCGAATTGTAACATATCTTGTTGTTGGTGCAAAGGTTTCCGTATAGTCAACTCCTTCTATTTGATCAAAACCTTTTGCCACGAGTCTTGCTTTGTAACGTTGAATTTGACCATTGGGATGCCTTTTTACCTTGAATACCCATTTTGAAGTGATGCATCTTTTGTTAGGAGATAAGAGAACTAACTCCCACGTATCTTTTTGTTTCAAGGCTTCTAGTTCTTCGGCAATTGCTGCCATCCATTTTTTTGAATCTGGACTGCACACAGCTTCATTAAAAGTTGTCGGTATATCAGATTCTACAAGATTAGCTTCATAGCGTTTTGGAGGGTGTAAAGTTTCCCTTGGTCGTAATATTCGTTTTTTATCCTCTATTTGTACTTTATCTTGTTTTTCTTCAGGTTGTTGTTTGTCTTCTATATCTTCTTTTTCTTCCACTGGTTGAATATTTTCATCTCTGCAATCTTCTAGTTGAACGAAAACTGTGTTTCTTCTCGGAAGTTTCACCTCAGTCGCCTCATTAAAAGTTACATGTCTTGAAATCGTAATCTTTTTGATTATTGGATCAAATAATCTGTAATTTGTTGAATCTTTATCATATCCAACTAGAATTAGTTTTCTTCCTTTAGATTCCAATTTTGTGCGACTTTGTTTTGGAACAAATACGTACGCTTCATTGCCGAATAGTCTGATGTGATCTAATGATGGTTTTTTGTCATACCACATCTCGAAAGGTGTTGAGTTGGGTGTCTGAGTCGTAGGAGTTCTATTTAATATGTAGGAGTTCTATTTAGTCGTAGGAGTTCTATTTAATATGTATACAGCAGTATTAACTGCTTCGGCCCATAAGTGTTTTGGTAAGTTCCTTGTATATAGCATGGACCGAGCACTTTCTACGATCGTTCTATTCTCCCGTTCCACTCTGGCATTTTGCTCGGGAGTATATGGCGCTGTCGTTTCATGCTGAATACCTTGTTTCGAGAGATAATTCTGAAACTCAAAATTACAAAATTCAGTACTATTGTCTGTATGAAAAACTTTTATTGATCTACCAAATTTATTTTTAGTTAAGTTGACGTATTTCTGGAAACATTCAAGACTATCAGATTTATGTTTAATAAACATTATAGTACAAAAAGCTGAGGCATCATCTTTGAATAAAATGTAGTATTTCGCTCCGCCAATAGATGGTGTTTCCATGGGACCACATAAATCACAATATATACGTTCACCTGGTACAGTTTTTCTCTGTTTGTTTGAGGAAAAAGGCAATTTGTGTTGCTTCCGTATTGACATCCTTCACAGAAAAAGTCTTTCATGTCCGTTATTTTTATACCTTTAATAAGATCCTTTTCGATCATCTCACGCAGATACTTCACGTTGACATGTCCAAGACGTTCATGCCATTGTCTTAAATCTCCGCGCGAAACTACATTTGCTTCCGGAGCAAGTATTGTTCGAAACATCATTGTATATAGGTTATTAGATTCACGGACCGCACACGCGACAAGTTTTTTTTTATCAAACACTTTAGCTGAGTTCTCTTCTTTTATTATTTTCATGCCTTTTTTGGTTAGTACTCCTTTAGATAATAGATTTCTTCGTAATCCCGGAACGTATAAAACATTCGTTATAGTTGACTCGTACCATCTTCCATTGATGAGTTTCTCTATTTTGATAGTACCGACACCTTTAATTTCTAATTCTTGTTTATTAGGAAGTGCAACATTATTCTTGTTTGTTTCCTCAAATTCTGAAAAGAATTCTCGTCGATAAGTCATATGAGCTGATGCTCCACTATCTATAATCCACTTATTCTCTTCTGATTCAGATGCTTCGTATAAAATGCTTTGATATTCAACGTTGAACGCCGAATTATTTTCTTGCTTTGATTTTTGATCTTCAGTGGTGGTTTTCTTCGCGTTACGACAATATCGAGCAAAATGTCCCTTTTTACGACAATTATAACATGTGATATTACTTTTATCGAATTTCTTTTTATTTGATTTGTCGTCGTTTTTATTTGTGGATTGAGAAGTCTTCTGTTTACTTGAGGAGACGAGAAACGCATTTTCTTGTTCTTCCGTTGAGGTTAGGCTGGCTTCTTCATCTAACAGTCTCGCCGTGAGATTTGGTAACGTCTGTCTTGCGTCGTCCATTGAAAGGCTTGACGAAAATTTCTATACTTCATGGGAAGTGCACCAATAATTTTTGTAATGATGGCTACGTCACTTATTCTCTCTCCTGTCTCTCTCACTTGTCGACCGAGATTTTCCACTCTAGCTACGTACTGCGCCATGGTTTCGTCTGTGTTCATCTTCACTTGATGAAAACGATCAAGAATAATCATCTTATTGAATTCCGATTTTTGTTGGTACACTGAGTCTAATTTATCAAGAATTTCCTTCGATGATGCACAGCTTTCGACGAGTGTAATTTGAGTTGTTTCCATTGCTGCCGTTAACGTAAACATTGCGATCGCGTCGCTTTTATATCATGTAGCTTGAGCCGCTGTGTTTGCTGTATCTGGCAAGGTTTCAGTCTCTGATGTGATTCCGTAGACACCTTTCGCCTTTAATGCACAGATCATTTGGAATCTCCACTGTTGATAATTCCTGCCATCGAATTTACAAATTACCGATGCTACGTCGATTCTTTCGGCCATTGTACTGTCTTTTCCGCGTTCCTGCACTTCACGTCGTTTAACAGTCAAAGAAACTAATTCTTTATGCAAAACACGACTTCTCAGAGCTCTATTCCACGTTACATTACACACAGTAGAGCTAGCTCTGGGTCCATAACCTTTTGAGTAAATCACACAGAATTACAATTATAAGGATTTTATTTATAGAACGCAGATACAGACGACTTGCATCGAAGGCTAAGCGGAAACGAACTACCGTGAACATAGAGTATATTAAGAACATAGAGTACAGAAAAATCTAGAGACATTATCTTATTAGAAAGGCAGTATAAAAATAAAAACCAATTAGAAACATCAAAAGAGAAATAGGCAAATAAAATACTTTCAATAATTCCGAGGTCGGGGCCGGGCAGGTGGTACAGCCGGGGCCGCCGGGACGTATTCTCGGGTCGAGGTCCGGCGATCGGAGAGCCCGGCCTGCAGTGCGCGGTGATCTCCTTCCAGATGGGAGGAGTCCCATCCCTGTATGGCCGGACTCGGATGGTAAATCAGCCTGCAGTGGGCAGTGACTCTCCCCCGAGATGAAGTCCCGTCCCTGCACGGCTGGTCCTTATAGGAATAGACGCCCATCGAGGCCGCTCACCGTATGCTGAGGTCGGGGCTGGGCGGGTGGGGGAGCCGCCAGGACGTTTCCTGAGTCGGGGTCTGACGGCCGGAGGGTGTGAGTAACTCGGCGTCTCGCGACTGTGTCCCGTCCCGAACCGGGACGCCGAGCAGAAGGGGTCTGATCGAAGAAGATGGTCCCCTCGCTAGATGTGCTGGTCGCCACGGCGGGCAAGGCGCTGGAAAGGGTGCGGTTTCCTTCGCCCCAACCGTGGGGCCCCCCGGGTGGCGCCTCGCGACACGGTGCCTCCGCAGTCGGAGGCGGGGGACCCCTGAAAGCCGCGGGAGTCTGGGGCTTGCCCCGCCCGCGATCAGTAGGTTGGAGCCCAGTGCCCCGGATGGTTTTTTCCCGGGGCCAGAGGCATATGCTCCCCGTCGGAACTCGAGAACCCGCCCGATGAGTAACCGGGCGGTGGTAGTATACCCCGGCGGCACAGCCGTATCGGGCAGCGGGATTATTTCAAAGATGACCGATGAGCAAAACAGGATAGATACGATGGGAGAGGAAACCAGTGGGAGAATTTCGCAGTCGCTGTACGGCGAACCAACCAGCACTTATCCGGCCGGGACGCTGGAAGCAACAAAGAATATGCGAAGCACGAAGGAGCTCAGTAATAGGCCAGGCCAGCCTCCTTGAAACGAAGCTACAAGAACAAGGAGGCAAGGAGCCAAACTCCCGCACAAAGTGAACAGGAACTACCACTAAGTTCCAGATCGGCCCGGGAGAACGAGGAAGAGGGAAAGGTTCTCATGGATTGGAGCAAAGTGGGTCCTCCGCCTGAGGACGATTTTCCTAAACCACATAGGAACACCTGGCGACCCAAGAGGAGAGCCAAGAAGTCCTCTACACTTTTATCCAGTGAGGACGATGCGAGGGAGATTGGCAAGAGGAAAATGGCTAAGAGAAAGCGTTCGAAGTCTAAGATAATCGTTGTTAGTGACGACTCGGGATCGAAAACACTTGTTTGAACAACATCGTTAGACACGTTGAACGAGTACTCCGACCGAGTTAACCCGAAGGAGATGGTTGAAATGATTACGAGGTTGAGGAAGGCTAAAGGTACGTTTTCACTCGTATAAAAAAGATTGTGTCGCCTACACTGCTGCTTCACGAAAGTAAAGTCGGCGATCTTGACGCCGTCTATGGTAGCTATGTCGCCGACTATCAAATGTGATTGTCGACGACACAGCTTGTATGAAAGTTAATAAATTTTATAAAAATGGTATAAGCATAAAAATAAAATTATTTTTTTATGTAATGTTTATATATTTTTCAAAACATTTTTTAAATTATTTTAAGAAGACGAAGTATATTCTTGCGGTATATGCAATGCCAAGAATCTTAGATCTAATAACGAAAACGAAATAGACCATGCGTGTCTAAATGGTCTATCAATATTCATTGATAAAAATTTTGTTCTGCGTCCACAAATGAGTATGTAATAACTCCAACGAAATACTATTAGATAGTATCTTATATTATTTAATAATATTTTATCAGTGTTAATAATATTTCAAAAATTTATTATATTTTTAAAACATAATTTTTTTAAGTTGATCCAGAATCTGGCCACCTTATTGCTATCAGAAATGAAGAATGTAAAGAAATCAAAGAATATCATGAATCAAATGAAGAATATAGCAGTTGCATAAAACAAAAAAATTGTATTGTGGAAAAAACAGTGAAAAAAAAGACCAAAATTAAAAACAGAAATTGAAAATTCTATCTGGATTGGTGAACATATTACATATTTAATACAATTAGTCCGCGATAACGAAATTATATGGAATTATTACATTCCTTTGAAAGAGAGGTCAAAGCTTCAAGTTAGCATTGCATGGGATCTCATTGTGGAAGAATTAAAAAGTAGGTGTATTATTTCAGTTGTTAAGATTTTTACAATTAATTCTCTATGAATTTTAATTATTTTAGGCATGTTTCCTGAAGTCTCGTCTGATTTTAATCCAATTGTAGTACAAGCCAAATGAAAAAGTAGATTATTTTTGGCGAAAAGTAGCTTCTCGCCCAAAAACAACTGGATCTGCTGCTGGTGTTCCTGAAACGTGGCCCTATTTCAACAATATGACATTCCTTCAGGATATGCAAAATCAAAAGTGAGTAGTAATTTTTATTAAAAATCTTTTTGCTTTTTTAACAAAAATAAGTAGAAAAATAAAAAGATTAGATTAGATTAAGACTAATTTAGAGAGTTCAAAACAGATATTCGCTATTTATTTCATAATACTGTACAGGTTTCAAAAATTATATTTGAGACGATAGATTTTTCCATTCAAAACTGATAAGACAATGAAACCATACTATCTCCAGAAACAACATATCTACAAAAAGAAATATATCATAAAAACTGATATATTAATTATATTATAATTCATACAACTATTAAAATCATACAACTATTTGTTATATCTTAGTGTTAAAGCCAATCGTTCGCCAACAGATATAGATTTACGTGCTATTGTTTCACGTGTCCTTTTAATGCTGGGCCCAACTAATTGAACTAATGTTTCAAAATGTGTTGCTGACATTTTAAAATAATTGGTAAACAAGTGTTTGTAAGCAGCAAAGGAAACAACGACGCATAACTTCCATGTATACAACGGCTTTTTACTATTGGAGACTCCCAATACTGTTTCTTTTTATATGGTTCTCGCTTTTTCTTTTTTAAATGTCAATTAATATAGGAATAATTAACATAACTGCTTTCTGCAATTTTTTATTACGGTCATTTATAAAAGTTATGTAATTGCAATACCAGTCATAATAAGAAACGTTATCCATAGTAATTTGATCAATATTCTGAAATAAAATTTTTTATTATTTAATTAATATTTTTATTCAAAATATAAAAAATTTAAAATTAATTAAATTTTACTTGTGTAATGCTCTTCTCTATAATAATGATACTAGCGACTACCCTACACGATGCTGGCGACT
Source organism: Tetramorium bicarinatum (assembly GCA_928718305.1). Classification (NCBI taxonomy): domain Eukaryota; kingdom Metazoa; phylum Arthropoda; class Insecta; order Hymenoptera; family Formicidae; genus Tetramorium; species Tetramorium bicarinatum. Next base: position 30,064,724 of record OV788327.1, read on the forward strand.
ACCCTACACGATGTCGGCGACTACACTACACGATGTCGGCTACTACACTACACGATGTAGGCTACTACACTACACGATGTCGGCGACATTGATACGAAAGCCGCCGATGTTTCGCCACGAGTGAAAACGCATCTTAACGCCGGGAAGATGGATTCCACGTCAATGGAGGTTGCTAATCAGGCGTTTGACAGGCTACAGGAGATTGACGAAATAAGGGCCAAATCAGGTAACATCCAGGGTCAGGTTAGCGGAAGGATGAAGACCCAAATTGGTGCGGTCAGGAAGGCAATCGCAACGCTTATGCAACAAGCGGACGCAAATGGAGCCATTGCGTTCCTCAAAATGAGGAAAACGGAGCTAATGGTTCAGCTCAATGCGGCAAAACAGGAGTCCTTGAGGCTGAAAAACGAGCTGGCTTCGTCACAGAAGCTGATCAATAACCTACAAGTTGAGGTTCGGCGGGTCAGTATGGGGTATTTCCCCAGAAAAAAGGACAGAAAACACCAGGGAGGTATGAGGGTGGGTAAAATCCCCGGATAACAGAGAAAGGGACCCTCCTTATATGATCGACACGGATATGAAAGATGACGGGAAGCCGATCAAGCTCAAGCTGCAGTGACCCGAAGAAAGGATGAGGACAGAGAGCGATCCCTAGCCAAGGAGACCTCAAGAACCATGTCTAGATCAAGGTCTAACATGGATTCTGGCAGTACTAATAAAGGCCAAAAGATGAAGTCAACAGCCTATAACGACAAAAGACTGAAGGAAGCAAAGGCTTGCGATGAAGAAATTTCGAGGCAAATGGAAACCTTAAAAAGACTGAGGAAGAAGTTGCGCTCCTCGACCCCAGCAGCGGTGAGTGGGACTAGTATAGGGAACGTTTGTAACGAAGCGGACAATAGAGCTCCAAGCTCGAACAAACACCGGATCATCAGCAATGTGCAGATTGTCCCACCTAAGGAACAAACTGGAAATTCTAGCCTAGAGAGGGGAGAAGCTTGGTCGACCGTAGTAAAAAGGAGGAGCAGAAGTCGCCAAGTTAGGAAGATTCGATCAACCTCCAACAATAGAAGGCAGGTTAGCAACAACAATGCAGTGAAGAATGCACAAGTCGGTCAGAATGCGAGGACAGCGGCTGTCTCCATTAAGAATACCTCTATAGAACTATCTTATGCGGAGATCCTCCGCAAAGCCAGGACGAGTATTTCCCTTGGAGATATAGGTACAGAGAACCCGAGAATTAGGAAAGCTGCCAATGGGGTATCCTCATTGAGGTCTCAGAGCTGAAGAAACTTGCGAAGGCTGATTCCCTAGCCGACAAGCTTAGAGAGGTACTCCAGGGGGATGCACAGATAACACGTCCGTCAATCAAGGGGGAGCTCCGCATCATCGGAGTAGATGACTCGATGACATTACGGAAATCGGAGGATGCGTAGGCAACGAAATTAAAATCGGGCAGATCCAGCCCATGTCTAATGGGCTAGGAATGATGTGGGCTCAGTGCCCACTACAAGCAGCATGCCGAATCGCGGTTGAACGCCGCTTCAGATTGGGATGGACCGTCGACCGAGTTGACCTACTTAAGGCAAGGCAAATCCAATGTTACAAATGTTGGGAGTTCGGACATCTGCCAGCCAACTACCGATCAACGAGGAACTTGGCAGGGGCGTGTTACCGGTGCGAACAACAAGATCAAACCGCGAGGACATGTACCGAATATTCCAGATGCGTCATCTGTGCAGAAAAGAAATTGGATGATCAGCCGAGAGTGGGTTCAGCCAAATGCTCCATCAAACCGGAAGCAGGCAACAAGAAGGGATCAGCCTCACTGAAAAGAGGAAGGAGTACGGTGCGAAGGACCGCTATATTAATCCATAATGATTCTTAGGATTCTGCAGATCAACCTGAATAGAAGTTGGCGGGCGGCGGACATGTTCGAGCAGTACGCCAAGGAGGACGACATCGACATTGGGCTCATCTCAGAGTCTAGACGCATCCCAAACAGTCTCCAATGGTTTGGCAGCAAGGATAAGTTGGCGACTATATTCTGGAATCCCAAATCGGGAAGAGAGTCTTGCGTCTTTGTACGCAATACTGAGAGATGTGTTATGGCCAAAATGGGCGACATACATTTCATATCATGTTACGTCCCCCTTAGCCTAGGGACTGAGGACTTTCTGGAGTTCCTAGACGAACTCGAAGAGCTTGTCAACGTCGCTGACCGATACACCCTAATAACGGGGAATTTTAACATCCGCTCACCACAGTGGGACCCTGACAGTAGGAACCGGAAAGGGGAGCTCCTCGAGGAGCGGCAGGGCCGCTCAGCGAGACCTGCGGCTGGTTAATGTAGAGACAGAACCTACCTGCGTAAGACAGGGAATCTCTGTGGTGGATTTGACGTGGGCGTCACTCGAACTAACAAACCGGATGGAGGGTTGGAAGGTCGATGTGGAAAGAGAATCACTTTCCGACCACCAATATATTCACTTCTACGTCAGACTGGAGAAGAGGAGAGATCACGCGGTACCTAGGCCTAGATACAAGAGATGGATGTTCCATAAGATGGACAAAGATTCTATAAAGAGATTTTAGCATGGAGGTGCATCGCCAATCACCCGGAACTAGACGCGCCGGAAGAAACGGCGAAGATGCTGCAAGAATGGACGGACGAGACATGCGACCTAGCAGTGCCGAGACTACGCCCTCCTAAAAATAGGACGGCGGCCTACTGGTGGAATGATGAGATCGCCGAAGCCAGGAAAGGTAGCATCAAGGCCAAAAGACTTTGGATTAGAACAAAGAAAGGGTGGAGCAGGAGAAAAAGAGAACGATCAAGCCCGGACCTCGACGAGGAAGAAGACATCAGAAAGCTAGAGTCCAATTATAGAGCATCTAAAAAACTTCTTAGGAATAAGGTGAAAAGAGCCAAAATATAGCTTGGAGAGAATTAGTTAAATCGGTTCAGGAGGACCCGTGGGGCCTACCATACAAACTGGTTCTCAACAAATTGAGGAACGGAGACTTTACCGGAGGACCTAGCCATTCGGCTCGTCGAATCGCTTTTTCCGGAAGGTCCGAACCTGCCCCCGGACCCTAACGCTCCGAAAGTGGAATGGAACGCGGAGGATGTGACGATTGATGAAGTCACCACCGCAATTCATGAGAGAAAGAAGAGAGCGGGCAACAAGAAGGCCCCCGGGCCGGACTGAAATTCGCGGCATGGGAGTTTATGCCCGAGTCGATGGCGCAGAGAGTGACAAGTTGCTTCTTCAGGTGTCTACAGCGTGGGATCTATTCAGGGATCTGGAAGGAGGCAAGACTAACTCTGATCCCCAAAGGAGACAGAACCGTACCCGGGATAGGACAACTTCTAAGGCAAGGCTCATCTGCCTCATCAACGAGTTGGGCAAGATTTTTGAATGGATAGAATTAAAGCCTGGATGAATACACATCCCGAATCCAATTTGTCGCTCAGGCAATTTGGGTTCAGAGAGGGAAGATCCACTTAAGACGCATTGATAGAGGTTCGCGACTATATCAAGATTCATGTCAATCGAGGACAGCTGGTAATCGCCATTAGCCTGGACGTGGCGAACGCGTTCAATTCGATCCCCTGGGAGAGCATCAAGAGCATCCTGGGAGGAAAAACTTCAGAATATTTGGTCAGAATTATAGACTCCTGCCTATCCTGCCGAAGCGTCGAATTTCCGTTGTGTAATGGGGGAACTTGTGTATGGAGAGTAAAAGCTGGAGTTCCCCCTCTCGCAGGGCTCTATGTGCCGTCTTCGGCTACACATTGATCGTTGCCACGAGAGGGTTCCGATAGCGCACGGTGCGATAGCACACATCTCGGTAGCACACATAAAATTTAACTCATTTCCCGATAGCTCACATCCCGATAGCAAACGTCCCGATATCGCACAAGATAAAAAACATATTTTCCCGATAGCGCACAAAGAAAGAAACATGTTATCCCGATAGCACACATTCCCGAATACCCTTTATCCCGATAGCGCACATCTCGATAGCGCACGTCCCGATAGCGCACGTCCCGATAGCGCACATCCCGATAGCGCACATTCCGATAGCGCACGTCCCGATAGCGCACATCCCGATAGGGACCGTGCCAGGTGATCCCCGTCAACCGGGGTGTCCAGGTCGCGAAGATCACGACACAGAGGTGCGCCACGAGAACCAATAAGTTCGGCAGCACCGGGGCACACGTAGGGACCGTGCCAGGTGACCCCCGTCAACCGGGATGTCCAGATCGCGAAGATCACGACACAGAAGTCCTCGCTGTTCATTTCCACGTTGTTGAATGTGGGGCTCTCTAGTTATGTTATAATTTTTACGCGGGGTTGCAAGGGGATGGCGAAGCCTTCTCCCTGCACCCCGCCCACGCGTTATTATCCAACCTCATTACTTCTACATAGGTTTACAACTTAAATTTTGCGCGTTTTCCCTTGCGGATCCTTACGTCGCGATCTACGCGACCTGGACACCCCGGTTGACGGGGGTAGCCTGGCACGGTCCCTACCTTCGGTGTCGCCGAACCTGTTGGTTCTCGTGACGCACCTCTGTGTCGTCATCTTCACGATCCGGACATCCCGGTTGACGGGAATCGCCCGGCACGGTCCTTACGCGTGCCCCGGTGCCGCCGAACCCGTTAGTTCTCGTGGTTGTGATCTTCTCGATCCGGACATTCCGGTTGACGGGAATCGCCTAGCATGGTCCCTACTCGTACCCCGGTGCTGCCGAGCCCGTTGGTTCTCGTGGCGGATCCCTACGTCTCGATCTTTGCGACCTGGACACCTCGGTTAACCGGGGTCGCCTGGCTCGGTCCCTATCGAGATGTGCGCTATCGAGACGTGCGCTATCGGGATGTGCGCTATCGAGATATGCGCTATCGGAATAAAGGGTATTCGGGAATGTGTGCTATCGGGATAACATGTTTCTTTCTTTGTGCGCTATCGGGAAAATGTGTTTTTTATCTTGTGCGATATCGGGACGTGTGCTATCGGCATGTGAGCTATCGGGAAATGAGTTAAATTTTATGTGTGCTACAGGGATGTGTGTGATATCGGGACGTGTGCTATCGGGATGTGAGCTATCGCACCGTGCGCTATCGGGACCCTCCCGTTGCCACAGGAACCGACATCTCACATGTGGTTTAGAAGGCGGACCGCAGAATCAGAAGTGTGTTGCACAGGATGAAAACCCTTGGTATCAAGATAGCACCTGAAAAAATGGATGCTGTTCTGTATTGCCCTAGAGGACGCAGACTTAAGACATTCCCGAAGATCGCCGTGGACGGGGTATAGGTGCAGATGGGAACGTGCATGAAATACCTCGGGGTCATGCTGGATCAAGCATGGAGCTTTAAACCTCACGTTGAGTACGCGGTCGACAAGGCCTCCAAAGTGGTAAGGGCACTGGGAAGGATTATGCCAAACCTGAGGAGTCCTAGCGAAGAAAAGCGTCGCCTATATTCGCATGTGATCCTGGCGACCCTACTGTACGGTGCGCCAGTATGGTACGAGGCATTGACGACCGCAAGCGTTGTACGCAGATTGCAACAAGGTCAGAAGTGCATGGCTATTCAAGTCATCGCGGCGTATAGGCCCGTGTCCTTCGATGCAGCGACCCTGTTGGCGAAAACGCCTCTAGTGCAGCTGATAGCTAGTATGCAGGGTAGAGTCTTCAGAAGGGTTAGAGATTCAAAAGAGTCTGGGACATGGAGCCTGGGGAGATCTCCTGGAGGGGAGACAGAGATTAGGGAGGCGGAGGCGGTGCTGATGCGTCGCCAATGGCGCTTGTTCCTGCAGGGATCCCGGGCTTGGGGAACTAGGACGAGGGAGGCAGTGCTGCCTATCTTGGAGTGGCTGGACAACGGATACTGTGCGTTGGACTACTACTCGACCCAGATCATGACGGGACATAATGTCTTCGAAACATACCTAACAAGGATTGGCAAGGCGGACAGTTCAAGGTGCATGTTTTACAATGAGGAAGGAGATACGCCGGACCATACTCTCTTCAAATGCGGTGAATGGGAGATGCAAAAGAGGAGTCTAGCGGAAGTACTGGGACTGGACCCATCTACCTTTGGGGATCTTACCTTCGCGGTGCTGATCGCGGCCTGTGTCGCGTCGAAGGAGAAGTGGAGTGCCTTTAGAGCGTTCTGTTTGGACGTGATGAAATTGAAAGGAGAGGAAGAGAAGACCCGACAGAGGGTCTCCTAGTCCCAAAAACGGGACGATGGCCCGAGATGCTCGGGTGATGACAGACATTATCATCATCAAAGGAAGGAGTAAACCCGTAAACAACATGCCTCAGTTCAAATGGGGTTGGAATATATACATATAAGGACGATAGCCGTAAGGAAGGAAGGACGCTGTCTAAGCGTGAGAACAGAGCGGTGCTTGGTAGTAATGTTCACACGGTCTCCTCAAGTACCACTCGCCTTCACGTTCTGAAGAAAGGGCATCGTAAGGGGTTTTAGTGCGGGGTATACCGGGCCTTGCACGGAAGATAGGGGGCTAGCCCCTGTCTCTCCAAGCTCGGGAGTCCCACACTCCCCACTGAATTGGCCGGCGGTCAGTGCGTAATGCATTTCCCCCTACGTAAAAAAAAGGTTCATCACATCAATTCAGCAAGCGAGAACGCTGTCAAACATTCCATATCAACTGATGCTAGCATCGTTTTGCCAGCATTAAGCCAACGTGCCGCCAAGTGGAAAATCTTTATAGCAAACCGTGTCTCTGAAATTCAATCATTGCTTCCAGACTGTCAATGGCGTCATGTGCCAACTGACAGCAATTCTGCCGATCTCGCTTCACGTGGCAGTTCAGCGGATAACCTCATTGTTTCAGATCTATGGTGGAGCGGTCCCGGTTGGCTTTGCCAATCAGCGCATCATTGGCCGCCAAATTATAGCAAAGTCTCAAATGACGTCGACTTTGAAGAAAAATTTCATGTTCAGGTGGCTCATATCAACTCTAACGAGTTTGAGCAACTTTCGGAGTTATATAACCGAAGCTCAACATGGTCAAAAATCCTTCGAGTGATAGCAAGAGTAATGAAATTTGTGCATTTTCTTCGTGCAAAGCCACCGGGCTTGCTGCAACTATTACCACTAACGTTTCTACGACAAAGCTTTCGTGCGCTGAAACATACATTATAACTCATCTGCAGGCATTATAGGTCCAACGCGAGATTACGGCTTTGCGGAATCGCCAACCGATATCTCCTAAAAGCCCAGTGATCGCACTCATTTCATACCTTGACCATGAGATTCTTCGTGGGGGGGGGGGGGGCCTTGGGTCATTCGGAACTAGCCCACGAATTCAAGCACCCAATCATTCCTGCACATCATCGAGTTACGACTAGCGCTCTTATTACCCGACTAAATGGTTAACTGCAAAACAGGATAAAACCGGGTCGTAACCGAGTATCCGGTTTGACCGATTATGCAGTAGCGATTAATCGATAAACCGCGGTTTTCCGAGTATTTAACCGGTTAATAACTCAGATTTATTTTTGATAATTTTTTTATTTTTAGAGGTAATGTTAAATAATGTTAAGTTTCTAATTTAAATAAGAATTTAATTTTAATTTCCTAAAAAGTTAAAAATAGCACGATAGTTCATTATTATACTATACACTGTATAGCCCTATAAGCGCGTAATATTATTTAATGTTAAGTAATATTTTAGGTATATTTTTAGAATATTAGATATAATATTCCAAGTATATTAATATAATATTAATTAATATTTTAAAATATGTTAATAGATGGTTATATGTCCACTTCTGATAATATCAAATGAATATTCAAGATATAATGTTATTTAACATTATTATAATATTATACAAACATTAAAAAAGTATTATTTAATTTATTATGTTTTGAATCTTTTAAAAAATATTTTGTATTATGACACTGTTCGCGCCAAAATATCGTGATCGTCGAATGGCCACGTAGCGTCGTGAACGGCGATCGAGGGAGATCGCTAAGGCTTCGACGGCAACAGGGCGCATTCGTGCATGAGTTCATTGTATTGGTTTTGCGTAGAGACGCGATTTTCGTGTGTTTGAATTTCTACGAAGCGATCGCTTGCTCGAATCTGTGTCTCTCTATAATAATTTCTTGAATTGTATATCTTATCATACTTGTGCACATTTTGACTCTCTCAAAAGAGTATCCTTCCAAAGCGGCATATCTGACAAATGATTAATTCTCTGGTGCTTCTGGCAGCCGTGTATCTATCCGGAGATCGGGAAAGTCTCTGGTCCTGCCGGGCTCTGGAAAGTATCTCGCCTGCAGGACCGGTCTCCAGATCCAGAAGCTTCTCGAGCGCTCTTTAATAAGATAAGTGGCCACTATCTTTCTAGAAATAATCACGTATCTTATCGAAATCTTATGAAAATTTTCTTAATTCTCACTCGTTAATTCTATCTAGATAATTAGATAGTTTTCTATTATCTTTTGCAATAATTACACTTGAACAATTTATGCTACACACGATCATTTTAATGATATAAATATAACTTACCATTTTCATTGTAATAATTGGACGAAATTCAATTCCTTTATTACCATTTGAATATCATTTTTTAATTATTCTAAATAATACTTTATTTTCAGTTTCTATCTTTAATCTTCATTACTTATTGTGACTATTTTAATTCAAATAGTGTTAATGAAAAGGTTTAGACTATACCCATATAACATTAGACATTCTATGTATATGCATTTTTTTTCCATTATGTGAAAATAATATCCTGTATGTAGAATGAATGTACATTTCATATGCTTGGTTTGAATATACATTATGGTACATTATATGTATATTCATTAACGTATTTCATACGTATATACAGTGAACAACATTTAATGTATATACATTACATATATATAATTTGAAAATACATTATGGTACATTATATATATATATATTCATTAATGTATTTTATACGTATATATAGTGTACTACATTTAATGTATATACATTACATATATATAATTTGAATATACATAATAATACACAATATGTATATTCACCGATGTATTCAATATGTATATACAATATTTAATGCCAAACGTATATATATATATATATATATATATATAGTATACATATATATGGTATATACATTCTGCGAAAAAAAATTAATATAAATTTAATACAGTTTTTATATAAATTTATTTAAAACTTAATAAAATACTAAGAAGTTGTTGTGCCTCTCGACGCAACAAGGAAATTTTGGGATTCGTTTCGCCTTAAGAGTTAGAACTCAAGGAGTGCAGATAGGAAATCTTCCAGGTTTCAGCAATCAACATGTTAGCTAGATATCACTTACACTTATATTTCGAAGGTTCGTTACAATTCTTCTTACAGAACTCGTCCGCGTTCAACGATAATTTCCGTGTCGCGATTGACACAATAATAATTTTGACTTTGATATTCGTGATAGTTTCGTTATAGATTTCTTTATGGATTCTCCCGTTAGGGATCTATTATAAATTCATCTTAGATTCTCCCGATATGGATCTGTTATTAGTTCGTTAATGATTCTCCCGTTAGTGGCGATTAGGAGGGCGCTTTTATAGTGTCATTTGTCAGGAATTTAGGTGGGGTGATACTTCTTAATAGAACCATATTTGGTTAATGCTGTGTCAGTCGTGCACGGTCTCACGGATTAATTTCTATATCTCAGCAATCTTGCATTTCCGCTCGCCCATGGCGTGATCGTTGCTATGCAGTCGAAAATGCAAGCTTGCACTGTGATAGCTTCTGAGCTACAACAAAGTTTTTAATAAAGACACAGTTTTCTTATTAAACCCTTATAAAGGTTTAATTTAGATTATGTAAAAATCTAAATTAAATTTTAATTTGTGCCTTATATAATGTATTTATATGGAACTTTTTAAATTTACCCGCATTTAATCTTAATTAGTAGCTTATGATTTTTTTACATGTCTTAATAAGGCACTTTTCCCTTGATTAGTATTAATTAATTTATATAAGATTATAGTACAACTTATTTAATATTTAAAAAATGTGTAATACTCCCGTAAATTTCGCCTACGTCGCTAGGCGTCGCATAAGACTATAAGCTTTCTCGTAAGTAAAATTCATTTGGAAATATATATAAGTAAGTATAAAGTGCACTTCTTCATCAGTACATGATGTTCGCTGTCATTATTTCCATTTCTGTAGCGAGTTTATATAAAATGTCATAGCCTATAAACTCGCTAAGAAAGTGGAACAAATTATTGAGGAGCAGTACATATATGTGTGAAGAATAAATATATAGATTGTATGTGCATGGTATGTACATACATGGTATGCATATATGTAAGAAGAATGTATATACGGAATGTATATACATAATATGTACATGTATGTACAAAGAATGTACATACAGAGTGTATATACACTGAATGTATATATCATGTACATATGTATGTACTATGGATCTTCTATGGATATTTTCCTGGTTACATTTGCACATAGATTTCACATCCTATGTATGTAAGTTGCATCTAGGATGTATGTTCATAGAATATTCAATATACATAAATGTACATACATTGTATATACTAAGTATATTTTAATGTTTTATGGGTATACTTTTCATCTGTTACTTTCTACTAAATATTTAATATTAGTACATTATTTTATATGTTGTTGATTCGAATTCTAGATGTTCACAATAACGATTTAGTTTCTTTTTCTTACATAGAATTTAAATCTACGATTAATGTGTTTTAACATATCATATATTTATCATGTATTCTTTTGTTAATGACATTGTTTTCTACTGAATTGAAAATACATTCTGATTGTATTTCTCACCGTCTTTCTTAATTTTGAACCGTCGTGACACTTAAACAGACACTATTTCAAATTAAATCGAAAGAAACAAACAGTTGTCTATTCAAAAAAAATTCCAAAGGTAGTTACAAAGAAGAAATTAAAAAAAAAGCTGATCAATGACAAGTAGTTTAAATGACATTGATAAATCCATGGCTAATAGCTCTAAGCTGCAGAAAAGTCTAAGAACTCTGCTGGAGGTCCTCTTCTTATAGGGACCGTGGATGATTTTCACATGCGAGAAAGATTCGCCGCGTAGCGGCGATGTCTCTCACTACGCTTGCCGCCACATTTACATTAAAAATTTGTTTGTGCCATTTTGAAATAGAAATATATCTGAATAAAAAATACTTTAAGTAGTTTTAATACACTTATAAAATACTTCAAAAATTATTTTTTTTCCTTGAGTAAATAAACAGCGATAAAATGAATATGGTATATAGAACTTACAATTAGTCATATTCATTTACGGCTGTCCAAGACTATCTTAAAATATCTGGATGAAAAAACTTTAGATAATTTTAGCACACTTGTAAAATATTCCCACCTCTTTTCTTTTGATAATCTTGAACAGCCGTAAATAAATATGAGTAATTGTAAGTTCTATACCACATTCATTTTATCGCTGTTTATTTACTCAAGGAAAAAAAAATAGTTATATTAATAGAGTATTTTATAAGTGTGTTCAAACTATTTAAAATATTTTTTCATTCAGATATATTTCTATTTAAAAATGGCACGGACGAATTTTTAATATAAATGTTGCAGCAAGTGTAGTACGAGGCACCGCCGCTAGGCGGCGAATTTTTCTCGAATGTGAAAATCATCCACAATCCCTATAAGAAGGCGACCTCCAGCAGAGTTCTTAGACTTTTCCGCAGCTCAGTGCTGTTAGCCATAACCACTGATTATAACTTTTTGTAGAGCAAACGGACTCCTAAGCCTTTTTATCTAACAGTCCGTCCACTACACATTTCTCATACCTGACGGGAATTACAACTATGTGCTATGTGCTATTACAATTATGTGGGTTATTACTAGACATCGGATTATATGCACTTGCATATTTGCATATGCAAAATGCATATAATGGGCTGTTTGCAGCATTTTGCATATAATAATACTTTTTTCATTTAAAGTGCATATTTCTGCATAAAATGCTAAATTTTTACAAATATATAAATTTGGAATAGGCGCGTAAAATGCGCGCCGACCGATGAGTATGACTTGTGAGTAGAGTTCTACATTATCAGGACTTTACTTGTGAGGTCTCCGCCTGAGGGCATTCACGGCGAGGCAACACTAGAGACACTATAAACAAAGGTCTCTAGGCAACGAAGTGGAAGGAAAATAGGCGCTTGAGTCCACCACGCACGCTATTATTTCGTTGCAAATAGTATTGTTTATTTACATTAGTACATATATTTATTGCATTGTCTATATAAAAATGCCGCCTGTTAAAAAAATATACAAACTTTATTGGAAAACTGGATTAAAAATTACCCAGGTCAATTTACAACTGATGGCACTGTAATATATTGTAAAATTTGTGACAAGCATATTCCATCTTTAAAGAAATATCAGGTGGATCAACACATAAAAACTGCATCTCACGTAGCTGGAAGAAGTAAGTCCTCCAATCGCCAACAACTATTGACACAAATGACGCCTTCTGCTTCCACGTTGTCAGAAAAAACAGAATTTTATAAAGATCTGTATGAATTATTAGTCGGCTGTAATATACCATTCCATCAGCTCAATAACGATATATTTCGAAAATTTTTGAAAAAATATTGTACTAACCACATAATCCCCGAAGAATCGACAATTCGTAAAAACTACTTAACTGCTTTGTATGAAGATATTTTAGCCGAAATTCGAGCTGACATTTCAAACAATTTAGTATGGATATCAGCTGATGAAACTACAGATTCATGTGGACGATATATAGCCAATTTAATTATTGGAAAATTAACAACAGAATCTTCTTCTTCTTCCCACTTGGTTGCTTGCAAGATCCTTGAAAAAACGAACCATTCAACAATTGCTCGATTTATAAATGATTCAATAAAGTCATTGTATCCCGATTCTTCTATTGATGAAAAAATTTGTGTTTTTATATCAGATGCTGCACCTTACATGATAAAAGCCGGTCAAGCTCTTCAAGTATTTTATCCCAATTTAATACACATAACTTGTTTAGCTCACGGACTCCACCGACTTTCAGAAGAAATCAGGAAAGACTTTGGAAATGTCAATGAATTAATTTCTTCGGCAAAAAAAGTATTTTTAAAAGCTCCCTCTCGTGTACAGACGTATAAAGAACAGCTTCCGAATTTATCACTACCGCCGGAACCAGTTATAACGCGATGGGGCACCTGGTTGAGAGCAGCACTGTTCTATGCTGAGCATTTTGAAGCAGTAAAAGAAGTAGTCAATCGTTTCAACAGTTCCGATGCACTGGCAATTGCATCATGTCAAGAAGCATTCAAAGATCCTTCGATCAGGAAGAATATAGCACTAATTAAAACACACTTCAGCGACTTACCCAATTTTATTAAAAAATTAGAAACTAGAAATCTTTCTCTGCATGAATCGATTGAAATAATAGAAAAAATAGTGAAGTTATCAAACGCACTTCCACAATCATTGTCAGGAAAAATTCGAAATAAATTACACACTGTTCTTTCAAAAAATCCGGGTCTCGAAGCTATCAAACAAATAAATTCTTACATTAATGGCACGGGTAAAAGCCTGCCTGAAGGAATTTCTGCGGACATGGCGCCAAATTTTAAATTTTGTCCCTTGACATCAGTAGATGTGGAACGGTCATTTTCGGCCTATAAATTAATATTAAGCGACAAGCGTCACAAATTTCAGATTGAAAATTTAGAAAAATATATAGTAGTGTATTGCCACAAAAATTATAATGTAATTAATTAGTTATAAACGTTTTTTAATTTCATATTTTTATGTTTCGTGATTTTTCAAATATTTTTGTTCAATTTATAAAGAGATAATTTAATTTGTGTTCAATTTATAAAGAGATAATTTAATTTGTGTGGAAGAGGCGGAGATGGATGCGGGGGAGAGAGGAGGAGAAAATTGTGTAAGAAAGATAAAGAGAAGGGAGACTGTAAGATATTTGTAATATGATGAGACGGCGAATCCCAAGGGGTTACCGTCTATAAATAAAGACTACTACTATTACTACTATATATCTTAAACCAAGTTGTTTTTTTTTTTGTTAATGCATATTTGCATGCATATTTTAACATTTTGATTGTGCATATAATCCGATGTCTAGTTATTACATTGTATAAAAATTGTCTCAGCTGAAATTACAAAATATTTAGAAGTATAAATCACTAAAGAAACATAAAATTTCACAAAATGAATTTTTTCAGATATTTATTAAATAAACATTTCATTTTTATTTATATTTTGTTATTAATTTCTATGCTTTTAAAATTTTATATGAACATTCATTTTTTGCTAGAATAATATTCTAAAAATATTTTTATAATATTCCACGGATGTTAAAACAATATATCAAGGATATTATGAGAAGTGGACATATAATATCGAAAGAATATTCCTATGACATTAAAAAATATTATGTAATATTCTCAGAATATTACAGTAATATTATTTTAATTATTAATAATATTCGTATAATATTCTGGAAATATTGTGCGCTTATAGGGAGTATACAGTGGACTCTGTACCGCCGGAACTGTGGGAAAGGAAAATTCTCGGAAGTAGCGATAAACAGAGAGAAGGAATAACACATGATGGGGGAGCGCTACTAGTGAGTGAAATGTTAACATTACAGACATTAGTTTCGTTTTCTCAAGGTGTGAAATAATATTGAATTAATCAAGTTCTACTGTATATACTTATCTTATATACAGGGTGTCCAGAAATTCGCACATTCGGTGCACGTAACGTGATAATTTATGATAAAAGAAACAACTTTTTCCTTTAGCAAAATTCCACCCGACAAGTAGTTTTCGCAGGCGAGCAGGTTGAACTTAACGAATAAGCGCGATTATCTATGTGGTATGCAGGGCCGTCGCGCGCTTCTCACTCACTCGTTCATTGAAAAATAAAGACATATGTAAATTATAATAAGTTTTATGAGGTAATCTTATTATTCTAAATATTGCACACAATTGCGCATGATAATTAAGTAATATCACTAAATATAAAGAATACTTTATTAATTAAATGAGAATACGTAACCTGTACAAATGTCGAAAACTTGATTTATTGTGTGACAGTGATTAAAAGTAAAGTAAAATATTTGAGTTAAAGTATTATAAGAGCTAATTATCTTTTTATTTTTTTTGCTATGAAAATACAAAGAACTTGTCCAAAATTAATTTTTAACATGTTATAAGAATTACATAATTACATAAAATCTCAATAACAATTGTATCAATATCTGGAAATTTATTACACATTTTTTAAACAATTATTTACAAAATATTATGTAAGCACAAGAAGAATTTAAAGAAATTGTAAAAGCATGAAAATTGTTTCGGTACAAAAAATATGAAAATATTAACATTTATTGAAATAAATAATTTTTTGAAATGCTTTGAAAATGCTTTGAAAATATGCTTCCGACATACTTTCTAGACATAATTCTTTTAAAAATAAGTCCAAAATTTTATAATTAATCATATGGATCTAAAATAATAATTAGATAACATACGTAGAAGCGCGTACTCGTGATGTTGAAAATTAAAAGTTCACAAAATTTTGGAGAAACTTTAATATTTGAGCTATTATAATTTTGTGAAAAAAACATACAATAATTGTTATGGAGCCATTTTAAAGGGCGAGGTTTTTACTTTCAATTGCTTTGGTTGCATTGGTTCTCCTCGAGACAATTTTATACTAAAAAATGAGAAACTCAAAAAGAGTTTATTAAACCTCAAAAATTTTGCAAAATTAAACGACTCTACAGAGATGCAAAATTTATTTTCCAAATTAGCATTTGAAGATTTAAAGCCTGCTCTTTAAAACGACTTATTAAAAAATAATTTACGATTTTTTTGTGTTACAAAATTGTGTTACAAAAATGTCAATTGTGCCGCCGGCATTAGCATAACCCAAGGTACACCACGAGGAGGTTGCACGGTCGGACTCGTACCTCATATGTGTATGTATGTGTATGTATGTGTACATATGTGTATGTGTGTTGGCAGAGGTAAGAACCCCACGGTTCGTCACTCCCGTAGTATTTAATGACTCCAAACCCTCTCTGCCGTGTGTGTGTGTGTGTGTGTGTGTGTGTGTGTGTTTGTGTGTGTGGGGGGGGGGATGCGCGCACGCTTGCTATTGTAGCCCTGAAAAGGGCTGATTGAAAGTATTAAAATTTCCAAATATGCTCAAAATGCAAGCCTGCCATTTGTATACAAGCATTGGCTCTGTGGATGAGACTTTGTTGAGTAAGCTGCAGCATTTCCGGCGTAATATTGCCTACTGTACGATAAAGCTTTTCTTCTAGTTCTTCTAATGATTCCACTGGATCTTGGTAAATAAAACTTTTTAAAAAACTGCACAAAAAATCAAGTGGGCTCAGATCAGGAGATCTTACTGGCCATGCGACAGGTCCACCTCTACCAATCCAAGAATTTGGAAATTGGATGTTCAAATAATTTCGAACTCGTCTACTATTGTGAGGTGGTGCTCCATCGTGTTGAAACCACATAGTTTGACGAATATTTAATGGGAAATCCTCTAAAAGGTCTGGCAAATTTTCTTCTAAAAAATCTGCATAATCGTTACCCCCTACTCTATTTGGAAGAACACAGGGTCCAATTATTTCGTTTCCAACAATTCCGGCCCAAATATTTAACTTCCATCGAACTTGGAAGCTTTCTCTAATTAGGAAGGGATTTTCTTCTGCCCAATAATGCATGTTATGTGTATTGAACAATCCCTCTCGTGTAAATAAAGATTCATCAGAGAATAAAATTCGAGCACAGAATGTATCGTCTCTTTCGTTTTGATTAATTATCCAACGACAAAATTCGAGACGACGTTCAGCGTCGCCTTCATGAAGATGTTGTACTGGTGTAAAATGGTATGGATGCAAATTTTCGCTTTTTAAGACGTTATGTACTGTAGAACGTTTCACGTTTGTTTTATCTGAGATGAAGCGTATATTTCTACCAGGGTCTTGCTGCAATCTTCATATGATTTCTTCTTCTACACGAACTCTTCGTACGTTTCGTTCACGTCCAGCGTCTGGGCGATGGTTAATTATGCTGCCTGTTTCGCGTAATCGAATCTTTACTCTTCTAATTACGTTCGCATCTGGGTGACGTCTATGCGGATAAATTTCAGCGTATCGTCTAGCAGCAACGGCAGGTTGATTGTTGCTTTGACCAAGAATGAGCAACATATCGCAATATTCACCGTTTGTATACGCCATTTTAACGTCTTAATGTCTGAATATAGCGTTATTAACGCATTAATAACGCTATATTCGTATTGTAATATTAAATGGAATATACAAGCGTTGATTATTGTGATATGTTGTTCATTCTTGGCCAATGAAACAAACGATTATGCAAAACAGGAAGCGTAATCATCCATTATAAAATTTTGGACTTATTTTTAAAAGAATTATGTCTAGAAAGTGTGTCGGAAGCATATTTTCAAAGCATTTTCAAAGCATTTCAAAAAATTATTTATTTCAATAAATATTAATTTTCATATTTTTTGTATCGAAACAATTTTCATGCTTTTACAATTTCTTTAAATTCTTCTTGTGCTTACATAATATTTTGTAAATAATTGTTTAAAAAATGTGTAATAAATTTCCAGATATTGATACAATTGTTATTGAGATTTTATGTAATTATGTAATTCTTATACATGTTAAAAATTAATTTTGAACAAGTTCTTTGTATTTTCATAGCAAAAAAAATAAAAAGATAATTAGCTCTTATAATACTTACTCAAATATTTTACTTTACTTTTAATCACTGTTACACAATAAATCAAGTTTTCGACATTTGTACAGGTTACGTATTCTCATTTAATTAATAAAGTATTCTTTATATTTAGTGATATTATTTAATTATCATGCGCAATTGTGTGCAATATTTAGAATAATAAGATTAGCTCATAAAGCTTATTATAATTTACATATGTCTTTATTTTTCAATGAACGAGTGAGTGAGAAGCGCGCGGCGGCCCTGCGTACCACATGGATAATCGCGCTTATTCGTTAAATTCAACCTGCTCGCCTGCGAAAACTACTTGTCGGGTGGAATTGCTAAAGGAAAAAGTTGTTTCTTTTATCATAAATTATCACGTCACGTGCACCGAATGCGCGAATTTCTGGACACCCTGTATATTATCTTCTCCATATTTAATTGACTGATAAGTCAGTAAAAAACAGAAATATTTTGTATATTTATGATTTAAGAGACTAAAGCTTTTGCAAATATACAAGTGAAACGATAATATGCACACGATTTTTTATAGATTTAAGTATGAATTTATAATTGAAAAGTTGGATATGGAAATACGCTGAAGCATTCGCAGAAAAAAAGAGGAAATATTATAACTCCCAAAAGAAGCTGCCTTATTCCGAAACATGTTAATTTGTTAACTTTTCTATATAAAAATAGGCAGCTTCCCTATTAAAAATTATTGAAGTTATTGTTATTATCATATGTATTTGCTGTTATTTTAGATTGAAGTTTGTCGTTTATTTTATATATTTCATTATAAATACATTAAATATAATGTATGTATAACTGTATGTTAAATGTTAACAAGTTTGTTTCATAATTATCACTTTTGTATTATGATGAATTTTTGTAATAAAATTAGTAATTGTATATAGTATATATTATGTTATAATATAATATAATTATACTCTACATCTGCAAATACAAAATTCATATTATAAATATTAATATAAAAATCGTTAAATGGTTTGCAAATTGCGCTTATTCGGTTAACTGCGATCATTTAACCGATAAACCCGAATAACTATTTAATTATTTGGATGAAACCGGATAACCATAAGTCGATTAATCGATTAATCGATTTACAAGTAAGAGCACTAGTTACGACGCTCATTATTGAAGACACTCATCGTCGATGTCTACATGGCGGCATACAATTGACACAGTGCACTCTGCTCCAAACATTTTGGGTACTAAACACTCGATCACGGGTCAAATCAGTCGTTTACAAATGCACTGCGCAAAGGTCCGGACAAAGTTATCCACGCAAATAATGGCCGACTTGCCAAGTCATCGTGTAACTCGATTATCTAGAGCATTCTTAAACTGCAGGGTTGATTACGCCAGTCCGCTTCGAGTGCACATGGCGGGCAGACGGGGACACAAGTCGCAATCTTGTTACGTTGCATTATTTATTTGTTTCGCGGTGAAGGCTATCTGGAACTGGTCACCGACTATACTACGGACGCATTTATTGCTGCATTTAACAGATTTATGTCCCGTCGGGGATTACCAGCTCACATGCAAAGTGATTGTGGGACGAATTTCCGTAGTGCCGATCGAGCATTTCAAACTGCGTTTAGAACCGCTTGTAGTAGCACAGAATTCCGAGATCTTCTCACAAAAGATCGAATTACGTGG
This sequence comes from Tetramorium bicarinatum, assembly GCA_928718305.1. NCBI lineage: Eukaryota > Metazoa > Arthropoda > Insecta > Hymenoptera > Formicidae > Tetramorium > Tetramorium bicarinatum. The sequence continues at coordinate 30,084,246 of OV788327.1, forward strand.
ACTTTCAATCCACCTTCAGCCCCACACTTCGGAGGGTTGTGGGAAGCTGGCGTGCGCAGCGTAAAGGGTCACTTAAAGCAGATTCTTTGGGATAAAATTCCAACGTTTGGAGGAGCTTTGCACACTCTTATGTCAGGTGGAAGCAGTCTTGAACTCGCCTCTCAGATCACTTACTGACACGCCTAATGATTACGACTCACTTACTCCAGGCCATTTCCTGACCGGCGGAAACCTAATTGCGATTCCTCAACCTCGCTCGTGACCTTAGACACCAACCGATTAGCTCGTCGGCAACAGCTCCAACAGTGTTTTGAACTCTTTTGGCGTCGTTGGTCGAACGTCTACTTACAATCGCTGCAACAGCGCACAAAGTGGCGCTCTGCAAATAGCAATAAAAGCGGGACAATTAGTTCTATTACGGCAACCGAATGTACCATCAACCAAATGGCTCTTAGGCAGAATACAAGAATGTTGCTCTGGGCGAGACGGCCACACTCGCGTGTTTTTAGTGAAGACGGCCAAATCGACATTGTTGCGACCGATTACAGAATTAGCCGTACTGCCAATTGATATTGACTTACCCACTCAAGCTCAGGACCACATGCCCTCACTCAAAAACTCAAAATTGAATGAAACAAGTTAAGGGTCATTAGTTTATGAAATATGGTACATCCTATCAATGTTTTGGCGAATGTTATAAATTTAAACCGAACCTGTTCTATGTTATTTTGTGTGTATAAGCTATATTATTTTGGGTGCTCATCGATTTTTATAATTAATATCTTGAATAATATTACGCCATTCGCAAAATGGTATAAGACTTTTCTATTCAGCGTCATTCAAACTATACACCCTCGGCGGGTTGACCATTCATTGTGGGACACCCTGTATATATGCGTCTATGGAAGCATGACTACACACACACACAAGCACGCACGCACGCACGCACGCACGCACGCACACACACACACACACACACACGCACACGCACACGCACACGCACACGCACACACACACACTAAGCACAGAGTATATAATATATATATATATATATATACATATATATATATATATGTGTGTGTGTGTGTGTGTGTGTGTGTGTGTGCGTGCGTGCGTGCGTGCGTGCGTGCGTGCGTGCGTGCGTGCGTGCGTGCGTGTGTGCGTGCGTGCGTGCGTGCGTGCGTGCGTGCGTGCGTGCGTGCGTGCGTGCGTGCGTGCGTGCGTGCGTGCGTGCGTGCGTGCGTGCGTGCGTGCGTGCGTGCGTGTGTGCGTGTGTGTGTGTGTGTGCGCGCGCGCGTGTGCGCGTGTGTGTGTACACACACACACACACACACACACACATACTAAACACAGAAATTAAGGGATATAAAAAAATCTCAAATTTTTAGAAAATCCATGATTTTCAAAGGACTGTAACTTAGAGAAAAATGGTCGTAGAGAAAAAAGGAAAAAAGCAAATTGAAGCTTTAAGTTTCTAGTTTTCAGATCTTGATTTCAAAATTTTTTAGCATTAGCAGTTTTTGAATAATCATAAGAAAACTGTCGGAAAAAAAATTTTCCAAATTTTTACTTGCCTTTAAAAAGGTCCACGAACTTCAATCAATTTTTTTAAGCAATTTCATCGTAAAACTCTTTTAGATAATTTAATTTCCTTTAATTAGACTGTTTTTTAAGTCTTGTACGATGATTTTTCGCTGAGGTATTCAAAGCAAAAAAGTCATTTTTTACTTTGGTCATCAATTACTCGGGAAATAATGATCGTACAGAAAATGAAAGTAGAGTTTTAAAAACTGCAAAGAATTCTCGACAAGTTGTAGTGATTGGTTTTTGATAAAAAAGGTTTTTTCAGAAGGAGGATGTTGATTGAAAAAGAGGTAAAAAATTGCGTAATTAGGGATATTCACTTAACTTGGCATAACTTTGCAAATAATGGATAGACTAAGGATAGTGACTGTAACTTTTCAACCTCAAAGTATTCCAAAGAAACTCTGAAAATTTCAAAGCGCTGCAATTTTTGTTTCACTGTGCTCGAAATGATTAAGTTTGTCGTTTTTGCTAAAAATCAATTTAAACATAAATTTTTCATTTTTTATTCATTTTCGGAGGTTGAAAATTTTTTTTAGCAATAATCCATATTTTTTTAATCAAAAAAAATGTTAATTATTAAAAAAAATGAAAAACTTTCTTTTCTCGAAAATTTTTTTACCATATCCACAATGCTTTACTATCGTCAAAAAAAATTTGTTTGATTTTTTTTGACCGCTGTAACTGCCTCAGTTTAAAACGTCAATTTAAAAATTTATTGCAAAAAGTTGATATATCCCCTAATGGATCGCTGTATTTCATTCCACAAATCTTGAATCTGTGCTGAGTTCTTCAGAATCCAAATCGTTTTCACAGGCTTTCATAAAAAAAAAACAATCTTTTTTTTAAACTAACCCAAAAACTCCTTTCTAGATATTCGAATCCTTGGATATTAGAAAAAAAATTTTTTTTTCGATATGCCGCGGCAACATTTATCTGCAACTGATGTTGCCCACGTTGTTACTCTTCTTCGAGAGGATTATAATCAACTTCAAGTTGCAGCTACTATGGGAATGAGCCAATCGGTTATTAGTCGTGCTTATGCGCGATTTAACGAGACCCAAAGTTACGAGCGACGTCCGGGTCAAGGTAGACGACGGATCATGATCTACCGAGCATGATGACCGGGCTATCGTTCGACAGGCTCGTCGAGAACCTATTGTGCATGCACATACGATTGCTCATCAATTTCTAAATCGTCGACAACGACCTCTCCAACAACACATTTCGGTCTCAATGGTTCGAAATCGCTTTCGAGAGCAAGCACTACATGCTCGATGCCCAAACCGCGTGCCTATGCTTACAGCTAGACATCATCGAGCCCAATTAGCCTACGCGCATTGCTATCGGCATTGAGGTCGTAGACAGTGTGCCACTGTGTTATTCACAGATGAATCCCGATTTGTCTTCATAGCAATGACAGACGATCTCTCATTTGGCGCCGCCGTGGGGAACGTGATCGCGATAATTTTACGCGTCCAGTCGCGGCTTTTAATGGCGGTTCACAGTAATGGTATGGGCAGGCGTATCCATGAATAGCAGAACTCCTTTGGTAATTATTCCTAAGACATTGACTGCCGAAAGGTACGTCACCGAAATTCTGGAACGACACGTCCTGCCCATGCATAGACGCATAGGTAATCGTTTCATTCTCATGCAGGATAATGCTCGTGCTTATACTGCAAGGCGCACGAGAAATTTTCTTGCCGCCAACAACGTGGTAACTCTCAACCACCCACCTATGAGTCCCAATTTGTACCCCATTGAGCATGTTTGGGATATGGTCGTGGACATGGTCGAACGTCGATTGCGATGAGACTACCAGCGATTACAAAATCACCATGAATTGACCCAGGCACTTTTGCAAACTTGGCGAGAAAACTCGCAACGAGATATCCAGCGGTGCATAAATATGCGAAACCGCTTGGAATCGGTGATAAGCAACAGAGGCGGCAATACGCGATTTTAGATTGTGATTTGCACACAACACACACGCACACATATACGCGCACGCACGCACGTGCACGCACGCACGCGCACGCACGCACGCACGCACGCCCGCCCGCCCGCCCGCCCTAAATTTCATCTGGCCATGCATTTTTAGTAATACCAGAGAAGAAATTAAAAGTAATGAAATTCTCTAACAGCACAGAACCTATGAGCATAGTGCAATATTAACGAACATAAGAATTTCTACACGATCGCGACAAGTTATTCAACGAAATTATTACTTGAAATCGATTACAATATAATCAATGAAGTTGATGTCAGGATACCTGAAGATAAAGTACGTATTCATTTAGAATTTTAGTTCATTCTTCTTCTTGGAAAAAAGAAGAATGAACTAGAATTCGTGAAACATGGAACACCAGGCCGAGATTGAAAGTCTGCTCTGTAAGTGGCGGGTGGGAGTCTATAAGTTCAGCGAAACCAAACACATAAACTCATACCATTGTTTTTAGAGGTTTCAGGTACCAAGTTCTAGATTCAGCCGTTAAACTGGCTGATCTTGTAATTTTAAGTTATTTTTTGAGGTTAGGGACAAACGGTGACCTGCTGGGGTCAAAAGAACATCAGTTTCAAATTTAATGATCCAAAAACCATATAGCTATGATAATCTGGTAAGGTGCAAAAGAATTTTGTTCGGCTTATAACGACATTCGTGAGCAATTTAGAGGACTTCCGCCCTTTCACCCGCCATTTTGGTACCGCCATGTTGGATTTGGCTAAGGCGCCAATTAGCATCCGAAAGGCCATGCTCACGAAAATTTTGAGCCCTCAAACACTCGATTTGATTGCGTCAATTTTTAAGCAGATGGGGTGTCCAGTTGACGTGGAACGTCCCATATAATATATAACAATATATATACAGGGTGTTAACAAATCATCGCATTGGCTACATATCGTCGGGTAGCGTGTGAAAATCTAAGAAAAACGCCGTTTGTTTCAAGTCGATCCGACCATTAGGTCCCGAGTAATTAATTATTGAAAAAAGCGCGCAAGGGTCAATAACGCGCGAGTCCAATGGAAAGTAAGAGAAGTGCGCGCGGTGAGCACGTATTTTCCGTTAGACTTGCATGCTTATTGACTCTCGCGCGCTTTTTTCAATAATTAATTACTCGGGACCCAATAGTCGAATCGACTTGAAAGAAACAGTATTTTTCTTAGATTTTCACGCGCTACCCGACGATATGTAGCCAATGCGATGATTTGTTAACACCTTTATAACATTTGTGACGTTGTATTTCTCGAACTGAATGCAACGGATAACTCGCGGGAATCCAAGGTCCGGACGGCGGGTGCTTAGCGAATGAGAAGGCGGTTGAGTTCGAATATGTAGTATGCTTTATTCTTAAATCTATTCCTAAATCTGCATGAATATTTACAGTAGTACTTATATCTAGGTCTATACTAACTTATTCTCTACGGTCGCGGGCATCGCAAGGCGGGATTGCACGGTAGCAGCGGAGTGCCAATCAGGTGCGCCGGTGTCGGAGTCGAACGCGGCTTAAGAGTAGGCGCGCGGTGTCAGTGCCATCGGTTACGTTGTGCGTCGCGATCAGCTGTGCCGTTCGGGAGCTGTCATGGCACTCAACACGTGCTTGTGACAGTGCAGGCTTCTCAGCTCGTGGCCCTAGAGGATGCCGGAGCCGCTTCTCATCCTGCAGACGGCCCGGGTGGGATACTGCTCAACTCGCGGTGTGTGTGTCTAGGATCGGTCGATGCGGGAAACGCTCAACTCGCGTCGTGAGGTTCGGTGGTCGCGCTCAGCTCGCCCTTGCCCAGGAGTCGGGACTCAACAAGTCTCGAGGTAGCAGATCGACTCAGCTCGTCGATCCGGAAAGATCTGATCAGTGATGTTAGATTCTGTCTTCGGTAGCATTTGGTAGCATGGGTGGGGGTAATGGTGGGGGTAGTCCCGTGTGCGCCCGAGACTTCGAGCACTGTCGACTAATAGAAAGAGATATAAGATTTTCTATCTCCTTCTCTCGCTCGGCCGAGTTGGCGTCGTAGGCTGCGTTTCGATATTCACTGCCAGTACTGAAAATCTATAGTTTCGTTACGTACTACAGTATAGGTTTTCAGTACGGGAAGTGAATATCGAAACGTAGCTGTTGACGGTACAGCGTTCAATTAGAAATAGAGACGAATTCAATAATTACTCATAATACTCATAGAGTAATACTCATAGTACTCATAGAGTAATACTCGTAATACTCATAGAGTAAAACGTATGCTATCTTTATATGTAGAATAAAATAAAATGATATTATGTATAGAATAAATAAATATATATAGAATAAAAATAATAAAATCTACTCTTGGCCAACATGTACGTTTGACAAAAGTCAAATCTAGTAATTCGTCTGCTTCGGCAATTATTTTCTTTTTTAATATATGACACAGGATATTCCATAACTTGCGACTATAATTTGAATGACATTTCTGAGCAACAAATAATATTATAATATATGAAAAATAGATACAAGAACGAGCAAAATTTGAACATTATTATTGTGTTGAAGACGAAGAACTTATTTCCTCTCCAGAATATAAGTTTAATGAATGTCTTATTTTTTTAGTTGTAGGTGCATATAATATTTTAGATGACATGCGAGATAAATGTTTGTCAGATATTGACATGCTTATTGGTGTTTCGCCCCTCGCCTTCAACGCTGATTTTATAACACTTGGCACCGCCAAACCGAACAAATATCTTAATTGCCTTAGTGTGTTAACAATCATTTATTATAAACTAAATTACAAACTAACTTATCAACTATAATAACAAATTAATAAAATAATTTTATGTATATACTTCATCTAATCTCTAATTTATTTTATAATACAAACACATACGCAGGAACACACATACCTGCGCGCGGTTTGGCGGCGCCAAGTATTTTGAAAAAAAAAATTTCGTTGTATTAAAATATTTATTTGCATTCAAATAATTATGTATTAAAATATTTATTTTTCATACCGAATAAATATCTTAATTGTCTAACTCTCTCTTTCTCTTACTCTCTCACTGCGTGCGTGCGTACGATAAAATATTTATTTATGAAATATTTATAATATCAATAGGCGGTATTCATAGTCTGATCTTATCTTTAAGGGGATGCTGGAGTGACGGCCAAACTTGATCAGGGTCGATAATCTAGAATATGGTATAAAAATTTCCTATATTATCGATCCTAGCTCAAGCATGTATACATTGCGCGCTTGTGCGTGCAATGTTGCCGCCTCGATTGTTTACGATACGAGCAGGATAGATATATAATCTTTCGTCCTTTTCCTCTCATTGTTACCAAGAATCTCGATGTTGCCAAGATTCTCGATGTTCTGAGACGGCTAGAGCGTCCGAATTTCCTTTTACCAGGCACTGCAGGGCCGCCCTACAAATTGTGGGCCCCTCATCCTGATAATATTTTAATAAATATTAAAGTCGCGTACGATTTTAATACATATAATAATATAACGACTTTATTATATTTTATGAAAGAAATATATTCAGTAATTTGTACTATATGACTTGTATAATACTAGTTTTGTCTTGAAGTGTGACTAAAATTATAGTATTATATAAAATCATATTATTTTATGATTTTGAATATTGGGAACAGTGAATGGGCCCCTCCAACATTCATTCCCGTGAGAACGCAACAAATAAATTTTTCTTGTCTCTCTGAATCAAATTTATAAATATTTGTAATAACCAGTACCATCCTAAAAACGAGATGCTTCTGATTTTTATTAACATCAGTATCGTCATATCACAGACGCCTCTGACTTTTATATATAATATATAATCATGCAGTTTATATTTTAATTTTATATACTCAGTATCGTCAAAATAGACGCTTCTGATTTTTATATGTAATATACATATAATCATGCAATTTTATATATATCAATTTTATATACTCAGTATCGTCAAAATAGACGCTTCTGATTTTTATATGTAATATACAAATAATCATGCAATTTTACATACTCAGTATCGTCAAAATAGACGCTTCTGATTTTAATATGTAATATACATATAATCATGCAATTATATATATATATATATATATATATATATATATATATATATAAAGTGATATAAAGTTGTATATGCATAAAAGTACTAAACAAAAACGTAAAATATATTTTGTGATATATTTTATTGTTATCCTTATTCCTTATCTCTTATTGTATTGTTTATTTATAACATAAAACATAAAATTAGAGAAAAAAATTGCCTATATATAATCATACATAAATTAGTACATACAGTGTATATATGTGTGCGTGCGTGCGTGCGTGCGTGCGTGCGTGCGTGCGTGCGTGCGTGCGTGCGTGCGTGCGCGCGCGTGCGTGTGCGCGCGTGTGCATGTGCGTGTATGTGTGTTCGTATACAGAGACCGGATCGCAGTGCCGTTTTTTCCATTCCATACGCTAGCGGCCGAGCGCCGCAAGAAGCAGTACCATGCATGTGCGCTGCGCCAATATTATATAATAATTTATCTCAATATTTTGTTACTGTTACATATTAAATACATAATTTATTACATGTACTGTTTATATATGTATGTATATATATATATATGTACATTAAAAAATTTTGACCTTTTACTGATTACTCGATAGTGCCCCCTTCGCTAGACTGGCGCGGCGCACATACACATATATATATGCATATATAAATATAAATAATATTTTATATATATATATATAATATTATTTATATTTATATGTATATATATGTATATATATATGTATATATATATATATATATATATAAATATATATATATATATATATATATACTACATAATATAATTTTATTTTTACAAGGGGAGGTCGCGGTGATGCCCTCGCCGATTTTGGTATGGTGAATGTACATATAAAAAAAGTTGTTCCGACTTCCAGCTTTTCATCCAATGCGCTTTGTAAAAAAAGTTTTTTTTATAACAATCGGTAATATCGTCTCTGTAACATGAAGAAAGACTTGCTGTCAACCAGTGCCATATAGCGTAGTAAGAAAGCGCGAGAGTAGTAATAGTGACGAGGGCCCAGTCAGGTTCAAAACCTGACGGTATTTACTTTTTTTTATATATATATTTTAATATTTTTTAACAATCTGAATAAAGTACAGGGCAGTAACGAACAATTAAAGGTGCTTTAAATTAAAATATATTTATATAATCTACTATAATACAACGATGAGCCAATATACGTTTCGGACTACACGCAGTCTTTTATAATAAATTAAAAGAAATTAAACGCAAAAGAGTATAATATATACATGATAAATTTAAATGTGCAAACGTATCAAGTCCATCAAAATAAAACTCCTGATGCCATGTAGTCATGTATAAAAATAAAGGCTCCGAGTATCATGGTTTGCCAATGGTTATACTTATAAAATAATATGATGCTAAATGTTATAGATAATAAGAATATACATATATATATTAATTATATGTCTCTACTCTAGTCACTTCTAACAAGTCAAGAAGCACATAAATCTGAACGCCTTCTTTCTTATTATCTATAACATTTAGCACCATATTATAGTATAACCATCGGCAAACCATGATACTCGGAGCCTTTATTTTTATACATTGACCACATGGCATCAGGAGTTTTATTTTGATGGACTTGATACGTTTGCGCATTTAAATTTATCATGTATATATTATACTCTTTTGCGTTTAATTTCTTTTAATTTATTATAGAAGACTGCGTGTAGTTCGAAACGTATATTGGCTCATCGTTGTATTATAATAAATTATATAAATATATTTTAATTTAAAGCACCCTCAATTGCTCGTTACTGCCCTGTACTTTATTCAGATTGTTAAAAAATATTAAAATATATATATAAAAAAAGTAAATACCGTCAGGTTTTGAACCTGACTAGGCCCTCGTCACTATTACTACTCTCGCGCTTTCTTAGTACGCTATATGGTACTGCTCGATAGCGAGCCTTTCTTCACGTTACATAAACGATATTACCGATTGTTATAAAAAAACTTTTTTTACAAGGCACATTGGACAAAAAGCTCGAACTCGTAACAACTTTTTTTTTATGTACATTCACCATACCAAAGTGCATCAAAATCGGCGAGGGCATCACCGCGACCTCCCCTTGTTAGTAAAAAAAGCGCAAGAAGTATTTAAAAATTATTTTTAATTAATTTTATTATGTTTGTTATATATAAAAATAATTGGTCATTGTTATGATGAGATTGACATATTTTTATGTATTTATATTTATTTTTTAAAGTTCGTGTTTGTAACAGAAATACCCGAATCGAAATAATGATATCACTGAGTTCACAATGGCGTTATGGTAAGATGCTTGGCCTGTCACCGTGGAGACCCGGGTTCAAAACCCGCATGGTCTGAATCGTCTGCATAAGGTTTTCTCCGTCACCGTCTGCATAAGGATATGTGCCCGTACCCGTCTGCACAAGGATATGTGTTCGTACCGCCTACACAGGGATATGTGTCCGCACCGCCTACACAGGGATATGTGTCCGTACCGCCTGCTCAAGGATATGTGCCCGCCTTCCCCTTCCCCCATATTGACGGAAAACGGCAATGCTCTATATAATAGAGTAAAAACAGCAGCGATCAACGGTGTGAGACAGAGAGGTGAAAAGCGCTTTCCATAACGCCTATTGTGAACATATTTTTGTTTTCAATTATAACAACTGTAAATTAATTGATATTAATTTAAAATGAAATAGTCCAATTACCCTGTTATACTATATATATGTAACATGGATAACAGACATTCTGTTATATATTCAAAATCACGAAATTTGAAAAATACACATATTTATATGTAAAATGTTAATCTAATCTCTGTGTATATATACAAGAGACAAAAAATAATAATTAGAACCCGTTGGTTCTCGTGGCGCACATCTGTGTCGCGATGTTCGCGACCCGGACGTTTCTACGTGTGTGTGTGGGGGGTGGGGGGGTGGGGGTGGGGGGGTGGGTGGGGTGGGGTGGGGTGTGGGTGTGGGTGTTTGTGTGGGTGTGGGTGTGGGTGTGGGTGTGGGTGTGGGTGTGTGTGTGTGTGTGTGTGTGTGTGTGTGTGTGTGTGTGTGTGTGTGTGTGTGTGTGTGTGTGTGTGTGTGTGTGTGTGTGTGTGTGTGTGTGTGTGTGTGTGTGTGTGTGTGTGTGTGTGTGTGTGTGTGTGTGTGCATATGTATATATGTATATGATACAATTTTATGCCTTCTCGTAATGTTCATGCAAAACCGAGACAACGGCATTTTTATCATTTATTCTCAAAATGGCTTTACAGATTTGCAGATTGTTTTATATGATTAAAGTAGACACACTAACAAATAGTATAGAAGATGATTTTATGCCAAAAATGAGAAAAAGTTAAAAATTTATATTTATATTTATGTATGTTTTTTATCATGACAGTGAGATAAGGATAATAGGATTGTCTGTCCTTGTCACGATTGCAGTACCTTCTATTAGAAAATACTGGAACTAAATTAGTGCTCTGTTTTACCCATTTGTATTTGAATCTCATATGAGATACAGAAGTATTTATGCATAATCTCTTTTGACACTAATCTTTTTGTTTAGACTTCTGAACTCAATTCTAAAGATAATGTATTGTTTGTTTATGAGTATAAAATAGTGTTGTACGTTTGTTTTGTCTATATTAGTTAAATAATTACAAAATGTTAATGTTAATTATTAACTTTTTCACTTTTAACACAAAACTACCCTCTACACCATTTGTTAGTGTGTCTACTTTAACCATGATAAACGATTTTTAATTCTGTAAAGCCATTTCGAAGATTAGTGCAAAAGCGATAAATGTCGGTATCCAGCATCCCCTTAAGATGTGTACCAGCATTGCCGATAACATCGCAAGAAGAGACATTGAGAGAGCTCGAACAGTTAAGGAGAGAGCAGCGGATATTATAAAGAGAGCTACGGGTGGCTGAAAGGAAGAACCAAATGCTACGCAGTGAAAGTGGCAGAGAAAATAAGCGGGAACCGCAGGCGAAGGTCAACATTAAGGCAATAGGCGAGCTGCTAAGTGAATTCGATGGAACGGAAGGACTCTTCAAAAATTGATAATTTTATTGGGAGAAACAAGTAAGGTTGCTTGTAAGTAGATATATTAGGCCGGTTCTAAGTCCTCCGAGGGGGGAGCGGGGCGGGGGGGGGGTATTCCGCGGGCGAGGGGGTATGACGTCACGCGGGAAGGGGTCTTTTATCTTATCTTTGTTTATAAACATATCAAATAACAGTCCTTTATCTTTGTTTATAAACATATCAGATAACAGTCCTTTATCTTTGTTTATAAACATATCAGATAACAGCGGTATCAGATTACAGCGGTATCAGATAACAGTGGTACCAGATAACAGCGGTGGGCATAATGCCGCTATCAGGGCCCCTCGGTACCCCCTAATTTCCAGGAATTTTGATATCGCCGATGTTTTGACTATCGTAGATATCTGGCCACGGAACGGATCTGCACAGCCCCCTCTCCCCCAATTTCTAGGAAGTTTGATATCGCCGATGTATCGTATTTGATACATAATCCTGCCGCTATCACCCCCCCCCCCAAATTTCCAGGAGGACTTTGATAAGATTGAAACATAATTCTATCCCTAATAATAAGACGAATCCGCGACTTTGAAACATGATTCTTTCGAGCGCCGATATCTGGCCGCTAATGTTATGATATCGGGGGTGACTTGTACAGACCTGCAAGCTATCCTTTGATAAGTATCGGCGACTCCGCGAAGCCACCCCCTAACGATCACCATATTATTCTTCCAGGAAGAATTTTGCGATAATCGGTGTTAGTTAGTTAGAAAGAGACAAATGAAGGTATAAAATCGGCCCGGAAGAGCGCAAGATCTCAGTAGGTGCTTTGACAGTATATGAATCTCCGTGCTTGCAACGATAGATTTGTGAACGAGCACACAGTTGTTGATTTCGAACATATAATGGATGAAGAATCATCCGATGAGACTCTCGCGAACGATAGCGATTATATTAGCGATTATAGTGAGACCAATATAGACATAGTTACCAAGGTGGTGTCCGCAGCACATGTAAACGCGTTGAATAGACGCACGAAATTTTGCGTCATATATTCATATTATTCGACGGGTGGTGCTTTGGCAGTGTGTGCCCCCTGTATGGTCGACATCTCGGATATACGTATCGGACTAATGTATGCCGTTCGGAAGCATGTGACCGATGTGCATGAGGCTATACATGCCCGGTTTTGCTCAAGATGTGAACGGGAAATGTCCGTGACAATTCCACGCGACTTGTGTCCAATTTGCTCACAATGAACATTTATAAGTGTGGGCAATATGGATGAATGGTTGTATTTAGAAGACATTTATGAAGCTCTGGAAGAAAAAGAAGCAACGCGTGTGATATCTCCGATACAGTTTTTACGGAATCGAGAACTCGGCATACGCGGAATCAGTGGCCGCTTCGTGAGGCAGGGTGTTGAAGTTGAGAGCGGTCTGTGGAATCTCTTTGGAGAACGCTGGACATATAGCGCGAAGCGGAGAGTGCACAGACGAGCGCTGAAAGAAGTCTGTGATGTATCACAGTATGAAAAAGCGGATGAAAAAACGAAAATGAAACATGTGGAAGAAATGTTTGAAAGTGTTAAATGTATTAATGCTCTGTTTATTACGTTCCCTGCAGGCATTGGCAAGTGCGTTGAGTTAATAGCAATAGACAATTTACGTTATTCGAGTTACGATCGTTGGGAAGATCCGAACGCTTTAACGGCGTGGTGCGAGTTTGTGGCTGAAGAGCGGGAATTGCACAGAAAATATAAAGGTGTCGGGATTCATTATAGAGACTTTAGATCCAGGCATTATCACGTTCAGGACAATGAACGCTATTGCGTATCGTGTAAACGAGTTACGTGCAAGTGTTCGACCGAGGAATGTGATGTAATATAATAAAATATGGAACAATTCAAGCTACTCGAACGCAACTTGCTGGAGCAATCCAGACAAGTCGCAACTTTGGGCGATTATTTCACGTGGGCTCAGCGATGCGACGAGTGCGTGGAACGGCTCGAAGAACAAAGTCGGGTCAAGCGTCCGCGGCTCTCGATCGGACACAGACAATCTTTAATGGCGAGCATCGCGCGACTCGCGGGTGTGAAAAATCAACTGGAAAGACGATTTACACATTTCGGTGGTGGTGGTGACTATGAGAATAACAGCGCGAAGAAACTCGTTTGGCGAGAAATCGATACCGCGTTTGAAAATCGTCTTCTGACTGGTGCGGTGATTAACGCGGACTATATCGAGCCGCGTCAATTTTTGGAAGACGCTGGTGACATAGTGCTCGAGCGCGTACGAGACATTTTAAGAGTGCGCAACAGCGTTAAAGTAAACACCATTTTCAATGGGGAATTTGTTACTGGTGACAAACGCGCAAACAAAAGTATTAATACGCGTAACTGCGAACTTTTTAATACATCAGATTTTCGTGAGTGGTATGAACAGCGCGTCATCGAACCTACTCTGGCGTCGCTCGAAGAATTCCAGGAACGCGACAGTGGCTGGGCGTTGTCACGAATTCTTAATCTTACAATTAATGTGAATAAATATAACCCATTGCACGCGGGGTGCCACATCCAATTGTCTCAAGAGATACAACTCAAGAGAGCGGTAATCAATGTGCGGTCTAAAGACAATGCATGTTTCGCGTGGTCGGTGGTCGCTGCTTTGCATCCAGCCGAAACACACATGGGCCGAGAATCATCGTATCCGCATTACACGACCGTGTTGAATATTAAAGACATTGATTTTCCAATGACATTAAATCAAATAAAAAAGTTTGAACTTTTAAATAATATATCCATCAATGTGTACGGGATAGAAGAAAAGGTGATTCTACCGATACGACTCACCGATAGGAAGAGGGAGAGACACGTAAACCTACTGTACGTGCAGGAAGACGACGACGCGGGACACTTTGCCTGTATTAAGAACTTGTCCCGTCTCGTGAGCTCACAAGTGAGCAAAAAACAACACAAGAAGTTCTTCTGCGATCGGTACGTATACAAGTTTGCGCAATATGCTTATAAATGAATAATATAAATGATTGATAAATTTCCAGATGCTTGCATTACTTTCATTCAAGCGACAAGTTGGAGGCCCATAGCATCGATTGTCAACAGATGAACGATTGCGCCATCCGACTCCCGAGCGATGACTTCAAATGGTTGGCATTCAAAAATTACGGTAGGAAGGAACGAATGCCGTTTGTAGTGTACGCCGATCTAGAGTGCACGCTAGAGAAGACGGATTCGACAACGTCGACGTACCAACACCATCAGGCATTCAGCATCGCATATTACGTGCGTTGCTCGTTCGACGAATCATTATCCGCGTACCGGTGTTATCGCGATAAGGATTGCATCGCGTAGTTCGCAGAGGAATTAAAATGTTTGGCACATCGCGTAAAGGGTATTCTATCCGCGAATGTCCCCATGGAGATCTTATCGAAGCAACAATGGATAGCATATCGTAATGCTACACATTGTCATATATGCGAGAAACCGTTCGCGCCAGATGACGAAAGAGTGCGCGATCATTGTCACCTGACCGGACGATACAGAGGTCCCGCGCATTCACGCTGTAATTTGAATTATAAAGATTCGTATACCATCCCCATAGTCTTCCACAACTTATCAGGCTACGACTCACATTTTATTATCAAAGAAATTGCTACAGCGTATGAAGGGCATGTTGATCTGTTGCCTATAACGAAAGAAAAATATATATCTTTTACAAAACATGTTGAAGACACAGCCGACAGGTCAGAATCGCGAAAATACATGAAATTAAGGTTTATCGATTCATATAAATTTCTCACCACCAGTCTCGAAAAATTGGCATCATTTCTCAGCCGGGATAAATTAAAAATTCTACGTTCAAATTTCACAAATCTATCAAACGAAGATTTCGAATTGTTGACGCGGAAAGGTGTCTTTCCATACGAATACGTGGATTGCATCGAGAAATTGGATGACACGTGTCTACCGCCGCGCGAATCATTTTACAGCTCGTTGACCGGCGACACTGTATCCGACGGCGATTATGCGCATGCCGCGAACGTCTGGCAACGGTTCTCCATTCGAACCCTGGGCGAATACAGCGATTTATATTTGAAAACCGATGTCTTGTTGTTGGCCGATATATTTGAAAATTTTCGTGATAGTTGCATCACGAGTTACGGACTCGATCCCGCGTACTACTACACCTTACCCGGTTTTACATGGGACGCCATGTTGAAACATACACACGTCAAATTCGAACTGCTCACAGATATTGATATGGTTATGTTTATCGAGCGCGGTATACGCGGCGGTCTGAGCCAATGTTCCAATAGATATGCTCGAGCCAACAACAAGTACATGCAGTCGTACGATCCATCGAAACCTTCCTCATATTTAATGTACTTTGATGTTAATAATCTGTACAGTTGGGCGATGTGTCAGCCATTGCCCTACGCCAATTTTCAATGGGTCGACGATGCAGCAAATTTTGATTACAGCGCGATCGCTCAGGATTCGCCCACGGGTTACATTCTCGAGGTCGATCTCGAGTATCCGCAACATCTTCACGACAGACACACTGACCTACCTTTCTGTCCGGCGCGCGATAAGCCGCCCGGCAAGAGGCAAGATAAGCTACTTGCAACGTTATATGATAAGAAACGATACGTCATACATTATCGTAACCTGCAGCAGTGTACACGTCACGGTCTTCGCGTCACGAAAATTCATCGCGTGCTACAATTCGCTCAATCTCCATGGCTCCGTAAATACATCGAATTGAATACAAAATTTAGAACACTCGCCAAGAATGATTTCGAAAAAAACTTGTATAAATTAATGAACAACGCTGTACTCGGTAAAACTATGGAAAATGTTCGTAATCACGTCGATGTGAAATTATTAATGAAATGGGATGGACGCTACGGCGTGGAAGCTCTGATCGCGAAACCGAATTTCCACAGTCGAAGCATTTTTTCCGAAAATCTGGTCGCTATCGAGATGCGTAAACTCGAGGTGGTATTCGACAAACCGATTTATGTGGGTATGTGCATCCTCGACATATCCAAGGTCTGTTTGTACGATTTTCACCACGAGTATATGCAACCTTTACATCGAGGCGCGTGTAAAATAATGTACACCGACACTGACAGTCTAATTTACCATATCGAGTGCGAGGATATTTACACGCATATGAAACGCGATATAGACAGATTCGACACGAGCGATTATCCCGCTGATAATGTGTACGGTATACCGCTTGCGAACAAGAAGGTGCCGGGACTTATGAAGGATGAAAATAACGGTGCTATAATGACAGAATTCGTCGGGCTCAGAGCGAAGATGTACGCTTTGCGAGTAGATGGAAAGAAGGACACCAAAAAGGCGAAAGGCGTCAAAAGTAACGTTGTAGCGCGAACGATAACATTCGACGATTACACGCGGTGTCTCAACGATGAGATCGAAATGACGCGGCAGCAATCGTGCATAAGATCCAAGCTGCACGAAGTTTATACAGTGTCCGAAAAGAAAATTGCTCTGAGTCCGTACGACGACAAGCGGTATATCGTACCAGAATCGACCGATACTCTGCCATGGGGGCATTATAGAATACCTTTGTAATATATTACTACGTAAGGGATATTAATAATCACTTTTGTATATCTCATATATCTCATATATTTTATATATTGCATACATTTCATATTGTTATATATTGTATACATTTTATATTGCATACATTTTATATATGTTGAATAAACGAAAATTAAATCACATTGTCTTTATGTATCCACGAATTGTGTGATCCATCGAATCCTAGCCATTTCACATAAACCTCGTCGCCTCTCCTGCGCAGTACCTTCTCCACGAGATACACGTCGGGATCGGCCGCGCGATGCAACTCGTGCTCGTAGAACGCTCCAGCGATAGATTTTCCGCGATAGTCCTCGAGCAGGTACGTCGCGGGATTTGTGTGCTGCACTTTAACGATTTTAAACACCTTGGTGGTCCAATTTGGCGTGTATCCTTTCTCGAAAACGGTTTTGTACTTGCTCACGCGCACCGAATCGCCTACTTCGAACTTTGCCGGTCCTGCAATCTTTATCGCGCTGTACACCGTAGCCAAGAGTCTTTCGACGATCGCTGGCGTAACGTCGGCGGGTCGCATACCGATCGTTCGATGTTTTCGCGAGTTGTAATCTGATACGAGACGTGGCAGCGCGTCGATCCATTTGTAGTTTCCATTGAGCGTAAACATCTTCCACATATCATTCTTGAGCGTGCGACTGAATCGCTCGACGACCGATGCCTTCAATACCGAATACGTGGAGTAATGATTGATGTTGTGTTTCTTCACGAGTCGTTGCACGTCAGCGTTGTAAAACTCCTTTCCCTTGTCAGTCTGCAAATTTTTCGGACATCTCTCTCGAATTATCTTGGCGATAGCTTCGACCGTCTCGCTTCCGCTTTTGCTCTTGAGCGGCACGGCCCACGCGTATTTACTCAACACGTCGATGACCGTGAGTATGTAGCGATAGCCTCTGTTGAAACGCGAATACGGCTGCATCTCGACGATATCTGCCTGCCACAAGTCATCGTATCCTCGTACTATGACGCGTCTTCGTGGAAAATTTCTTCTCGCCGGAGCATGCAGTTCCTCGACGAGTCGTCGCCTCTCCGAACTGACACTCATGTTTCGACGGTACGATCATCGATCACTGGCACGTGCGAAGATTTAACTTTGTTCTTTCTTTTCGACTCGGTGGTTGCGTCGCTTATCGCATTTCGTAACGCGTGCACGTCCTTCTCGAACGCGATCAGTCTCTCGACAAATTCGTCTCTCAAAATTTTAACGCACTGTTCCACGTACAGTTTGTTAGCCGCGTCATTGTCAGCCTCCGGTTGTGCTACGCGGCGAATCTTGCGCGATTTTGCGTCAAACGCCGTACCGACACGGCACAGAGCGTTATGCCGCACGTAACTTCTCACCAGTCCGTTCTTCCGGCCGCCGTTGTCGAATGAATCGTTTCTCCGATCAAACAATCCAAATTTATTGACGGGCATTTTTTCGATGCAAGTGACGTCGATCGACTGGTTCGTTTCGACGATACTCCGATTAATTTATAATGATACCAGCCTCGCGAAGTTCCTCGATGATGGACAGCATCTCGTTGTCGTGAGCGTTATGACCGGCTCGGTGCGAAGCGTCGAGCAACCGTAGACGATCCACCAGCTCGTTGGGATCGTCCCAGTGCACGTAATCGATCGCGTTGTCGTTCAACGTCATAGCGCGAGATAATCCTTCTCCAGATTTGGACTCGATCGATAGTAACGGTGCGATTATATATTTGTACTTGAATCCTCTGTTACCCTTTATTCGACCATGTGCATCGTAATTGTACCTGTGCGCGTTCGTCGTCAGCAGTATGCTCTTGTACTTTTGCGCATCTTGCTCCGTATAGACGGCATCATCGGGCAATTTCTTGAATATCAGCTCGTAAAGACCGGGTGTACCGACGTATCGCACGCCATCGATAATTATGTTGTCATCGTTATCTACGTCAATGTGTTTATTACCAAGCATCATTCCATCGCTGCTCAGACGAACACCGTACACGTTATCTAAACCGCTCTTTCGATCGTCGTTCAGAACGGCTTCGATGTACTTTTGACTCAGCGGTCCCAAGTTATTGCGCAACATTTCTTGGTCCTCCTCCGACGTTTGCAACTGCTTTCGAATGGTCGTCACGAGCGAATTATCCGTGGTCTCGAAAACATTCTCGTTGCTCGCGAGCAATTCGGGTGATTGTACCACTGTTGTCGTCGCGGTTGGTGTCGTCGATATCGGTGATATGTCCAGCGGAGGCTCAAATCGAAAGGTTTTATACGGTGTCGATGCGGCGCGATCCGACACTCGTTTCCTCTTTGTCTTCGCATCCTCCTCACGCTTCTGGACGGTTAACGTTTCATCGTCGTCACGCGGTTCTTTCTTTATCACGCGCGTGTCAGAATTTTCAACAATCTTTTGCAGAGGCTCGATAATTGGTTTGAAGCGTGTCTTCACCGCAATATCGTCTTCGATCCTGCCGGTCTTCAAGGCGCGATGTTTCTTGCGGATCGATTCACTCGTCTTCTCAATCTTCCTCGCGATCTTCTCGCGCTCACGAGTATCGTTGCTCTCAGCCATGTTTTACCTCGACAAGGTACCGACGACGACTGATCGTTTTACGGTATCGCGAACATGTTAAATCCTTTTCGATATCGTCCATTCGTGAGCGAACTGTCCTTGTCTATCACTACGAATCCGTACTCGGGCTGCCAACAATCGTGACAAAACGCGCTGAAATCCCCGTACGACATGTCGGTATTCACGTGATCGTTGTAAACATGTTTCAAATTGGTTCCATCCTGTTTGAACAGGATCAGCAAGTTCGCGTTATCGCGTATCAGATGTTTGGGTATTCTCGCATACGTCTGACAGAGATAGAAACAGTCGACATTCGAGTGCCTACCCATCGAGAAGTATTCTCTCACAGTATCTTGCTTGTCGCACGCGACGTCATCGAAAACAAAAATCGAGTTTGGTAGCGCCTCGCTCGGTGGAATGACGTCACTGTTATTGGAGAACGTAAAATAGCCTATTTCGTCGATCGATGTCAACAGTTTCTCCAGATATCGATACTTTGGCTGCTGCAGTGACTTCGAGTACACGTACACGTTCTCGAAACGCACACCGTGTGGACTTTCCAGCAAGCTTATCAGAACGTTGGTTTTACCGCAATTCGAGGGGCCGCAGATGATCGCGCGTATAGTGGTCGGTAGCATTGCACCGTGTTTGCGTTTCTTCGCGTTGTTTCCCATCGCCAGCAGTTTGTCGTCACAGTTCGTGACACGTATCGTCAGCGGCTGTCGCACGAATTTCATTTCTCTCTGCGCTTCCGAGTAGAAAGGACGCACCTATTTATAACCGCGCGGAACCGCAAATCGCTCAGAAATGTTTCTGCTTCTGTCGGATAACAGGGATATATACGGTTTAACAGCCAAACAGTTGGAGTATGTGCCGAAGATCGTTCTGTTACGGCAGTTTTACGATCACATAGATTATGTGTGGGATAAACTTCCGGAGCATATCAAAGCAGATCCGGAAATTCAGCAGTACCGTCATTGCCTGGAGCATTACAATCTACCGTCTCAGCGAACGCACATCGACGGTCCGCCGCCGCTGATCAAGGATTGTCAGCGACGAATGTCATCGGCGACGTCTAGCGTAAAAGTTGGCGGCAGTCTGCTCAATCGCGCGATAAACGCGCTTCCCTTCGAACTACACATCCCAGGCTATCAGTTTTGTGGCCCGGGAACTCATTTGGAGAAACGTTTGGCGAGAGGTGATCGAGGCATAAATCCACTGGACGCGGCGTGTCGCGAGCACGACATAGCGTATTCTCGGAGCAATAGTCTCATCGAGAGACACGCGGCTGACAGAGTACTCGCCGAGAAAGCGCGAAAACGCATCGTCGCGGGAGATTCCTCGCTGGGCGAGAGAGCTGCCGCCACGGTTGTCTGGGCGGCGATGAAAGCCAAGACGAAGATCGGTATGGGTATGAAGAAGAAGACGAAGAATATGAAGAAAAAACGGGTACTTCCGATAGCGAAACGCGGAGGTGTACTATCAATTCTATCGATGTTGGGTGCACTCGGATCCTTGATCGGTGGAGCTGCCGGTGTGGCAAAAGCGGTGAACGACAGCAAAGCCACGCGACGTCAACTCGAGGAGCTGCAACGTCACAACCGCGCGATGGAAGGTCGTGGACTCTATCTCGCTCCGTACAAATACGGACGGGGACTGTATCTCGGCCCGTACAAGCGCGGACAAGGTGTTGTAAAGAGGAAAAAAAAACGTCCAGGAGGCGTTAGAAATGCCCGCGGGTGCGACAACGAACGTGCAATTGGATCTACTGGCAAGACATATGCGCATACCATACTTTAGAGGCGTTTTCATGTGCGACACATTACCAACAGGCGGTGCACGTCGAAACGAGAGCGGTATCGTGAATCTGGACGACGCGACAGGTCCCAGTACTCATTGGGTGGCATATGCTAAGAGGAGAGAACGCGTTATATATTTTGACAGTTTTGGCAATCTTCGACCTCCCAGAGAACTAGTGCGTTATTTCGGGAACAGTGTGATAGAGTACAATCACACACCCTATCAAACCTACGATCAGAACATCTGCGGTCAGATGTGTCTACAGTTTCTCCGAACGTGTGAATTTAAAGCCCGACGAGCGACTGTGAGGACTCAGTGTTAGTCGAGCGGTTTTTCCATCATGTCGTTGACGCTCACGCTAAGCGGCCGGAGCAGCGTCCTCGCGGTAAACTATTCTCCAGCCATAGATTTGAGTGACGACGACTACGAGCTCGGTCTGATGGACTTTGAGACCTACCATACGATAGCGAACGTGAATGCCTCGAACAATAAATTTTACTTTGGCAATGACGACGCTGAAATTACAATTTCCGAGGGATCGTACGAACTGCAAGACATTAACGAGTTTTTGAAACGCGCATTTAAACGTAAAGTAGAAAAGAAACAAATCGACGATGATGAGATCGGAGAGTACCCGATAGCGCTGCGCGCTAATTACAATACGATGAGGAGCGAGATTAAATGCGACTACAGAGTGAACTTTAGTAAGCCCAACAACATAGGATCGCTGCTGGGATTCGCGTCGAATCGCGTATTGCAACCGCGAAAATGGCACACATCGGACATGCCGATCAACATTATGAATGTGAACATTATCCGCATAGAGTGCAACGTGACCGCGGGCGCGTACAGCAACAGCAAACGCGTGCACACGATACACGAATTTTCACCGAACGTGCCACCAGGATATAAGATATCGGAAAGGCCGTCGCAGATCATTTACCTGCCAGTCATCGTACGGAGCATTACGGATCTGACGATACGCGTCGCCGACCAGCACGGACGATTGCTCGACTTTCGAGGAGAGGAGATTACCGTCAGATTGCACGTGCGAAAGTGTCGACGTTATCGCGAACGTATGTGAGATGCTTGTGTTGAACGGCTCGAAGCACGCGAGAGATAAAGTCACAACAGCTCTCGATAATATCAGATCATCCGAGGGAAAGAAACTCAGCGCGTCGAACGTTGCATTTTTAAAATCTTTGGGATTCGCGGTACGAAACATCTAACGATGACGGACATTCTCAACATCGGGGACGAGCCAGTCTTCGACGATCGCATCATCAAGCTCGAGACTCACACGTACAATCCGTACGCTAATACGACGTTTGGACACAGCGACGAGATAAGAATACCCATACAACAACAGGATCTATACACGTTGCCGTACGAAAGTTTTCTATACATCGAGGGAAAACTAACGATAAAGAATGAAATTGCGGGATCTACTGTCGTACTGGCGCACAACTGCGTCGCGTTCATGTTCGACGAGATTCGATACGAACTCGACGGTGTAGAGATTGATCGCAACAGAAACGTTGGAATAACCAGCTTGCTCAAGAACTATGTAACGGTATCGTCCGATAAAAGCGTGATTCTGAGGAACGCCGGCTGGGATACGCAGAGTAGCGCGGAAGGATACTTTAATTTCTGCGTACCGCTCTACATGATACTGGGATTTTGCGAGGATTACAGACGCATGGTTATCAACGCACGTCACGAGTTGATTATGATTCGAGCTCGCAACGATAACAATTGCCTGGTGGGAAATTCGGCGATGAATCCCGAGATCGAATTATTCAAGATACAATGGCGAATGCCGCACGTGTTACTGAACGAGATAAATAAGCTGTCGATGCTGCGTGCCTTGGAAAGCGGACGATACATCAGCATGGCTTTTCGCTCGTGGGATCTGTACGAGTTTCCGCTACTGCAGAGCACAACAAAGCATTCGTGGGCCATCAAGACCGCTTCGCAGCTCGAGAAACCGCGATACGTTATCTTCGCTCTGCAGACAGCTCGGAAGAATGTCATGTCCGAGGATGCGAGCCGATTCGACGACTGTAAATTGAGCAACGTGAAACTCTACCTAAACTCTGAGTATTATCCGTACGACGACATGAATCTGGATTTCGATAAGAAGAAATGGGCGATTCTGTACGACATGTACGCGCGTTTCTGCAAAGGCTACTACGGATACGATTATCTCGAACCGAGTCTCACTGTCACAACATTCAAACGTTTCGGTCCGTTCGTGATTATCGACTGTTCTCGACAAAACGAGTCGGTCAAGAGCGCAACCGTGGATGTGAGATTGGAATTTGAGTGTAAGGAGAACGTACCGGCGAATACTACCGCCTATTGCCTCATCATACACGATCGCGTGGTTCAGTACAACCCGTTGACCAACATTGTTCGCAAAATCACCTAAATGCGACGTTGGAGAGGGGAAGCGGTATAAAAATCTACGATATTCCGCGATCCTCCCACAGTTCGCTCCTCGACATGTCAGCGTCAACCATGTCCGCGCCAACGTACGTGGATCTGAAAGGTTACGTCGTGGATCTGCGTAATGGACGCACCGTTGGTGAAATATACTTCCCAATTTTTCATCGCGGTGAAGACATAATAAATCTGAAAGGTTACGTCGTGGATCTGCATGGACGCACCGTCGGCGAAATAAACTACTCAATTTTTGATCGCGGGGAAGATGTGATCGATAACTCAATCGAATCACCCGTAGATCAAAATCATGCAACGTTGGAGAGGGGAGCGGTATAAAATCTACGGCATTCCGCGATCCTCCCGCAGTCCGCTCCTCGACATGCCAGTAGATCAAAATCATGCAACGTTGGAGAGGGGAGCGGTATAAAATCTACGGCATTCCGCGATCCTCCCGTAGTCCGCTCCTCGACGTGCCAGCGTTAACCATGTCCACGCCAACGTTCGTGGATCTACAAGGTTACGTCGTCGGCAGAAACTCCTTCGTCGTGAAGGAGTTTGCCGCTCTCAGAGAGGGATTTATTCTCACTCATTATATCTTTGGAAGCTCCGAGCCATGGTATTTTCTCAGCAAGGCGGATAGAAAACACGTATCCTGGTTGGAGGCGAAACATCATGGATTGCATTGGCGTGATGAGCACGGAACGATTCCGTACTTCACGGCTAGAGACATGATTACAAAGGCGTTGCGGGATGTGACGGAGAGCGAAACCTCACCCATCGTATACGTAAAGGGACTCGAGAAACGAGAATGGCTGCGGGATTTGCTCCTGGACGATGCGAGAGACGATATCTACATCGAGAGCCTCGACGTGCACTACGAAGACGTGGAATCGCTGAAAAATATGGACGCTACACATACTTTGCGTTGTCATAAACATGTATCCAATTGTGCCATGCAAAATGTATTCAAACTATTTAATTGGTGGCATCACCATAAAAAATAAACGCATACTATTTACGCATATATCGTCATTTTTTTAATCCTTCCCCATTTCGAACAATATTTACTTCATATTGACATTATTTTACGTTTCTCAACGTTTGTCAGATGTATGTTATTAACCACTTGACGTTTCTCGATGTATGTTATTAACCACTTGATGTATGTCGATGTATGTTAGATGTATGTAAGATGTTTCTCGACGTTTCTTTCAACGTCTTTTCAGGTTTCGACACGTTTCGATAAACATTTCCCCCCTCTAAAAAAAGGTGATTCATGTACGTGCGCAGTTATCCCCTCTCCTCTAATCTTAACAGGTTTCGACAAGTTTCAATAAACATTTCCCCCTCTCCTCTTAAAAAGGGTGAATCACATCAATTAGTTTCACGCGATCAGTATTGCATCTACCGCTCGTACAAAACGAACCTCTTCATCGTGAGAAAAATGTACGCCGCTGAAGGAAGCAGTGTGAAACGTATGAATTATTACGTGCCGCTTCAGCATGAGGAAATTCCGTCGCATGAAAATAAGAAGAAAAAGTGTAACGAGTAAGTATAAAGTTTCCTATTTATATATTTTTGTATTTATTTTTATATATTTTATAAAACCTTTCTCTTTAGAAGTCGATCTTTCGACGAAAAAAGAGCGGTTAATTGGATACAGCGCATACTCAGCAGACAATATGCACTGACGGCAACGGGATACAAGTATCTTGAAATTGGAATCAACGTGGGTTCGCAGAGTTATGTGGAGATTGCCATAGGAGATCATCGTGGAAACGAACTGATATTGTCTCTCGAAACGTGGAAGGGACTCTACGAGCAACGATGGAATATTCAAAATTTACTTTGGAACAGCCGTAAAGACGCCGTTATAAACGCTGGACCGCTAACGATCCGCGCTTCCGCGATCAACGGTACTAAAATCGTACGTCTCGAATCATCGAACGTATGTTTGTCGATGACTGAATCGACGTTGATGTTTATGTTTACCTTGGATCCGTGCATCGATTTAACGTTCGAATCATTATCGAACATAATCGAGACGGTTGACGCCAAATTTACACAGTTTTCGCACATCGCTTCTTCGTTAACGGATACCAACGAGATATCGAACGCGATCCGCGCCAGCGATGCTTTCGAGAAGGATCACCTCGTCGATTGCGAGCTGTTGGCTCTAATTTTTAGTATGTAAGAGAAAAGAATATGTAAGAACAAATAATAAAATAAAAGATTAAATCTAATTCATGATGTGATTATTTTCTCGCTCCGTTTCCTTTATCATACGTTCCATTTCATCTATCGCTCGTAGTAGCTCGCGTCATCTTGCGGTACGTGCGGAGCGTGCGCGATCGTCTTAGTAGTAGCTCGCGCCATCTTGCGAAGCAACTCGCTTCGATGATGAAAATCTCTTCACGCACGTATGCGTAATGCCCCCTTTTATTCACATACGCATGCACACACTTACACGCTCACACGCATGCACTCGCTCACACGCATGCACACATTCACACGCGTGCACTCGCTCACACGCATGCACACATTCACACGCGTGCACACATTCACACGCGTGCACTCGCTCACACGCATGCACGCATGCAAACATGCACTCGTTCACACGCATGCACACATGCAAACATGCACTCGCTCACACGCATGTACACATTCACATACATGCACACATTTACATACATGCACACATTTACATACATGCACACATTCATATACATGCTCATACGCAAGCACACATGAATAAATATAACAGTTTTACATTTAAATACATTTTTATTTTTCACACTTTTACATATTTTTGACTTTTTTTAACACTTTTGACACTTTTTTAAATAATTTAGCTGAACTGATTAGACAAATATTCATAGCATTTCCACGGCATTTCCGGCATTTGAACTTGCGTCTTCAAAATGTTCATCACTCTGTAACAAAAAACATTTATTATTTATTATTTATTATTTATTTATTTATTAATAAAATTGTAATACGTACCTTAGGGAAGGGGAAGAATTCCCACAACTCTTCTTCCCGAACGAAAGAATGTTACGACAATGTCGCCAACAGCATTTCTTCCCCGCCTGTAAATAATAAGAAAAAATTGTTCACATAATGAAAAATATTATTTGATACAATAATACTTACATTAATTGGGAAGCAGATTGTGGGAGGACTCCCACGACGTTTTTCCCCGTGATGGCTGAGAACGTTCTTATCAGACGTCTCCCGTGTTTCCTTAACCACTTTTCTCTGTGGTGTTGATGAATGCTATAATAAAATATGCGATGTTTTTTATGTTCTTCCATACGGCTCGAAATAACTTCGCGCTCACATATGCACATCATCTTGTCAAAAACGTTTGAACGGGAGAAACGTTCGAAAAGGACTGAAGAAAGAGACAGGTTGGAGATGGTGCAGTTATTTTATCAACGATTTATTTTTGATAGCGGCTAGCTTTGTTTTGTCGGCGCTTAATATCTGTTATAAACATGCTCGCTATGTAACATTCGCTCTTACTATTCTGGCTTTCAAATTAATTATAATGATAAATTAATAATGATAAATTAATTATGATAAATTAATTATAATAATGATAAATTAATTAAAAAATATATTTTTTTATTCTTTTCATAATTTTACAATTGATTAAGATATATAAGGAGTAGATTGCGTTCGGTAACGCTAGGTTGTGCGGTCGATAATCCCGAGCGCGGGGGATCGATAGAGGCCTGACGGTGCAGCGGCCCGACGGTACAGCTTCCGGGAGCACGGGGGATCGATATGATAGGGCCCGGCGGCGCAGCGGCCCGATGGTACACCTTCCGATGGTGTGGTTTACAGCTGCGGCTCATTTTTCTAATAACAGAGAATAAAATACTTAAATTTTGTTAATATTGAACATACATCTATAAATAAAAACAAATATACCTTATTACTTTGACAACGTCGTCGATAATGTCGATAATGACGATGTCGATGATGGTGAATTCGATGGAGTCAGAGGACGATATCCTTGACGCTCGATCGATTTTCGATGAACATAATCTTGAATTCCTTCTTTCTTTCGCTGAACAAAATCTTGAATTCTTTCTTTCGGTTGCGTAAAGAGCTTCGTTGGTACATCTCGCATTCTTTCCCATGGCCGCGACGTTGACGACGATGGCGCTGAATTCGGGGGAGTCAGAGGACGATATCCTTGACGCTCGACCGATTTTCGGTGAACATAATCTTCAATTCCTTCTTTCTTTCGTTGAACAAAATCCTTTATATTATCCATATTAACTCTCTTGCAACGAAAGAAGTTTTATCCCTCAGTCTGGATATTAAACTGACTAAAAATGTCATTGTCCGCACTTTATATTACCATTCAACGTGTACATATTGGGCACATGTTGCATGGGAATATGGCATACACTCTACCTCTGCAATTGCTACATTGTAGGGAACCAATTGCACCGTGCGGCCCAATCTCGTGTTGACGAATAGCCCACATTAGTCCATCGGTAGAATTTGCGAATTCGATCGCGCACGTCACACATGACACATAATTACCACTCATCCTATAGTATGAGTATATTATGCAGCATTTCATGCGATCACTAAGCGCGTTTATTTGCGGTCCAGATAATAGTTTTTCAATTCTCTGTCCAGGATTCTCACTGTCATCGCTCATATCACTACCACCGCCGCTATCAGTTGATAAGGGGTGATCATCTTCTTCTTCCGCATCCATCACCTCCTCCTCCTCCTCCTCCTCCTCCTCCTCCTCGAAATTATCGGTATCAGCACCTTCATCGTCGACGTCTACGATATCCATGACATCATCGTCGTCGACATCTACGATGTCCATCTCTTCATTATTTGGTTGACCAGCCATTTTTCACGTATCACAAAAACTGTCAGAGCCCTTACTGAGATCTCGCGCGCTTCCGGACCAATTTTATACCTTCATTTTTCTCTTTCTAACTAACACCGGTTATCAGCATATATCTACTTTGATGCTTTGTGCATACAATTTACTAAACATTTAATTAAAAGAAAACATGGAAGTTAAAACGTGTTTCAAAGTCGCCGCTACTTATCAAAGGATAGCTTGCAGGTCTGTACAAGTCACCCCCGATATCATAACATTAGCGGCCAGATATCGGCGCTCGAAAGAATCATGTTTCAAAGTCGCGGATTCGTCTTATTATTAGGGATAGAATTATGTTTCAATCTTATCAAAGTCCTCCTGGAAATTTAGGGGGGGGGGGGTGATAGCGGCAGGATTATGTATCAAATACGATACATCGGCGATATCAAAATTCCTAGAAATTGGGGGAGAGGGGGCTGTGCAGATCCGTTCCGTGGCCAGATATCTACGATAGTCAAAACATCGGCGATATCAAAATTCCTGGAAATTAGGGGGTACCGAGGGGCCCTGATAGCGGCATTATGCCCACCGCTGTTATCTGGTACCACTGTTATCTGATACCGCTGCTGATACCGCTGTTATCTGATACCGCTGTTATCTGATATGTTTATAAACAAAGATAAAGGACTGTTATCTGATATGTTTATAAACAAAGATAAAGGACTGTTATCTGATATGTTTATAAACAAAGATAAGATAAAAGACCCCTTCCCGCGTGACGTCATACCCCCCCCGCCCCGCTCCCCCCTCGGAGGACCTGGCTTAGAACCGGCCTAGTATATCTACTCTTGTATCGATGTCTCAATTGGATGCGAACAATACGAAAATTCTAATAGGAATGAGGTTAAAAGGCAAGGCGCTAACATTCCCGATCCGAGCATTTGGAACTAAACGTAGACGAAATATTGGCTGAAATAAAGAAAATGTTCGACAGTCGGCAAACTAAATTGAGGCGAAGAAAGTAGTTCGAAGAAAGAACATGGAAGGCCGGCGAAAATTTCAGTGCATACTATCACGAGAAGGTTATCTTGGCGAATCGAGTCCCAGTCGACGAAGAAGAGCTGGTTTCTCAGTGTATCTCATTGACGGGATATCCAACATACAGTTGCGTAACCAGGCACGGTTGCAAAAATTTGGAACGAAATCCGATTTATTGGCAGCTTTCGAGAACGTCAGCGTGACGGAGGGCAAGGAACGTGCGGAGCGTGATTCCAAGACATGGAGCAAGGATCACAAGGGCGTACGAGTTCAAGGGAAGAAGGAGACATCACCGAAGAAGGAAGCAGAGGAAGATTCGAGCGGAGCGCAATTAAAAATAAAATGCTATAATTGTAGCAAATTCGGGCATTTCTCTAAAGATTGTAAGCAGCCTAAGCGAGAGAAAGGTACATGTTTTAAATGTGGCGTGAAAGGGCACGTGATTAGCGAGTGCACGGGTAAGACAAAAACAAATCAAATCAATTGTTTACAATCCGATACAACTAATGGTGATTTTCAAAAACGAGTTATTTTAAAGTTGAATAATTCTTGCATGAATTGTGAAGTAGAGATTAGTAGATAAACACAGCCGTATTGGGCTCATGGATCGAGGTGTGGGGGGTCGGGGGGATCGGGGGAATCGCGGGGGGAATGCCGTAAGCAGTGGGCGCGGGGAGTCGGAGACGGAGACGAAGCACCTCGGGGCCGCACACCCCCGCGCCCGGGGTGGTGGGGGGTGCTTGAACCGGCCCGCGGGCGTGTGCTCGAACCGGGTGACGGCGATCTAGAAACGGCCTAGGCGCGCGAGGCTGGCGCCTTATCGCTCTTCCTCGCCTTATCGCCGTCGCTACGATTCTCTCGCCGCCGCCGCCGCCGTGGCCGGTTCGGCGCAATCGCTGAACGGCGCGAATGCCGCCGGATGGGTGTTTCCCGAATCTAGGGGGCAGACGAGAGAGAGAGAGAGAGAGAGAGATTTCGTCTTGTTTTCCCGCGCTAATTTTTTCGCCGCTGTCGAGAAGCGGGGGGGGGGCTTGGTGCTCACTCGACGATAATATTTATTTCGAGGCGTAGGCGAGCCTTTGCGGGGCGTTGCTAGCGCTTTACCGCGACGAAAGAAACTCCTTATCATCGTGACCACCATGATTCTCTCTCGCCGTATCGATGGCCGGTTCGGCGCGATTTCCGAACGGCGCGCGGTTTTCTCCGGACGGATGTGTCCGTCGATGTAGATAAATAATTTGCGGGTTAGAAGTATCTTCCGCGACTCGTATATAAGCGTCGTCCGATTTTCAGTCTTGGGAAAATTAAAAACTGTGTGTGCCCGCGCGCGTAAGAAAAAAAAATGGCGAGTACCAGTCACTTGGAAGAAGAGGATATCGCAACTTCGCAAACTCGAATCGAAGATCCGTTCGACGAGACGATGTCGAATGACTCCGATCTGGGGCGTGAGATCTCCGTGATCGAGGCGACGGTTTCTCTGTCGTTGCGAGATCTGCTCTACGAGACGTGGAATTCGGGGTACGCGGCTCCGCGTAACATCACGCTGTTGTTCGCCTTCGTATCGAAGTACATGTTCAATCATCGAAAGACGGACGCCACCGTGCGTCGAATGCACGAGGGTGGCGAGTTGAAAGCTGCGCTTCTGGAGATCTATTCGTTCTGGACGCACAAGGGTCCGTCACAGTGTACCAGAACGCAGATGTTATCGTTCGTAAGAATAAAGATCCGACGGTGTACTCGTTGCTCACGAGGGCGATAATGACGAAGGATACATTCGACGAGTGGGTGAAGGAGTACAGATCGTACGTCGAGAATCTACCCGGCGCGTCGTCGAATCGCGCGACCGTCGCGAGTCCGAGACCCGAGGGATCGTCGGACGAGAGCGCGCGGGAAACGCGCGGAATCGACGCTCTGTTCGATCGAACGTCCGAGCGCGACGCGAATCGTATCTCGCAGTACGTGACGAAGCTGGACAACGGACGGTTGCTGACCGCGAGATCACCGGGGGAGATCGGCTCTTAGTTGATTCGTCTGTATTTGTACGATGTCAAGGATATAGTGAAACGAGACAAACGCGTCTGGTGGAAACACGCGAGGTTGCGCGCTCAGGTTCTGTGTTCCTCCGCGCGTACGGATCGTAAGCGGCGTTTGTTGCGTCAGCTGCTGGACGAAACCGCGGACGATCTGATGAAGGTCCCGGGTGTCGCAACGGAGGTGATGAGCGTCACGCGCGATGATGACGATGGCGGCGGAATGTAGCCAGAGGAGGAGAGAAGGTACGATAATATTTTTGAAAAAAAAAATAGACGTGTCGAACGAAGGAGGCGGAGAATCATCGTAATTATAATTCAAATGTGCTCTTTTTTTTCCGCGCGGAGCGAGAGGATTCCTGGGACATTGCCGAAGGGGGAGATCCAGAGGAAGAAGAAGAGACACGTGGATAAGAAATAAAATGTAAAAAATCAATGCCAAAAAAGATGTTTTATTTATTCGTGTCAGAGAGAGAGAATACATTTTAGAAACACAGAGAGGCCAGTTCGCAATCGACGATGTCGTCGCGATCGTAAAAGTCGGTCTCGCGTATTGCTTCGGAGACGATCGCCGTTCTCGCAGTTGAGGCGAAATCGCAGAAACGTTTGTACCTCTCGTCGACCTTCCTCACCACCGCGTTCAACGAGGTGACGATTCGACCCACGCAGTGTTCGAGGCCGTACATGACGAGCATGGTGTTCAGAGATAGAAGCAGGCGGTACGCGCCCGCGTGCTCGACTCGAGGCACAGGATCGGCAGATTGTTGATTCGTCCGAATCGCAGGGTCAGTTCCCCGACGTGCATCTGAGCGTCGTCGTTACCGTTTCGAAGGTGGGACAGTACAGTCTCCTTCTGCTCGACGAGTCTTCTCCACGTTTCGGGCGACATCGGAATCACCTCGCCGTTGCAATTTCCCACTATGATGTTCACGTACGAAAGGTTGACGGTGATGCAGACGTCTATGTATTTGTAGCTCGTTCTCGTCAACTGATATCTTCTCGTTAGAATATTGATCGGTCGATTGGGGAATACATCGTGTCGTGTCTGTTTAAAAAAAAAATTATCGAATATTCAGTTTCGATAAGAGAGATAGAGGAAAAAGTATCTTACGGAAGTTGATCGGTCGGCCGTCGCTGATTCTGCCTCTTTCTCTTTTTCGTTTCCTCGTTAGCGGTCTCGCCATTGGAGAGGGGGGAGGACTGTTCGACAGAGAACATACTGTCGCCCGGTACCATCGCCGTTGACAAACAGCGTTAGACTGAATCTCTCGCTAACGAGACGTTGATATAAAAATGTCGTTTTCTCTCTCGCGTGTAAAAAAAATATTTATCATCTTTCCTCGTCATTTTCCTCCTTCGCTAAAACGTCGTTGATTCAAACGAGGCGGCTCAGGAGACTTCGTATCTGCTCCAACAGCCCGTCTCCCGGACAGACGACACCTACGATTCGCAGATTCATCTTGCCCGCCGCTTTCACGCTTCGCGTGAATTCGTTGTATTTGTAAAACTGATGTCTGTTTACGAAGAACAGATTGCCGTCGATGTATCGAAAAGCCGACGTGACACCTTGCGGAATTCCCAGAAATATCATCTGGATCGTGTTGTGCGTGAAGACTGTCGCCCGACAGTCGTCTATTTCTTCCACGTAACCTTTGTTGTACAGTACGAAGGATCGTCCCCTGTTTGTATTCACCACGGCGTCGACCTTGGCGTTAGCGGGAAGTCCGAAATCGACGATGGATCTCGGCCAGTCCGTAGCTCGTAGCTCGGATATTTGACCCTGTAAACCATCTTGTCCACGAATAGCATGATGTCGCCCGAGAGTGTCTGATACGCACCCGAGACGCGCATGAAGTTTTTCGGAAGAAATCTCATGTAATCGGTCAGCGACAGCGGTCTATCGTAGGTCTTTCCCTCGATGTCGATCGACCAAACGTGACGTCCGCACGCGACGAAGATTCTGTCGTCCAACACCAATACGGAATCGACGCGCCGCAGAGCGCACAGATCCGTCTCGACGCTCCTCGGCGTCGTCGTTGTCGTCGGCGGTGTCGGTGGATTGCTTGTTTGTTCAAGTCGCGCTCGAACGTCAGGGCCGAGTTCTCCGCCCATCTCTCGAATGCCATGTGAGTCGTCACTAGGACTTCCGTGGTGGCCAGGTGAAAGTTCCACGTGAGATGCCTCCTCGGCCATATCCTTCTGAGTTGTCCATCGCACGATCCGGAAGATCGGGGAGACCGCAGCGCGGTTTTTGCATCAGATTCAGCGTGTCGTTGTTCAATCGTCCGTCAACGCGTAATCCGTAATACTCCTGAAACAGCGCGATGGCGTGGTGCAGACTCTTCGAGGCCTCGATCGTCGCGAACGACGTCACGGAGTCGTTCAGATAGCCGTACTTGTGCAGAAAATTTATCGCCGTATCGGTCTCGCCGCTGGGAGATTCGGCGACGACGCCGATCGAGCACAGCGCGAGAATAAGAGGGAGGCGCGACATCGCGGACGGGCAGATCGAGACTCGAGTGACGATCCCCTCGATTGATCACCCCGGTTATAATCGGAGAGGTGTCTTACTTTTTTCCACGCTCCGTCTCGATGATAAAAATAGACGCGGATCCGTCGCGTCTCATCTGACCGCGATGACGCGAGTTCGTGCGGCTCGCCGGAAGTGTCTCGCGCGAGTCTCTAATTGTAAGTAATTATCTGTGAGTATACCATAAAGTCCTGGAAAAAGTCTATCGAAAAAGAATCGATCGCTCGCTTATTTGATTTTTATCACGGTATCTGTGTAGAAAAAAAAACTTATCGTCGTATCGATGTCACTGCTGGGGAGATTTGGATGACAACACCGATCGTGCACAGCGCGAGAAGAGGGAGGCGCGCGGGGTCGAGACTCGAGTGACGATCCTCTCGATCGATCATCCCGGTTATAATTGGAGAGAAGTTCCTTTTTTTTCGCACTCTGTTTCAATGAAAAAAAATAGAGTAATTTTTTCGCGTTTTGTCTCGATTATAAAAATAGATCCCGTTGCGTCTTATCTGACCGCGACGATGCGACGACGCGAGATCGCGCGACTCGCCGGAAATGCATCGCGCGAGTCTCTCAGTATTCATCTATTTCTGCAATGAATACAAGTGTCGAAAAAAAATGTCTATTCAACGTAAGATGAAACTATTTGATTTTATTGAGGCTGAATATCAGGGTGTCGGCGCATCGCCAATTTCCCTTAAAATTATGTATTCTGGTTCGGAGGTAGGTTCTTTCCAACGCTATATAACATACAGTTACAAAAAAAAATATATTTTTTTTTCAGAATATTGATTTTAAATTAATAAAAATAAAAAAATTTAGTAATTATGAATATTGCGAAGCAAGAAGGAGGATGCGAAGGAGGATACGTGAGGAGAACGAAAGATTACAGGAAGATGAAACGGAAGATATATTTTGTTTAAGAAGTTTATTTCAATGTCAAGAGAAGTTTATACCTGTGGAGGAGGTGATAGGGGAAGAACTTGCATTTGCAAATATTAGGATGGGATGGGGAGGGGTCAAGGTGATACAGGAAGGGCCGAGATATTTACGGGAAGAGGAGGATGAGATATGGGTCCGAAAAGCAATGGCGGTGACACAGGCTGGACTAGATTGGAATAATTGGGTGCGCGATGAGGTGCGGCGTCAGCAAGAGGAGAGTGCGCGAGTTCGTGATGTAATTCAACGAGAGATAACGCAAGGTGACGGGGAGGACGAGGCGTTAATACGAAAAGCAGTAGAGGTGGCGCAGGCTGGACTCGATTGGACAGTATGGTTACGTGGGGAGCTGTGGGGGGAGAGTATTCGGCTATGGGACGAGATCGAGCGAAAGATAACGGAATGGATGGACTTTGAGGAAGAGGAGGGGGGGGGGGATCGATGGATTTTGAGGAAGAGGGAGGAAAGTTTTTTGATATATTATTTTAATTGTATTTTATATTGTGATTATTTTATATTGTGATTATTTTATTTTAATTCAATTTTATATTGTGATTATTTTATTCAAATTTACTTGGTTTGATTTTTAATAAAAATAATTTTTAAATACATAATAATTATTTTATTTATACATGTACTTACTAAAAATTACATGATTATTAGTATATGTGTATTTATTTGTATTTGTATTTAACAATTAATAATATTTTTATAAATATAACATAAATATAACATAAATGACATAAATATTTTTACATATATGAAATATATAATATTTTTATTTAATAATTATTAATATTTTTATAAATATATAATAACATAAATAATATAAATATAACATAAACGATATAAATATTTTTACGTATATGAAAAAATATAAGTAAAATCTAACGAGTACATTTAGATTAGTATGTAAGTATAACCATTTATGTATCTCTTTCTTTGACGTTCTCCATTGCGCAGTTCCTCGCAACGAAACTTTTCCTCCCGGTCAGTGTTGAGATTCTTTAGACAATCGATGCTCTGCAAACTATAAATCCGACAGCTTATCTTTGCGTTCCGTCCACCATTTGTACATCTTGCCTACGTTCTCCATCGCGCAGTTTCTCGCGTGACGGCCGCAACGAAACGTTCCCGTCGCGTCCAGATCCCTCAGGCGATCGATCTCCTCGAAATCCGCGTCCATCGATTGGATCGACAGACCGGCATCCTCGAGAGCGTCTCCCTCAGCCACTCCACTTTCTGTTGACCCTTGACGTAAATGATGCCGGGCGACGTTTTATTCTCGATTCCATCGCAAACGGCACGGCGAACGATCGTTCTATTCTTGCGATACTCCACGTCCCCGTCGTCCCACTGCAGGCCGTGGTGATTCGCCATGAGCCAGCACGCCCGCGATTTTTCTGATGTTGTTAGCAGAATCCACGGCACCGGTTCGCAGAACACGTGGTGGGTCAAAACTTTACTGTCTCTCAGAATGGCCACCTCCTTCGCCGCGAACTTCTCGCGCACGATGTAGCCCTGCAGATCGACAAAGATCGGCACGTTCGACATGGTTTTGCTCTCTGCGAACTCGATGAAACAGATTGAGGATACTCAGGGAACTAACGTTTGTTTATATATATTTTGGGGACAAAGGCTGAACGCAGGTCGGGGAAAGAAGCTCTTTACCGAGATACGACGAGGGAAGTGCGCATCCTGGTTGAAAAATTGTTTAAATAAAGGAAACGATTTGTCACGCGGGTACGATGAAAAATTTTTTTTATTTAGAACGATGAGTGCGGTACGAGAAAGGAAGCTCTCACCGAGATAGGACGAAGGAGGGAATGCGCATCCTGATGATTTTTTAAAAATAAACAATTAGTCACGCTGCACGAGGAAAACGTCGCGATCGCGAACCGTGTGCTGCGTCTCGAGAGAGGAAATGTTATCGTTCCTATATTATCTTGCGCACGATATTGATCAGAGAATCGTACTCGATGACTCGATCGTGAATAATAAGGCAATAGGCCGTGGTCTTGTCCGGAATGTTATCTCGACATTCGAACTCTATGCGCACGTCCACAGTGGCGCTCTTTATCGATTCGTTCTGATGAGAACAGTCGTTCACCACGAGTGGACCCGACGTCAGGAATTTTGACAGAGTCATAAACGCGTTCTCCTCATGTCCGTATCCGTAGTACGCCTTTCGAAAATTGATATACATGCCGTACAATACGGCGACTTTGCTGTTCTTGAAATCCAGATTCATGTCGTCGTAGGGGTAAAATTCGGAATTCAGATAGAGTTTCACGTTGGTGAGATTGCAATCGTCGAATCTAGATGCATCCTGTTTCGAGTCGTTTCTTCGTCCGGTCTGCAACGCGAAAACAACGTAGCGCGGCTTCTCCAGCTGCGTCGCCGCTTTCACGGCCTACGAGTGCTTGGTCGTGCTCTGCAGCAGAGGAAACTCGTACAGATCACGTACAGATAATATTCTTTTTGAAAATCCTTCATTATGTATAAATGTATGACATAGCTGTAATTGATGCTTCAGAGATAAAGTATAACATACATTTTTTCGACTTGTAATCACTTTGCTGTTTTCTTTTAGTTGTTTATGTTTAGCTTCATATCGAATTGAAGACATATTATTTAAAGGTCCAAATTTTTTCATAAGTTTAGAATAATGTACTAAATGGTGGTGTTTAATTTTCAGTGGCGTCCTAAATAATTTTAAATTTAGCTTTATATATTCAGATGCCAAATAGTCAAATCTTTCAATATTCTCAAGAGTAATAGCTGATATGGTTACAATATGAAGCATTTCAGACAAAATAAGATATAATCTCTACGTGCAATTATTTTGTGGAATTAAATCACCAATTATGAAATTTATATTTTCAATTAAGAATTTCATTTCTGATGCTGATAATATAATTATTCCTTTTTTTATAGATTCGCATGATAAATTTGGAGGAATATTTTTATTAGAAGATACGTTATCAAAAAACAATAATCTGTTATTAAAAATTTCTAATGTGAAAAAACGTTCTTTACGTATAAAATTATGTAAAATTTTCGCTATGTCATATCTGCGTATACCCTCGAGAATATCGTGCATTGAATCAAGTGAAATATTATTAATGACATGAAAATTTGGTATTAAATTAAATATACATTCTTCTTGAATACCAAAAGATTGGTCATGTAAATGAAACAAATAATTTTCTTCTGTTCTTAGCTTACTAACATTTTCAACAGACTGCTTTTTTAAATTAGAAATATCTTCGTAGCAAATTCTACAACAATAGTTTGCTTTAAAACTTCGCGGATATCCTAAAATAGTATTTAAACCTAAATTATCTCCAACGATGAAAGCGAGAACAAAAAATACTTTATGTTGTTGGTTATTTATGGAAATAATTATTCCATTTTCTTGCAAGTCTATAATTTGATTTGCAACTTGTTGAAAAATTCTTTTATTACCTAAAAGTTTATGATCTTGATAATTATGAATTTGAACTAAAAAAATGTTTTTTATCATACTTGAAAATTTTATGAATACATTTTCGTGATCCTAAAGGATTATTTATTTCTACATCATCAAAATATAGAACTAAAGGCAAAATTCTATTTTCTCTTTTGTTCTCAATTGTTTTCCAATATTCACTATCAAAAAAACTAACATACTGACTATTCTTACATTCTTCTATATGTGATAGGATTGAAGAATAAACGTTTGGAAGTTCCAGAAATTTTTGTATAACTTGCTTTAAAGGAACAATATTTAATGTACTGTTATGTAATACAGTTTCAACTCTTTTATTGGATCTTCCAGATGTTAAATACGACCTTACTATGATTTGTGATGGTAAAAATAAACAGTTAATATTTTTTAAGTATGCAAATGTTAAATGTTGGGTTTTAAACATTTTCAAGCCGTTTTTTATAATATTTAACATAGCATTTAAATCCTCATTCTTATTAAATCTGTAAGAAATAATTTCTAGAAGATTTGATAAATAAGAATTAATCATTTCATTTATGATATTGTGAACAGCTTTTCTACTCAAACTTCCATACGCATATAGATGAGTTAAGAAGTACAGTGACTGATTAATTACTACATCCTGAAAAGTATTTAAACTAATATTTTCATAATTCTTCAAATCTTTTCTTATCAAGTTTAATGGTAATAAAGGATTGTTTGAAATATCTTTGTTTTCTAATTCTTTCTCAATTTCATCGTTGGTCGTCACTATTTCATGCAATTCTGTAGTGTTATTTATAGATATCACAGTATTTTTCTTATCATTATCGTTATTATGAGAATAAGCATCACATTGAGTAGGAACACAAGTTTTATCAATTTGATGATCACGTATTAAATGACGCCTTAATGAATAAACATTACTATATTTTTTAAAGCAATTTGTTACATTACAATCAACTTGTGAATATATACAAGTTTTGTGTTTCAATGAAATGTGTAACATTAACGTATTTAATGTTTTAAATGAAAGTTTACAATAAAAACAGGAAATCATTGTAAAACAAAATTATAATAAAAAAATAAAACAATCAATAAAATACTTTCTTTTTATTCTGTACACTGAAAGAAAAATGTATTCAATCCAAAAAAAACTTGTTTTGAATAAATAATTTAGTAACATAGTACCAATGGCCAAATAATTGGAAACAAATCAAAATATTGTTTAGAATAAGATACTATCTGCTAGAAAGTAATGATATATTTATTAGAATTAAAATGCATGAAGTAAAATAAACAAAATATTTAGTTATATAAATAATCTATTTATTATTTTTTAATACAGCGTTACTATAATAAAGCTAACTATTACTCAAACTTGTATAAACAATTATTAAATTAGAAAAATTTATAAATTAAATCTTAATAAACGCTTATTATAATACTAAAATATTAACTTAAATTCAATTAATTGCTTTGTGAAAAACTCTTTCGTAGACTTTAAATGAATTAAATATTTACTTAAAATGTATTATTCAATTGTTAAAATAAAAAACCATAGTCTCTTTTCAAATTCATGTTTATTTTATTACATAACTCTTAAGATTATTTTCAATAAATATTTCATACGCTTATTAAATATTTATTAAAATTTAATACATCGTTAATTTAAAATAATTAATATTTGCTTAAATTGGTTTTACATTTATTTCATGTTATATTACATGTATCACAAATTCAATGAAATATTTTTTTAGAATGCAGAGTGCAGTAATGTACCCTCTGTGGTGAAACAATGACACATACATAAACACGCATGCGCACACACACATACGTATAAAAAAAAATTTTGTTTTACAAAAATTTTGTTTTACAAAAAAATATTACTTGTTTATATCGCTCATATAAATAAAGGAATGACACAATCAAAAAAGTACGACCAATAATTATTTTATTACAAAAACTATAATTAAAATCTTTTTTTGTTAATATTAAGAAAAAATGTGCATGGAATATAATTTTTTCCGTTAGACAAAAAATGTTTTTTATAAACTTTATAATCTACGAGAATATTTTGCTGTATTAAAACCCATTTCTTATTTTCTTGAACTTCAAATGATTGTAAATGGTTACAATAACAAATATTTGAGTATGTCTCACATAAAAAATAAACTTCTTTCAAATAATTTATTAATATATATTTAATTTTTGCAAATAAAAATTGAAAGTTACTACTTGTATTTATAACATTATTGATTCCGTAAAATTTATAACATTATTGATTCCGTAAAATGTGCCATTGAGCCTAACCCATGAAACTGAATCATAATCATAAAAAGACTCAGAAGGTAGAATCTGCTTAAAGTTATCAAAATCTTCAACCAAAAATAATTTTGATTGTGTTGCTCCTTCACTTACTTGTAATGAAAAGCCTTCGTCATTAATAAATCTGTTACAAAGATACAACTGATGCCTAACAGCAAAAGTGT
Organism: Tetramorium bicarinatum; assembly: GCA_928718305.1. Classification (NCBI taxonomy): domain Eukaryota; kingdom Metazoa; phylum Arthropoda; class Insecta; order Hymenoptera; family Formicidae; genus Tetramorium; species Tetramorium bicarinatum. The sequence goes on from OV788327.1 coordinate 30,125,709, forward strand.
AAGGTGGGTTTTTGCGCGATGTAACTACTTTACTATTGTTCTTAAACATTTTATGTTTGCCTTCGAAACGAATGGAAGACATATACTTTAATGGACCAAATTTACGCATAAGTTGACCATAATGAAGTAAATTATGATGTTTCAATCTGAGTTTAGCCTCAAAAAGCTCCAAGTATAATTTCAAATATTGCGTAACAGTAGATGAAAAAAAATCTATTATTTTATCAGAAATGATGTCAGATAAAACAATATTAGTGATTTGACGCATCATGAGATACAGTTTCCATGTCGGATTTTCCATAGGAACTAAATCACCAACAAAAATAATCAAATTATCAACAAGATAACGCATTTCCGAAGCAGTAAGAATAATTTTGTTATATAATAATTTTTTATTGCTTCATGTTTTAAAACAAGAGTTATGTTTTCATCAAAACTTGAAGTGACAGTACAAATTCTTTCGTTTAATATTTCTAGAGTAAAGAATTTATGTTTATCAATGAGATTGTTCAAAACTTTAGCCATATCATAGCGGCAAATGCCTTCAAGGCTATGGGTATCATGTGATAAGAAATGCGTCGACCCTATGCACGATGTGCATAGGGTCGACGCATTTCTTATCACATGATACCCAGAGATATCATTGAAAATATAATTTTCTATTACACCAAAAGAATATTTAAAGGCATGTTCTGAATAATTATCAATTGTTCTTAAAATCTTGGAATTTTCTAATGTCCAAGAATGGTATTTAAACCTAAGTTATCTCCTACTATATAACATAATTTTAAAAAAATCTTTTTTTCTTGATTGTTTTTATTTATTACAATCCCATGACTCACAAGTTCTTGAATCTCATTGATAACATGAATAAAAATTTTTTTATTGCCCAATAATTTATGATCCTCATATTGATGTAATTGGACTAAAAATATGTTTTCTAATTTACTCGCATATTCTGGAGGTAAACTTGGAATACAGCAGTACACTGCTCCAAGTTTATTTTTACATTTTCGAGAACCCAACGGATTATTGATTTCAAAGTCGTCGAAATAAATTATCAATGGAAAAATATATTCACTTGTTTCATTTAACACAGAATTCCAAAATGCTCCTTGCAAAACTGACCGCAGATCTTTACTTCTTTTACATTTAACAGCAAATGAATTTATTGCATCGAGTACATTAGGGAGTTCCAGAAAACGTTTCAAAACAAGTTGTAAAGGAATGAAACTTAATTTCCTGCAATAAACTTTATTTTGGGAAACTTTCCTGATTTTTCCAAAATTCAAGTATGTTCGAACAACTATATTTTTAGGCAAAAAAAGACAATGTATTTGTTCTAAGTACTTAAATGTCTTTGCCTCTGATTTGAAGAAAGCAAAACCATTTTTTATCATGTTTAATGAAATGTTCAAATTGTTGTTATTTATACAATACTGCTCTAAAGTTTGTATACACGTTGCCAAATAAGTTTCACTTAAAGTTTTAATAATTTTTAGTATTGTTTCTCTGCTTAATGTTAGGTCAGCATACAGTTTTACTATAGTAGAGAGAGCAGATTTAAAAATAATTGATTGATAAATATTTATGTCGAACTTTATCTCATCATTAACAAAATCATTTTTCTCATGATTAACAAAATTATTTGTCTCAATTTTGTTATAAATTTTTTCCTGATTTTCAGTTAAATTGTTCGAACCAATATTAGGAATACTTGAAGTACTACTTCCATCAGAAAACCCAGAAACAGTATCATTTACTCGCTTTGAAATTATACTCGAGGCTAATTTTGTTTCTAATACATAATGTTTATTGAGAACGTGTCTCCGTAAAGAATAAACATTAGTAAATTGATCGTTACAATTGTCAAACTTACACGTAATAGTAGAATTTAACATAAACTTATGTTTTAATCTTATATGTTGCATGACAAGGTCCATTGTTATAAATTTTTCTTCGCAAAAAAAAACAATTCATTTTAAAATAGAAAATAAAATCTGAGTATAACCTTAGTTATTAAATATATTATATTGGGTCTGGGAAAAAGTTCGTGGCGTTTTTTTAGTAAAATTCAACTGGTTTTCTTATAGTGTGAAAATGAATTTATTTAAACCAAATATGCTCCATTATTATCGACAATATTTCGCCATTTTTCGGGTAGAGCCATGATGCCATCGGTGAAGAACTTCTGTGGTTTCTGGTTAAAAAACTGAATCAAGTGGTTTTCACAGGCTTCTTTTGAAACTAGCTTAATTCCATTGAGAGAATTCTGCAGAGATCGGAACAAGTGATAGTCAGAGGGTGCTATGTCTGGACTATACGGTGGATGCATTAAAACTTCCCAACCAAGCTCTCGCAATTTTTGACGGGTCATCAAAGAAGTGTGTGGTCGGGCGTTGTCATGATGGAAGACAACACCTTTCCTGTTATTCAATTCGGGCCGTTTTCTTTCGATTGCCTGGCGTAATCTCTCTAGTTGTCCACAGTAAAGTTGAGAATTAATCGTCTGACCAACTGGAAGTAGCTCATGGTGAACGATTCCCTTCCAGTCCCACCACACACACAGCATCACCTTTTTCGGCGTCAATCCTGGCTTCGCAAACGCTTGTGACGGCTCACCATCCCTTATCCACGATCTTTTACGCTTCCGATTGTCGTACGTGATCCATTTTTCATCACCGGTTATGACACGGTTCAGAAATGGCTCGATTTCATTGCGTTTCAGCAGCGCATCGCAGATGTTAATTCGGTCTATCATGTTTTTCGCGCTCAACTCATGAGGAACCCATACATCGAGCTTCTTTTTGTAGCCAGCTTTGTGTAAATGGTTCAAAACAGTTTTGTGGTCAATGCCTAACTCCATACCAATATCGACACTGCTGATATGCTTATCTTGCTGGACTTTTTCAAGAATTTCATCAGCTTTTTCAGTGATCGGACGACCAGAGCGTGACGCATCTTTCACATCAAAATTACCAGAACGAAAGCGAGCGAACCATTTCCGCGCAGCGGATTTTGATAAAGTACCTTCACCGTACACAGCACAAATTTTTTCACAAGCCTGCGCAGCGTTCTTCCCTTTGTCGTAATAATATTGCAAAATATAGCGCAATTTTTCATTACTTCTCTCCATTTTCAAATGTAAACAACTTTCCAACTATTGCACCAATTTCAATGTTTATACACTCAAAGTAACGCTCGAAGGGTCACCTTTCCAACGAGCGTTTAGTGGTGTCGCTGCGATCTGTGTTTCCTGAGTTATTTGCAATTGACGCCCTCTATCGAGAAAAACGCCACGAACTTTTTCCCAGACCCATTATAAGTAGAGTAAACCTTAGAAATTAAATATATTAAAAATAAATTTAAAGTAAAGGATCTTTATATAAAGCAAAAAATTCAACATTAGTTTTATAATTCTTCACAAATATTCATATCCTTTCATCAAGTCTAAGAAGTTTACTCAATATATTTTGAATATGAGGTATTTCTGCATCATATATTGTATCAAACATGTAAATACCTTTTTGGATTAACAACCATAAGTGCTCGCAGGCTGATGGATATTTTACATGAAAAACTTGAAATGCTTTGAAGCAAACATCAATAGCTTCTAAAGCACTATTTGTTTTAAACAAAATGTCATCGATACAAACATATATTTCATGCAAATTCTCTCCATCAATATTAATGATATACAGCTGAAGTGAAATTTTTAACATTTGGGCTTGCTGCTTTGCTTCATGTTTTATTAAAGTTACGTCCCCAGCAATCTGAAAAAAATCAAGAAATAGTTGAAACAACAATATAATAGATACATTATTCATCAACTTTTGCAATGAGCCTTGTTTTGCGCATTTTAATGAAACGCTGTAATAAGCATTTGTTATCTCTTTCCTTTATGCATCGTCTAGCATCAGCACATTAAGCATTACCAACCGATAACATCTTTGCATGATTGAACGCATTAACATTGTCTTTTTTAATTTTTCCATCTATTTCTCTATGTATGCAGCATCGATCGACTAATTACAGTATTTAAGTAAAAAATTTAAATATAATTTAAATGTGCCAAAATCGACTCGCTATACAGTTATTAATACGATTAAATAAAGAAAATTTACAGTCAAATACATGGGTCGTTTAAAAAATAAGATGACTAATTAATAAAATCCACTTTTTTGGGCAAGATAATATTTATTTTTCAATATTTTTTTTATGCAAGTAGTATAGATAGGCGGGTTCTAACCCATGGGGCAACGAGCGGGGTGCGGGGCGCGGGGTTCTCGGAGCGCGCGGGGGTATGACGTCACAGGAGTGGTGGGGATGACACCACAGGAGTGAAAGCGCTTTTATGACCGTCATAAAATTTTTTTGGTAGGCCCAAGTTTGAAATACCTACCCTTGTATTGTATTTTAATAATATGAACAAGGATAAAACTATCTTTTCAAAATTTTTCGAGCGCCGATCTCGGGCTGCTACAATTTATAATGTTAAAATTTATAATGTTATAAAATAATATTCTTTTTTCGAGAGTGCACATGTGATAGGAATTTTTGCGACGCATAAAGCTTCATTCTTTCACTCACCAGCTTCAGTTTGTTACAAGCTGTGTGAGAGAGAAAATCAATATGGATCGAATACAGAAGTGTATTCCTCAGAAATCGGGCAAGGGCGATGGGTACAAAACATACTTGATACCACCGAGTCAATCATCGTCGCGAGTACGTGAGTGTATTCCTCAGAAATCGGGCAAGGACGAGAAGTACCAACCCTTGATACCGCAGAGTCAATCATCGTCGCGACCGTGGGAAAAAATGAAAGATTTTATTCATCGAAGATCGGGCAAGGACGATGGGTACAAACCCGCGATACTGCCGAGTCAATCGTCGCGACCGAGGGAGAAAATGAAAGATTATGTTCATAAGAAATCGGTCGAACGCCAAGGGTACCATCCTCTAACATCGCCAAATTCATCACCGTCGAAGAAGAAATATAGTAAATAAAATTGTCAAGATCTAAGCCATCATCATCAAAGTAATAAGGTATGTATCCTTTTTTATTTACGAACGCGTTTTATCGAATGCAGTGAATATTCGGAAATTTTTCAAGTATTTTTTTCTTTTTTTTAGGAAGCGCTGTCGTCAACCGTAGCTCGAACATCGTCAAGCACTACCTCGCGAAATCTACTACTGATGCTTCAATATTCTTTTAATTTATTTTAAATGTAAAAAATTGTGAAAGGAATAAAAACTAATTATTTCACATTTATAAACGATACATTATTTTGAAAGCGGAGCAAGTACGGGGATACTCCATGGGCATGGGCATACAACTACGGAGAGGGAATCCGTGGGGGAGGGGATGTGTATTAGAGGCCCTACGGCTGTGGGTCCTACAACTGCGTGAAAAATTTCTTCTCGCTCCCACTCACTTTCCACCTTCTCTCGCTCCCACTCGCTTCCCATCTTTTCTCGCTCCATCGCTCGCTTCATCGCTCTCGTTCCCCCATGCATCTCGCGTGCCCACCCATTCGCTCGCTCGCCCGCTCTTTATACGCTTTTTTTATTTTATTCTTTTTTATTCTTTTTTTTTTATTCTTTTATTCTTTTATTATTTTTTCTTATTCTTATTCTTATTATTCTAAAATAGGAAAGGGAAGGGAGGGATAAAAATTAACGATATCACGTATCATATTTTCATTTAAACATTTTTTTTCTTATTTTTCACATACATTTATACATATTTTTCTTACGTACTAAAAACTAAAGCCAACAGCTCACAATCGATGAGCTGATGCTTATTGAAAGCATCACTGACGCGAATCATGTTCGGTACCTCTTTAGGATCCGTCGCAGTGGACGCGATATGCGAAAATTGTGTAAACTTTACATCAACCGAACCAACATTTTTAAATAATTGCTCAAATGCTAAATAGATGCACCGATCCAGATTAAACATGGAGAGCAACGTCGATTCAGTCATCGTCAAACGTACGTTCAAAGATTCGAGACGTACGAGTTTAACATTATTAATCGCGCAAGCGCTGATCGTTAGCGGTCCGATGCCCATAGAACTGCTGGTATCCTTATGGTCGTTCCGAAGGAATTTTTGAATGTTCCATCGCTGCTCATAGAATTTTCTCCACGTTTCGAGAGATAGAATCATCTCGTTTCCGCGATTATCTCCCACGACGATTTCCACATAGCTCGGTGGGCCCACATTGATGCCAATTTCGAGAAATTTGTATCCCGTAACTGTTAGCGCGTATCGTCTGCTCAGTACACGAACCGCACGACGCTCCAACGAAATGCTGTAGAAAAATAATGAAATTTGTTTCAAAATAATATAATTTACAATATATAAAATAGGAAGCTCTATACTTACTTGTTAGATTTTTTCTTCTCACACGATAAAGTTTCTTCATCATCCTGAATCGGCGCATAATAGTTCATCGCGCGATTGCCGATGTTCTCTTCGACGGAGTATAGCTTTCTCGGTTGCGTTCCGTTGAAGTCCGAAGAAGCGATCCGTTGATACATGCGGTTGATGCAACACTGATTACGTAAAATTATCTGCGTATACGTGACAATAGTTGACATTTTGAAAGAATAAGGGAGGGGATTAATGTTTTAAGCGCGATCTGGAGGAGGAGATATGTTTAAAGAAACGTGTCAAAACCTGAAAAGACGTCGAGAGAAACGTCTCACATACGTCTCGCATACATCGAGAAACATCTCACATACATCTCACATACATCTCGCATATATTGAGAAACATCTCACATACATCTCACATACATCGAGAAACATCTCACATACATCTCACATATATCTCGCATACATTGAGAAACATCTCACATACATCTAACATACATCTCACGTACATCTAACATACATCGAGAAACATCTCACATACATCTCACATACATCTAACATACGTTTCACATACATCTAGCATACATCTAGCATACATCGAGAAACATCTCACATACGTGTCTAATACATCTAGCATACATCAAGAAACATCTCACATACATCTCACATACGCGTCTAATACATCTAGCATACATCGAGAAACATCTCACACACGTCTCGCATACATCGAGAAACACTTCACATACATCTCACATACATCTCACATACATCTAATTCCATACGATCTATCATACATCGAAAAATCATCGAGTAATTATTCAACAGAATATTGATCGCGAAACGTTTCAAACGAATTAGCTTTGCAAAACATGGCTGAATATAACGTGATTTTAACTTTAATAAAACGTGAATTAATATAAAGAACGTAAATGTATGCGTAATGGGGGAAGGGAGAAATAAAGCATAATGCGACAATACATATATGTGTAAATAATATGCGTCTTATTCGTGCATTTATGGTTATTGCCACCAATTAAATAGCTTGAATACATTTTGCATTGCACAATGTGGATACATGTCTTATGGCAACGTGAAAGTATGTGTAGACGTCCATCTTTTTCAATGATTCCACGTCTTCTGTAGTGCTCGTCGAGGCGTGATTCTCGATAACACGTAGCACATCGTCGTCTGTAGGCATCGTCACAGGAGCGTGAAACTTCTCGCAGCCATTCACTTCGGTTACAATTTTCAGATCGATGAGTTACTTCATTCCGTCACGATCTTCTTCGCAATGCCGGCTCTTGATTTGATAATCACTTTGTATCTAAGCCGTGAAAAGTACGGAATCGTTACACGTTGTATCATCGCGCACAATGCAATCCGTGATGTTTCCAACAACTCTCCAACCAGGATAAAACATACGTAAAATTTCTCAAATTTTCAGAAAAAAATTCATTTGGAGGGCGTCAAACTATGAAAATTTTTGACAAAACATGAAAGTGATGACGAAAAGGGAACAGGAGAAGCTCAAAATCTGATAATTTCCCTTTAAAAAAGAGATTTCAAGCTTCAAAATGAAAAAAAAATTGTTCAGATACGATAAGTTTTCGCGAAGTTACGATTATTAGAAGTTGAGTGAAATTTTGGTATAAATTTTTGTTGCGCTAATTTTGTTGCTTAGTGTATAATGAGTGAGAATATATCCGTCTCTGAGAGCGGCAAACTCCTTTACGACGAAGGAGTTTCTCCCGACGACGGAACCTTGCAGATCCACAAACGTTGGTGTTGACATGGTTGCAGACATGACTGATTTATGTCGAGGAGCGGGAGGTTGTAGATTTTATATCGCTCCCCTTTCCAACGTCGTATTTAGGTGATTTTGCGAACAATGTTGGTCAATGGGTTGTACTGAACTACGCGATCGTGCAAGATGAGGCAATAGGCAGTAGTACTTGTAGGTATATTTTCACTGCAATCGAATTCTATGCGTACATCCACAGTGGCGCTCTTGATCGATTCGTTCTGTCGTGAGCAATCAATGACCACAAATGGTCCTTTCGTTAAAAATGTGCCTAGGGTGAAAAGCATTTCTTGGCTCTCGGATCCGTAATAAGAATTACGAAAACGTGAATACATGTCATAAAGCAGAGCGTATCTTTTTTTCTTAAAGTCTAGATTCAGATCATCATATGGATAATAATCAGAATTTAGATAGAGCTTTACATTGGTCAGGTTACAGTGGTCGAATACGCTAGCATTTTGAGACATGGTATTCTTTCGGCCAGTCTGCAGAGCGAAGATAACGTATTGCGGTTTTTCCAATTGAGTCGCAGTTTGGACGGCCCATGAATGCTTGGTTGTGCTCTGCAGTAACGGAAACTCGTACAGATCCCACGAGCGAAAACCCATGTTGAAGTATCGCCCGCTTTCCAAAACCCGTAGCATGGACAATTTATTGACTTCATTTAACATAACGTGAGGCATTCGCCACTGTACTTTTAATAATTCGATTTTTGGCTCCGTCGTCGAATCTCCCATGAGGCAATTGTTGTCATTGCGCGATCGTATTAGAATCAATTCGTGACGAGCGTTGATAACCACATGTTTGTAATCCTCACAAAATCCCAGCAACATGTAAAGCGGTACGCAAAAATTAAAATTTCCTTCCGGCATGCTGGATCCAACGTCCCATCCAGCATTTATCAAGATCAATGATTTGTCGTACGTTAGCGACGCATAGTTCTTGAGCGTGCTGGCTATTCCAACATTTCTGCTGCGATCAATCTCTACACCATTGAGTTCGTATCGAATTTCGTCAAACATAAATGCTACGCAATTATTTGTAAGAACATTCGCCGCCGACGTGGCCGCCGCCGACGTAGCCGCCGACGTGGCCGCCGCATCATTGTTCTTCTTCTTCAATATTCCTTCGATGTATAGAAAACTTTCGCACGGCAACGTGTACAGATCCTGTTGTTGTATGGGTATCCTTATCTCGTCGTTGTATCCGAATGTTGTATTAGCATTAGCGTACGGGTTGTACGTGTGAGTCTCGATCTTGATAATGCAATCATCAAAGATCGGTTCACCCTCGATGTTCAAGATGTCAACCATTTTAGATGTTTCGCACGGCGAATCCCAAAGATTTTAAAAATTTAACGTTCGACGCTTTGAGTTTCTTTTTCTCGCTACAACCGGATGACTGGATATTGCCAAATGTTGATGTCGTTATTCTCGAGACGATCGCGTTAGCTCTGACGTTCTTTGCGTTTGATTCGTTCAACACGAGCATCTCACGCCCGGGTTATCGCTGTCGCCGTCGCACGTGCAGTCTGACAGTAATCTCCTCTCCTCGAAAATCGAGCAGTCGACCGTTTTGATCGACGACGCGTATTGTTAGATCCGTAATGCTCCGTACGATGATAGGCAGATAAATGATCTGCGCCGGCGTTTCCGATATCTTATATCCTGGTGGCACGTTCGGTGAAAATTCATGTATCGTGTGCACGCGCTTGCTGTTGCTGTACGCGCCCGCGGTCACGTTGCATTCTATGCGGATAATGTTCACGTTCATAATGTTAATCGGCATGTCCGACTCGTACCATTTTTGCGGCTGCAATATACGATTTGACGAAAATCCCAGCAGCGATCCTATGTTGTTGGGCTTGTTAAAGTTTACTCTAAAGGCACATTTTATCTCACTCCTCATCGTATTGTAATTTACGCGCATCATTATCGGATATTCTCCATCCTCGTAATCGTTGTGCGTTTCAACATGTTCACCATGTTTCGACAAAATTGCGCGTTTCAGAAACTTGTTTATGTCTTGCATTTCATACGATCCCTCGGGAATTGTAATTTCCACGTCGTCTTTGTGAAAGTAAAATTTATTGTTCGAGGCATTCACATTCGCTATCGTATATAAGTCTCAAAGTCCATTAGACCGAGCTCGTAATCGTCATCGCTCAAATCTATGGCTGGAGAGTAGTTTATCGCGAGAACGTTGCTCTTGCCGCTCAGCGTGAATGTCAACGACATGATGGAAAAACTGCTTAGCGTACACTGAGTCCTCGCAGTGGCTCGTCAGGCTTTAAATTCCACCGTTTGGAGAAACCGCAAGCACATCTGGCCGCAGATGCTCTGATCGTAGGTTTGATAGAACCTTTGATTGTATTCTATCACGCAGTTCTCGAAATAACGCACCAGTTCTCTTGGCGGCCAAAGATTACCAAAACTGTCGAAATATACCACGCGATCTCTCCTCTTTGCGTACGCCACCCAATGAGTGCCGGGGCCCGTTGCGTTGTCCAGATTCACAATACCGCTCTCGTTTCGACGTGCACCGCTTATCGGTAATGAATCACGCATGAAAACGCCTCTAAAGTATGGTACGCACATACGCCTCGCCAATTGATCCAACTGTACGTTTGTCGTTACACCCGCAGGTATTTTTAACGTCTCTTCGAATTTTTTTTTTTCTTCTCTTTACAACGCCTTGTCCGCGTTTATATGGAGCGAGATAGAGTCCACGACCCTCCACCGCGCGATTATGACGATGCAGCTCCTCGAGTTGGCGTCGCGCGGCTTTGCTGTCGTTCACCGCCTTTGCCACACCGGCCGCTCCACCTATCAGAGATCCGAGGGCGCCCAACATTGGCAGAATCGGAAGTATACCGCCGCGTTTCGCTACCGGAAGTATCCGTTTTTTCTTCGTCGTTGTCTTCTTCTTCTTCTTCTTCTTCTTCGTCTTGGTACCCATACCGATCTTCGTCTTGGCTTTCATTGCTGCCCAGACAGTAGCGGCGGCTGCTCTCTCACCCAGAGTAGAATCTCTCGCGACGATGCGTTTTCGCGCTTTCTCGGCGAGTATTTTGTCCGCCGCGTGTCTCTCGGTAAGATCGTTGCTCCGAGAATACGCTATGTCATGCTCGCGGCACGCCGCGTCCAGTGGATTTATTCCTCGATCACCTCTCGCCAAATGTTTCTCCAAGTGAGTTCCCGGACCGCAAAACTGATAGCCGGAGAGATGTAATTCGAAGGGAAGCGCGTTTATCGCGCTATTGAGCAAACTGCCACCGCTTTTTACCGATTGGCTAGACGTCGTTGCAACTGACATTCGTGGCAATCCTTAATCAGCGGCGCCGGACCATCGATATGCGTTCGCTGAGACGGTAAATTATAATGTTGCAGGCAACGACGATACTCTTGAACTTCCGAATCCGCCTTAATATGATCTGGAAGTCTATCCCACACATAATCTATGCAATTATAAAACTGCCGTAACAGAACGATCTTTGGTACATAGTTCAATTGTTCAGCCGTTAAATCGCATATGTCACTGTTATCTGACAAAAGCAAAAACATTTCTGAGCGATTTACGATTCCGCGAGACTATAAATAGGTGCGTTCGATTCCGTTCTCTACACAAAAGTGCAAAGAGAAATGAAATTCGTGCGGCAACCGCTGACGATACGCGTCACAAACTACGACGATAGATTGCGGACAATGGGGGACAGAGCAGAGGTGCGAAAGCACGGCACGATGCTGCCGATCACTGTACGCGCGATCATCTGCGGCCCTTCGAATTGCGGTAAAACCAACGTTTTGATAAGTTTGTTCGAAAGTCCGCACGGCGTGCGTTTCGAGAACGTGTATGTATACTCAAAGTCGCTGCAGCAGCCAAAGTATCAATGTCTGGAGAAGCTACTGACATCGATCAATGAAATTGGCTATTTTACATTCTCCAATAATAGTGACGTCATCCCGCCGAGCGATGCGCGTCCAAACTCGATTTTTGTTTTCGATGACGTGGCGTGCGACAAACAAGATACGGTGAGAGAATACTTCTCGATGGGCCGGCACTCGAACGTCGACTGTTTCTACCTCTGTCAGACGTATGCGAGAATACCTAAACATCTAATACGCGACAACGCGAACCTGCTGATCCTGTTCAAACAGGATGCCACTAATTTGAAACATGTTTACAACGATCACGTAAACACTGACATGTCGTACGGGGATTTCTGCGCGTTTTGTAACGATTGTTGGCAGCGTGAGTACGAATTCGTAGTGATAGACAAGGACAGTCCGCTTACGAATGGGCGATATCGAAAAGGATTTAACATGTTTGCGATACCACAACACAGTTAGTCGTCGATACTCCATCGAGGCAAACGCGAACGATCTGTCGACATGGCGGGGAACAAAGATATTCGTGAACGTAAAAAGATCGCGAGAGAGATTGAGAAGACGAGTGAATCGATTCGCAAGAAACATCGCGCTTTGAAGACTGGTAAGATCGAGGATGATATCGCGGTGAAGACGCACTTCAAGCCTATTATCGAACCGCTGCAAAAGATGGTTGAAAATTCTGGCATGCGCACGATAAAGGAAGAACCGCGTGACGATGACGACGGCGACGTAGAAGACGAAACGTTATTTGCCCAGAAGCATGAGGAGGAGGAGGATGCGACATTGAGTAAGACAAAGAGAAAACGATCGTTGGTTCACGCATCGACACCGTACAAAACTTATCGATTTGCGCCTCCGCTGAACGTATCACCGATGCCGACCGCGGCGGCAACAACCGTACAATCGCCCGAATTGCTCGCGAGCGAGAATCTTTTCGAGCGAACGGACGACTCGCTCAACAAGACCTCTTTTCAAAAGCAGCTGGAAACGGCAGAAGGTCGAGAAACGTTGCTTGGTAACCTGGGTCCGTTAAGTCGAAGGTACATCGAAGACGTTTTGAGCGACGATCGACTAAGCAGTTTAGATAATGTATACGGCGTTCGTCTGAGCAGCGATGGAGCAATGATGCTCGGTGATAAACGTATTGACGTGGACAACGCTGACAACATAATTATCGATGGCGTGCGATTCGTCGGTACGCCTGGTCTTTATGAGTTGATCTTCAAGAAATTGCCTGCTAACAGCGCCTATACAGAGAAAGATAAGCTAAACTACAAGAATATACTGCTGTTGACGAACGCGCATAGACTCAATTATAATGCGCTTAATCGCATATCGGGCAACAGAGGATACAAGTACAAATATATAATCGCGCCGTTACTATCGATCGAATCCAAGAGCAAATCTGGAGAAGGATTGCCTCGTGCTATGACGCTGAACGACAATGCAATTGATTACGTGCACTGGGACGATCCCAACGAGCTGGTGGATCGTCTACGTTTGCTCGACGCTTCGCGCCAAGCCGGTCTTAACGCTCACGACAACGAGATGCTATCGATCATCGAGGAACTTCGCGAAGCTGGTATTATTATAAATTAATCGGAGTATCCTTGAAACGAACCAGTCGATTGGCATCACTCACATCGAAAAATGCCTGTCAATAAATTCGGTCTATTTGAACGGAGAAATGACTCGATCAGCGGCTGGAGCGAACTAGTGAGAAGTTATGTGCGTGATAATGCACTGTGCCGTGTCGGTGTGGAATTTGACGCAAAGTCGTACAAGATTCATCGTGTAGCGCAACCTGAGGATGACGATGACGCAGCTAACAAACTATATGTGGAACAGTGCGTTAAAATTTTGAGTGACCAACAGCGGGAATTTGTCGAGAGGCTGGCAGCGTTCGAAAGGGGTGTGCATGCGTTACGGGCCGCGATAAGCGAGCTGCGACGCGACGCTACCACCGAGTCAGAAACGGTTGCGAACGGAGAAGATATAAAAGCAGTTTAAAAGTTAAATCTTCACACGTACTATTACCAGTCAATGATCGCATCGCTGAAACATGAGATCTGAAGATGAAAATATCGTCAGTTCCGAGAGACGGCGACTCGTCGAGGAACTGCATGCCCCGGCGAGAAGAAATTTTCCACGAAGACGTGTTATAGTTAGAGGATACGACGACCTGTGGCAAGCTGATATCGTCGAGATGCAGCCGTACTCGCGTTTCAACGGAGGCTATCACTACATACTTACCGTCATTGATGTGTTGAGTAAATACGCGTGGGCCGTGCCGCTCAAGAGCAAAGGTGGAAGCGAGACAGCCAAAGCTATCGCCGAGATAATTCGAGAGAGCGAGAGACATCCGAAAAATTTACAGACAGACAATGGAAAGGAGTTTTACAACGCCGACGTGCAACGACTTGTGAAGAAACACGCCATAAATCATTATTCCACGTATTCGGTGTTGAAGGCATCGGTTGTCGAGCGATTCAATCGCACGCTCAAGAACGATATGTGGAAGATGTTTACACTCAACGGAAACTACAAATGGATTAACGCGTTGCCGCGTCTTGTCTCAGAATACAATTCGCGAAAACATCGAACGATCGGCATGCGACCCGCCGATGTTACGCCCGCGATCGCCGAAAGACTCTTAGCTACGGTATACAGCGTGATAAAGATTGCGGGACCGGCAAAGTTCAAAGTAGGCGATTCGGTGGCGTGAGCAAATACAAGACCGTCTTCGAGAAGGGTTACACGCCAAATTGGACCACCGAGGTGTTTAAAATCATTAAAGTACAGCGTACTAATCCCGTGACGTATCTACTCGAGGACTAACGTGGAAAATCTATCGCAGGAGCATTCTACGAATATGAATTGCATCGCGCGACCGATCCCGACGTGTATCTCGTGGAGAAGATACTGCGCAGAAGAGGTGACAAGGTTTACGTGAAATGGCTAGGATTTGATGAGTCGCATAATTCATGGATACACAAGGACAATGTGGTTTAATTTGCATACAAAAAAGTTTATTCATTTCAAACATGTATAAAAAAGATAAATGCACACATTATAAAAAACATAATATAAAAAAGATGAGTACATTATAAGATACACACAACACACATAATATAAAAAAGATGATTACACATACACATTATAAAAAGAATACGTATAATATAGAAAAAAGATGATTACACACACACACACACACACACACACACACACACACACACACACACACACACACACACACATTATAAAAAGAATACATATAATATAAAAAAAAAGTTGAATACACACACACGCACAGTATAAAAATGTAAAATATATGAGATACGGTATGAAATATATGAGATACGCAGGGACAAAGAATCTTTTATTAATATACCTTTTCCAGTAATACATAGTATAATATTACATTTACAGAGGTATTCGATAATGTCCTCATGGCAGAATTTCGGTTGAATCGGACTTAATGTATCGCTTGTCGTCGTACGGACTCAGAGCGATTTTCTTTTACACAGCACTGTATACACTTCATGCAGCTTGGATCTTATGCAAGTCTGTTGTCGCATCATTTCAATTTCTTTTTTCAAACATTGCGTGTAATCGTCGAACGTTATCGTTCGCGCTACAACGTTACTTTTGACGCCTTTTTTAGTATCCTTCTTACCATCTACCTTCAACGCGTACATCTTCGCTCTGAGCCCGACGAATTCAGTCATTATCGCGCCGTTGTTTTCATCTTTCATTAAACCCGGTACTTTTTTATTAGCGAGCGGAATACCGTACGCGTTGTCGATCGGATAATCGCTCGTGTCAAATCTATGAATGTCGCGTTTCATCGTCTCATACACGTCATCGCACATGTATGTGATCTTACATCTATCGCGATATAAAGGTAACATGTATTCGTGATGAAATTCGACTTTAGATATGTCGAGGATGCACATACCTACGTATATCGGTTTGTCGAATTTCACCTCGAGTTTACGCATCTCGATAGCAACGAGGAAAAAATACTGGAAATTCGGTTTCGCGATCAATCCCATTTAGTTAACAATTTCACGTTGACGTGATTACGAATCCATGGATACGGCGTTGTACAAGTTTTTTTCGAAATCATTTTTGGCGAGTGTTCTAAATTTCGTATTAAGTTCTATGTAATTCCCGACGTGTGTGAAAGGACGATACTGCGCAGAAGTAACAAGGTTTACGTGAATGGCTAGGATTTGATGAGTCGCATAATTTGGATACACAAGGACAATGGTTTTTTTGCATACAAAAAAGTTTATTCATTTCAAACATGTATAAGCGTCACATTATAAAAAACATAATATAAAAAAGATGAGTACATTATAAGATACACACAACACACATAAAAAAGATGTACACACAGACACATTATAAAAAGAATATCGCGAAAAAAGATGATTACACACACACACACACACACACACACACACACACACACACACACCACACACACACACATTTACATACAAAGTTGTACACACACACGCACAGTATAAAAATGTAAAATATATGAGATACGGTATGAAATATATGAGATACGCAGGGACAAAGAATCTTTTATTAATATACCTTTTCCAGTAATACATAGTATAATATTACATTTACAGAGGTATTCGATAATGTCCTCATGGCAGAATTTCGGTTGAATCGGACTTAATGTATCGCTTGTCGTCGTACGGACTCAGAGCGATTTTCTTTTACACAGCACTGTATACACTTCATGCAGCTTGGATCTTATGCAAGTCTGTTGTCGCATCATTTCAATTTCTTTTTTCAAACATTGCGTGTAATCGTCGAACGTTATCGTTCGCGCTACAACGTTACTTTTGACGCCTTTTTTAGTATCCTTCTTACCATCTACCTTCAACGCGTACATCTTCGCTCTGAGCCCGACGAATTCAGTCATTATCGCGCCGTTGTTTTCATCTTTCATTAAACCCGGTACTTTTTTATTAGCGAGCGGAATACCGTACGCGTTGTCGATCGGATAATCGCTCGTGTCAAATCTATGAATGTCGCGTTTCATCGTCTCATACACGTCATCGCACTTGATGTGGTATATGAGACTGTCTGTGTCGGTGTATGTGATCTTACATCTATCGCGATATAAAGGTAACATGTATTCGTGATGAAATTCGTACAAACAAACTTTAGATATGTCGAGGATGCACATACCTACGTATATCGGTTTGTCGAATTTCACCTCGAGTTTACGCATCTCGATAGCAACGAGATTTTCTGAAAAAATGCTACGATTGTGGAAATTCGGTTTCGCGATCATTGCCTCCGCGCCGTGTCGTCCATCCCATTTAGTTAACAATTTCACGTTGACGTGATTACGAACGTTTTCCATGGTTTTACCAAATACGGCGTTGTTCATTAATTTATACAAGTTTTTTTCGAAATCATTTTTGGCGAGTGTTCTAAATTTCGTATTAAGTTCTATGTAATTACAGAGCCATGTGGATTGTGCGAATTGTAGCACGCGATGAATTTTTGTAACGCGAAGACCGTGACGCGTGCATTGCTGCAGGTTACGGTAGTGGATGACATAACGCTTCTTGTCGTATAACGTTGCAAGTAGCTTATCTTGCCGCTTGCCGGGCGGCTTATCGCGCGTCGGACAGAACGGTAGGTCAGTATGCGCGTCATGAAGATGTTGCGGGTACTCGAGATCGACCTCGAGAATGTAAGCCGTGGGCGAATCCGAAGCGATCGCGCTGTAATCAAAGTCCGCGGCATCGTCGACCCATCGAAATTCGGTGTATTGCAACGGCTGACACATTGCCCACCCATACAAATTATTTACATCAAAGTACATTAAATACGAAGAAGGTTTCGATGGGTCGTACGACTGCATGTACTTGTTGTTGGCTTGCGCATATCTGCCGGAGCATTGACTCAGACCGCCGCGTAGCGCTCGATAAACATGACCATATCAATGTCTGTGAGCAGTTCGAATTTGACGCTTGTATGTTTCAACATCGCGTCCCATGTAAAACCTGGTAAGGTGTAGTAGTATGCGGGATCGAGACCATAACTCGTGACGCAACTATCACGAAAATTTTCAAATATATCAGCCAACAACAAGACATCCGTTTTTAGTTATAAATCGCTGTACTCGCCCAGGGTTCGAATGGAGAACCGCCGCCAGACGTTCGCGGCGTGTGCGTAATCGCTCTCGGATACGGTGTCACCGGTTAAGGAGCTGTAGAATGATTCGCGCGGTGGTAGACACGAGTCCTCCAGCTTTTCGACGCAATCCACGTATTCATATGGAAAAACGCCTTTTCGCGTCAACAAATCGAAATCTTCGTTCGATAGATTTGCGAAATTTGAACGTAAAATTTTTAATTTATCCCGGCTGAGAAATGATGCCAATTTTTCGAGACTTGTGGTGAGAAATTTATATGAATCGATAAACCTTAATTTTATATGATTTCGCGATTCTGACCTGTCGGCTGTGTCTTCAACATGTTTTGTGAAAGATATATATTTTTCTTTCGTTATAGGAAGCAATTCTACGTTTCCTTCGTACGCTGTGGCAATTTCCTTTATGATAAAATGTGAATCGTAGCCTGATAAATTATGGAAGACTATAGGGATGGTATACGAATCTTTATAATTCAGATTACAGCGTGAATGCGCGGGACCTCTGTATCGTCCGGTCAGGTGGCAATGATCGCGCACTCTTTCGTCATCCGGCCCGAACGGTTTCTCGCATATATGACAATGTGTAGCATTATGATATGCTCCCCACTGTTCCTTTGATAAAGTTTCCATGGGGACATTCGCGGATAGAATACCTTTTACGCGATGTGTCAAACATTTTAATTCCTCTGCGAACCATGCAATGCAATTCTTATCGCGATAACACCGGTACGCGGATAACGATTCGTCGAACGAGCAACGCACGTAATATGCAATGCTAAATGCCTGATGGTGTTGGTGCGCTGCCGAATCCGTCTTCTCTAGTGTGCATTCCAAGTCGGCGTATACAACAAAAGGCACACGTTCCTTCCTTCCATAATTTTTGAAGGTCAGCCACTTGTCATCCTCGCTCGGTAGTCGGATCGCGCAGTTTATCCGTTGACAATCGACACCGTGGGCCTCCAATTTTTCGTTGGAACTGAAGTAATGCAAGCATCTGAAAAAAAAATTTTTTATATTAATCATTCGCAAGCATAAATTGTTGCACAATTAAAAATTTTATACATACCGATCGCAAAAGTATTTTTTGTTCTTTTTCTTGCTCAATTGCGAGCTCACGAGGCGGGATAGATTTTTTATCCACGTGAAATGTCCCACGTCGGCGTCGTCTCCTTGCACGTACAGCAAGTTAACATGCTTTTCCCTCTTCCGGGCGGTAAGTTGTATCGGTAGAATTTCCTTATTCTCAATGCTGTTGATTGAGATATCGTTGGAATTTTCAAACTTTTTAACTTGATTAAGTGTCACAGGAAATTCAATGTCTTTCAGATTCAACACGGTTGTGTAATGCGGGTACGATGATTCTCGTTCTGTATGTCTTTCTGTTGGATGCAGAGCGGCCACCACCGACCACGCGAAACATGCATTGTCGTTAGATTGCACGTTAATTACCGCTCTCTTCAATTTTATCTCTTGCGGTAACTTGATATAACACCCCGCGTGGAGTGGATTATATTTGTTAACGTTGACGGTCAAATTGAGTATTCGCGACAACGCCCAGCCACTGTCGCGTTCCTGGAATTCCTCGAGCGACGCCAGAGTAGGTTCGATGACGCGCTGTTCATACCACTCGCGCAAATCTGATGTGCGAAAGAGTTCACAGTTACGCGTATTAATACTTTTATTGGCGCGTTTATCGCCGGTCACAAATTCACCGTTGAACACGGTATTCACTTTTACGCTGTTGCGCACTCTTAAAATGTCTTGCACTCGCTCGAGCACTATTCCACCAGCGTCTTCCAAAAATTGACGCGACTCGATATAGTCTGTGTTAATCACCGCGCCAGTCAGAAGATGATTTTCAAACGCGGTATCGATTTCTCGCCAAACGAGTCTCTCCACGCTACCGCTCGCATAATCGCCACCGAAATGTATAAAGCGTTTTTCCAGTTGATTTTTTACACCCGCGAGTCGCGCGATGCTCGCTACCACAGATTGTCTGTGTCCGATCGAGAGCCGTGGAAGCTTGACACGACTTTGTTCTTCGAGCCGTTCCACGCATTCATCGCATCGCTGCACCCACGCGAAATAATCGCTCAAGGTAGCGACTCGACTGGACTGCTCCAGCAGGTCGCGTTCGATTTGTTCCATATTTTACTATATCATATCACATGCTTCTCTAGAACATTTGCACGTAACTCGTTCACATGATATGCAGTAGCGTTCATCAGCTTGAATGTTATGATTCTCCCTTTGTTTGTTACGATCAACCCAGACACCTTTGTAATCGTCTATCAAGTCCCACTCTTTAAGGTAATCGTCGACACTCCACATTTTATCGTTTATATATTTCAAACAAATATTAAAACCCGAAAAACGAAAATTGTTTATTACTCTTAACTCGACGCATCTGTCGATACCTGCAGGAAACGTGATGTACTGAGCTTTACAACGTTTATTTTTTTCCAAGATTTCCTTAATATATTTACGTTTTAATTTTTTGTCTGCTTCTTTATAGTGTAATGTATTACGGATTTTTTTCAGCTCCCATTTAAACATTAGTCGCTTTTTTGTGTATGCCCAGTCCGCAAATCGGAATGTGCGGCTCACACTTTCGATTTCAACTCCCTGTTTTATGAAGCGACCACTGGTTCCGCGAATACCAAGTTCTCGATTGCGTAAAAATTGCACCGACGAGATCACATGTGTTTCGCTCTGTGATTCTCCTGTTTCAAGACCATCAAAAATGCCTTCCAAATATCGACGTTCATCCATAATTTCCTCACTTATGAATGTTTTTATTGTGAACACAATGGGCACATGTTGCACTGGAATATCATAAACACTGGATTTCTGCAACCGGAGCAATACTTGCCATCTATGGCATCATATGGCAAGGTGACGTGTTTACGAGTAACAGACATTAATTCATCATTATCCTCATCATCTTGATTAATACTATTGGGCATACACTCTGAACATGCCACATAACTGTTGCCTATAATGTAGTAGTAGTATATAGCGCATTGTTCGTTCTGCGCGAATATTTCAGATGCGAGCACTATTTTGTTAACAAGGCTCTCACGCGGATCTTCGTCATCCAGATTCCTCAATGTTTACATCCAGATCTTCAATATTCCATTCCGGATCTTCAATGTTTTCCCGCGGATTCTCAATTTCACGTGGATTGTCAATGTTTTCACGTGGATCTTCTTGATTTTCACGCGGATTCTCTTGATTTTCACTGTCACTGATATAATCACTGTCGTTAAACACTTCGTCTTCTAATTCAAGTTTCATTAATTCATCGTCGTTAAAATTATTCACATTAGCCATTACTCGAAGCACAGACACTCGTCATAACTTCCAAAAACTTACTGCGATCCTACACCCTTTCAGACTGATTTTATATTTTCTCTCTTTTCCAACTTAAATATTTTCAAAATTATTGGTCCTTGAATCTGTTTATTACACTAGCAGCCTGAGAACGGCGCTGGAAAAAGGGTATCTTTAGAAATACAAAAACGCATTCAAAAATTCCAATCGCATGTATACTCTCGAAAAAAAGAATATTCTTTCAAAACATTATAAATTTTAGCAGCCTGAGAACAGCGCTGGAAAAAGGGTATCTTTAGAAATACAGAAACGCATTCAAAAATTCTTATCACATGTGCACTCTCGAGAAAAAGAATATTATTTTATAACATAATAAATTTTAGCAGCCTGAGATCGGCGCTGATAAAAAAATAATTTTTTCAGAAATACAGAAATACACTAAAAAATTTTAATCGCAAAAAATTTTGTGCGCTCTCAAAAAAAAAAGAATATTCTTTCATTATAAATTTAACATTATAAATTTTAACATTATAAATTTTAGCAGCCCGAGATCGGCGCTCGAAAAATCTTGAAAAGATAGTTTTATCCTTGTTCATATTATTAAAATACAATACAAGGGTAGGTATTTCAAACTTGGGCCTACCAAAAAAATTTTATGACGGTCATAAAAGCGCTTTCACTCCTGTGGTGTCATCTCCACCACTCCTGTGACGTCATACCCCCGCGCGCTCCGAGAACTCCCGCGCCCCGCACCCCGCTCGTTGCCCAATGAGTTAGAACCCGCCTACCTATACTACTTATGCTCTTATGTAACTGTGAAAGGATACCCTGAGAAAAATAAATATTATTTTGCCCAAAAATAATTATTTTTTTATTACTATATCTTATTTTTTAAACTACTCTCGTATAATATATATATATAATATATAATCGTATAATATATGGAATAGATCATTAAAATTTAATTTTCTTTTTTAAATACATACTTTTACAATCCTTATTATGGATTTTTCGGCAGCATAAAGAGAGCCCTTTTATAAATTCCATCTATTTTTTTCATTGTTTTTGGAGGTATTAGATGAGGTAAAAGTTTAAACATTGTTAATATTTTTTTGTCTAAAACATATAATAAACTTTTTATCTGATATATCGATTTTGTAGTAACGTATATAGTGAGAAAAAATAAGCATACCATTATTTAAATCTTCTTTTTTTATTTTTTATTTTTATTAAGCATTTGATATCCCTCATCATCTTTTGGATTAATCGAGCAATTTGTAAGAATAATATTGAAAAAACGTATAAAATTTGATTCGTTTAAAACAACATTTGAGAGACATTTTATTGAAATCATGAATTATAAGGTTGTAACCTTGATGTTTGTTATGTGTCCATTTAGAGAAAATAATAGACAAATCTTTATCATGATTATTATATAAATCTTTCTTTCTTAAATTATATATGTTGCAGACCAATGTAATAGAACTTCTGTCCAAGGAACTTCATTAGCTTCCAACCATTTCATACTTTCTAAAATCTTTTCATCTTTTTCTAAAAAAATTGAAAACTTGCAATATCTAAATTTAAATATTATAGATACGTACAACTAATGTATTAAAATATATAAAATGCTACCATCTGAAACATTGTTTACTACTTCCGTTGTTGTCGCAATTTTGCTATCAAATTTTTTATTCCTACTACGCTTATTTCTCCACATTGATACTAATTTGCCCTTAGATGTTTTAGAGTTATTATCTATCGAATTCTTTTTTTTTTACTGGAGAAATATAATAAGTTTTAACAACCTCAGTTGGAAAAGCTTCACAAATTTTTTCAGCAACATATTTAGCTATATCATTTGACAACCTGTGAAAGTATATACTATGATAACCACTATGGTACTCAATATTAAATAAATAAAATAAATTATAACTTATTCTGAAAATTTTTCATCAATATACGTAAGTATTATATCACAAATTTTATTTCTTTGAGCTTCAGTTAAGTTTTTTGTTCTTCATAAGGAGAGAAAGTGCCGGAAAATAATGGAAGAGAATAAGCAGCCGGATTTCCCTAGCGCTTAGACTCCATGAGGTGAGGAGAGAAAGAAGGTTTATCAGAGAGGAACAGCTGTAGCGAGGGCAGGGCGCCTTGATTTCCCAGCGCTCAGTCTTGCCGTTGGCTGGTAAGGATGGACTGTGAGAGGAAGAAGAGTAGGAGAGAAAGAAAAAAAAAAATGAAGAATTTGGAATTAAGAACAAAGAAATTTTTAATAAAAGTAAAGAAAGCGCATTGTACAGGCGTATGACTATGGAAAAAGAGTTCGCTCGACTGAATAGTAGTCGAAAAATAACTTAGTGTAAGCTTCGTGCATTTTTTTTATAGAAAATTATTCTAAGTGAATGCAGAATTAATTCTAAGTCCGAAAGGAAGCGCGAATGCATAATTATTCTAGGTTTGAACGGAGCAATGCGAAATTATTCTACGTCTGAAAGGAAGCGTGAATGCAGAATTTCTTAAACGCGAACGCGAGATTATGCCAAGCCAAAAAAAGGTCGAAAACCAGGGTATTTACGAGGCTTAGTTGAAGGGAGATGCCGAGCTGAACCGCTAGGATTCGCGTCAGGTCCTTCTAACTAGACTCGAAAGCTCTGAATGAGACGAAAGGCCCGACTTCGAGGGTTTATATACCCTTAGCTTGGTGGCCCCGCGCGGTGAGAGGGTGAGCTGGGCCATCCCTTCTCTATATGCGCGAATTAACTTCCGCATTCCCGCTTATTATTGCCGCCGATCGCGAGTCCATGTTTCTCACGCAGCATGGACTTTTATAATCTGGCTTATTGCTATACTTATAGTTAGTGATAATGAACAGAATTTCTTATAATTCATAATATTTGAGTGGGCACATGCATACATATATGCATGTGCCTTCACACATGCATACATATATGCATGTGCCTCCACGTGCTCGCTGAGTTCCCTCGATCATTCATTGGTAGTACATACATTCGGAGTGTACAAAGGGTTGCGCGGCAACTTCCCTCTGCTCATGAATGCACGAGGGGAAGTCCTTTGCGCAGGGGCTTCGAGGGCTCGAATGGGGAGCGGGTGGAGACGGCAGACGTAACACCCCCCTTTTTAAGCTCGGCGCAGGACTCCTGAGGGCTGCGGCGAAGAGTCCGCTGGGTGGAGGCCGTGGTTGAGACGTCCTTCCACGCTGTTGGGTGCGTCCATCAAATCGAGGTGGCTCGGCGTCAACCGCATGATGCGGAGAGAGGTGCTTTCGGTGGTATCCGCCAATCGTTACTTCTTGTCGGACCCTCAAAGTGGCGTTTCAGTTTTGGGTCCTTTTGAATTCCTGGGTTTTTTTTTGCTGGCAGGAATACTCTGTACTCAGTCTTGGGTGAGGTTTATGAAAGCTGCAGTGGCCCTTAGCGGGCGCCCTTATCCATTGCTGGCCGTCTATTGGTGCCAGTGGTGGATATTTTATGGCTGTCTTCTAGTAAAGCTGAGATGTGGTGGGAGACCTTACCCTGGAGAAATTCTCCGCGGGGTGTCTCTTTTACTGCTGGAGGTTGTTCGTTTCCGATCCGGAGCAAGAGCGTATCACTTGTTATAGCTGGGGACGGGTCGTATTTGGCGTCCGTCCCCTTTTTAGTGATGCTCTTCGGTGTCTGGAGCGCGACCGGTTAGTTTATCAGTCGAAGGTCTCTCCCCGTCACCAGTTGTTACTATGCGTGGTCCTGGTTACTCCCGTGGTAGTTTCCCGTCAGTGTTCAAAGGTAGGCTGTAGCTCAGGTCATCGTTGATAGCGTGGTGATGAAGAGAGGGTGGCATTTGGCTATTGCCCCTTTTAGGTTACGCGATTTGGTTGCTAAAATGTCCTGATGAGAGCGGTTGATAATAAAAATAAAAATGTAAGGTTTCGGTTCGGCCCGATTGTGGGTAAGAAAAGAAAAGAAAAGAAAAAACACAAAGAGGAGAGAGAATTGTGCTCATCAGGTCATTGTGGCTTTACTGAAGGGTAGGGGTACAAATAGGATTAGTTTCTAGGGAACGCAGCGAGTTATCTGATAGGATTTCGCTATTGGTGACGCCCGTTGACAATTGATTATAAGTATGGCGTCCCCAATACGGATTTTCCTTTATATATATATATTTCCTTTATATCTAACAAATTTTGTGCTTCTAAAGTTAAACCTTAATATTTGTAGCACGTCAATATTAAGGGTAGTCTTCTTTCTCAATTGTATTAATGGCCTTATACCCGCACCTCTAGGTGCTTATTGTGGCTGGGGCGGACCAGGAGGAATCTTGTGAGAGTTTAAAAAAAAAATCATTTTAATGGATGAGGGTTCATCCTGGCTCGCCGTAGGCGCACTTTTTTAGCCGATTTGAATATACTATTCGCGTAGTATTCCCTACCTTGATACGTATATTCCCGTGATCAAGGCATTCGGTAACTAAATAAGGCCCCAAATATTCGTTTCCTAATTTATCAGTCTTATAATTGTTAATTAGTAGTACGTGTTCCCTGGCGTGGAACGTTTCTGGGTTAGCGCGTTTGTCGTAGTAGTCCTTAGATCTCTCTTTGGCTCTGATTAGATTCTTTCGTGCTGTCTCTTGGAGATCGTGAATATTTTTGAATACGTCGCTTAAATAGGAATGGTACGTCTCGGGTTCATCTTCGTTTTGGAAGCTAGAGGGAACGCGAGCTGGAGTACCAAAAATTAGTTCGTGCGGCGTATAGCCAGTGCCTTCGTGCACCGCGGTATTGTAGGAGGAGCTAGCTTGGTTTATTATCTCGTCCCAATTATCTATTCTTACTATGAAGCATTTTAAGTATTCAGTAAGAACGATATGGGATCTCTCTAGAGAACCGTTCGATTGAGGGTGATGGGAGGTAGTACGAAAATGTTGGATGTGGAATTTTTTTGTAATAGATTTAAATACTAGGCTGATGAAGTTCATTCCTTGGTCCGTAAGTATACTTCGTGGACATCCGAATCGACATATGAAATGGTTAGTAAAAGCCGTGGCCGTAGTTTCGGCGGTTATGTCGCCAATAGGCGCATATACTGAGTACTTCGTTAGAAGGTCCTGCATAGTGAGGACATAGCTGTTTCCTTGAGGGGTACGCTTAAACGGCCCTAATATATCTAATGCGACTTTATCGAACGCACGCCCAGGCGTGTCAGTCAAAATCATTGGTTGGCGAGTTTTCCGTCGAACTAGTTTTCGTTCTTGGCATATTCGGCAATTTTGAATATAGATCTGGATGTCCCGTTTCATGTTCTTCCATTTGTAATTTAACTTAATTCGTCGATAAGTTTTAGTTATGCCTTTATGACCGCCTACTGCCGATTCATGGCATTCCTTGATTATGGCAGGGCGTTGTGGCAGAGAAGGAGTAATGGGTGTACTATAGCATATTGTAATGGTCATTGGATGATCCTTCGTGATATTTTGTAATAATGAATGGATTTGTTGCCAGGCGACGTTATCTATTTTTTCTATGTGCCTCAGGCTTAAACTGTGCAATGCTAATTCCGTCACTACGTCTAAAAGAGATAAAAAGCATTCTTGTAGAATCTGTGAATCTAATGATGTCTTTAAGCGTTCTTTTATAGGAAGGATAATAATGTGTCGATTTGCACGTTCGGAGGGGTATACTCTGGCCCTTCCTAACATAAGGTTATCAAGCAGAGGTATTTTTCCAGATTTATGTAATTCTTGGGCACCTTCGTCGACAGGGTGTGCATCTGCGGTAACCATTAATAGAATATTATCGTCTCTTTTTAATAAAGGTGTATAACTTCCTTTTGTATTATGATTCTGATCATTAGTGGAAGTGAACTCTGGTTCTATGTCTAAGTTCTCTTCGGAGCGTGAGCTAATAGAGTCTTCGTTATCCGAGCACGGTATGGTTGGATCGTTATGGGTCCATAACTTGGGTCTGACGTTTACTTCCGTGGATAGTCCACATTGTGGCTCATCGTCCTCGCTAGGGGGTTCTTCGCAGGTTATTCCTTTTCTAGGTCTAAGATTGTAGCTGCAGGATGGCGTAGGTTCAATAGAAGGAGGGGAAGGATAGGATATAGGGTTAGGTAAGGTAACGACGGGCTCCTCAGAATCGTTTGTCGGAATATCAGGAGCATCGCCCGAATAATGAGCTTTCCTTTTCCGAGATTCATCATCGGTGCTGTCGTCTTCAACGACTGTCCACACTCAGTCGTTATTTAATCGGAGTTTTTTCAATATGGGGTATAGGGATATGTGAGTGATTCCTATTGCAGGATTGCGAGATAGAGCGTCTGCATTTTTATTACTGGAGCCAGTTTTGTATATGATTTGATAGTCATATTCTTCTAGCTTTAATCGCCATCGCATGAGGCGAGACGTTGGGTCCTTGACGCTGTGAAGCCATACCAATGGCTGGTGATCAGTAATTTAAACTAGTCATCTAGATCACTAGTTTAAATTTTCGTCCATATAAGTATGGCCTAAAATGGTTAACACAATAAGTAATGGCTAATAGTTCCTTTTCAATAGTGGAGTAATTTTTTTCGGCCCCGTTCAGCACTCTGGATGCATATGAAATTGGTAGATCTTGTCCCAGAGCACCCTGACTCAGTATTCCTCCGATAGCATAGTTAGAAGCGTCGGTAGTGAGTATGAACTCGTGTTCGAAATTTGGGAACTGCAAGATAGGTTCCTTGCACAGTAGTTCTCGAAGTAAGTTGAATGAGTTTTGGGCTTCTTGGTTCCAATCGAACGTAGCGTTCTTTTTTAATAAATTAGATAAGGGGTTTGCTATTTTAGAAAAATCCTGAATGAATCGGCGATAATATCCAGCCAATCCTAAGAATTCCCGTATACCCTTTTGATTACGTGGTATAGGGAAGTTTCTAACTGCCGAGATTTTCTGCGGGTCTGGCCGAGCGCCATCCTCCCCTATTATATGGCCGAGGTAGGCTACTTCGTGTCGGAGGAATTCGCATTTGTCTACTTGTAGCATTAGATTGGCGGAGCGGAGTCGAGTCATTAGTTTAGCGATTTTTATATCGTGTTCGCGGAGAGAGCTTGCGTATATAACGATGTTGTCCATATAGACAAAGAGCTCAATTCCTTGTAGCCCAGTTAATATTTGATCCATTAGTCGCTGGAAAGTTGCTGGCGCATTTCTAAGGCCAAAGGGCATTCGTGTGAATTCATAGTGCCCATGTGGAGTTGAGAAGGCAGTTTTACATGCGTCGTTCTCGCTCATGGGTATTTGATGGAATCCATTAGCGAGATCTAGCACTGAGAAATACTTGGCTCCTCCCAATTGATCTAATATATCGCAGATGTTTGGTAGAGGATAAGCATCTGCTATGGTTTTTTCATTCAAGCGTCGATAATCGATAACCATTCTCCATCTTTTGTTTCCAGCGGAGTCAGGTTTCTTAGGCACAATCCATATTGGAGAGTTATAAGGTGAAGTGGAAGTACAAACAATTTCTTTTTCAAGTAATTCATTTACTTGTTTGAATTTCTTGACGGAGTGGGAATCGATATTGTTTAGTGTTAATAGGAGCGTTATCTGTAGTAACGATTTGGTGAGATACCGCGTGAGTTTTCCCCAAGTATTCACAGGGTATATAAAATCGATCATGATACATTTCTACCAGACTAATCACGTTCTCTCTTTCAGGGAGATTTAGATGCTCGAGACGTAGCATTTCTATTATTTCGCGTATTCTTTTGTAATTTGAAGCTGGTGAACCCTTTTTGCTATTATCGTAGCAATAGTTATCGGCACATGAGACGATGTTATTAGAATTGGAAGATTTAGTAGAATTGGAAGATTTAGTAGAATTGGAAGATTTAGTAGAATTGGAAGATTTAGTAGAATTGGAAGATCCTGTGCGGGGATGAGAATTAGAATCAGAGTTAGAAGA
Organism: Tetramorium bicarinatum; assembly: GCA_928718305.1. Classification (NCBI taxonomy): domain Eukaryota; kingdom Metazoa; phylum Arthropoda; class Insecta; order Hymenoptera; family Formicidae; genus Tetramorium; species Tetramorium bicarinatum. The sequence goes on from OV788327.1 coordinate 30,155,246, forward strand.
CCCCGTGCAGGAATGCGCGCTAAGGCGTGTAAAGGATTCAGTGAGAAAAATAGAAGAAATAGAAGAGGGAGGTCGACCTTGATCGACGATGCACTTTGATGCATCAGAGGGAGGGCAGGTTTCCTGCCTGAGTGCCGATAATGAAGAGGTTCTAGTGTTTTCAGAATCACAAGTAGATAAATTGTTAAGAGAGGTACTGGATTCGTAGATTAGATCCTTTGGTTTAGATGAGTCGATTCGTTCCGTCGTATGCTCGATAGTATTAGAAATTTTCTCTACTTCCAAGAGTGTGATGGTAGGTATAACGATTTCGATTTCGTGGTCCAGAGTGTTAACTATTGGAATGTATGTTTTGTCATTGGTGCAGGTAACTACGCAGTCTCCTGCATACGCCCCATCGCATGGTCGCATGTGGGGGATGTAACCAACTTTAATTTCAGGGTTAGTTACTCTGATAGTAAGCCCAGTTTTAATGCGTGGGGGTATTACCACGGACTCTCTCTCCTTAAATGGTAATACTTTTCTTCCCCATGTTATCTCGTTTTTGCCGTAATTAATACACGCATGATTATCGGTGAAGAATATTGAACCTAGTATTCCCTGTGTTATCGTAGGGAAGTCGTCTTGAACGACGTGAAAAATGACTGGGATTAGGTCGATATAGACTTTAATTGAGTCGAGTGTTTCGACTACGTTTTCCGTCCCGGAGAGTCTGATAATGTTCGTTGCATCTATTTTGCAATTTTGTTTGAGGCAACCCTTCTTTATAATATTGGGTTGTGCCCCTGTATCTAACATGAGGGCTGTTGGGCCCTGGAAGGATGGAGAATTCAACTCGACGACAGGCACTCCTCCGTCGTCTCTTCGGAGGACGTGGAGAGAGTAAGGGGGTAATCTATTAGGTGTACGGGACGTACTGTTCCCAGGCCTCGGCTTGTCCCGTTGACCGGGGCCTTGAGGCCGTTTCCCGCGTTTCGGGGACTGGGATCGTTCCCTTGACCATTATCGTTATTTGCTCTGTTTTCGTTATATTGCCTTTTTCGGCATTCGTGGATGAGATGGCCTACGTTTTTACAATAACCGCAGACCTTGCGTCCTCCCGTAAAAGAAGAGTTAGCAGCAGCTGAAGAATTCGTTCCGGATTCAGCCTGCTGATTGGAGGTTTGTGGCTGAACATTGCCCTGCGGTGTGCGGGTATTTCAATATCGAGCTTCTTCCCGCTCGAGTCCCTTGCTTATGGTAAGAGGTCATAACCATCCTTCGCACAAGCGTCTGTGAAATCGGCGTAACCTTCGGCACGAAGCTCTGCGCGGTATTCGCGAGGAAGTCCCTCGTAAAAGCTTCGAGAGTGTAAGAGTCGATGGCCGAGAGTTCGATATTATTTAGTGTCCGATCCAGATTAGTCTGGTCGCCTTCAATGATTGCAGTTCGCAAGTCTTTAATGCGTCCAATATAGTCAAGAATGTGCTCAGTAGGTTTTTTGTAAGCCATACTGAGCTGTCCGCGATAATAGTTCGCGCTTCTGCCAGGCCCGAAAGTGCGTTTCAATACATCTAGGAACTTGTCAACCGTGGTAATTGATGAATTTCGTCTTCCACAGCCAAGTATGCATGATGCGTAAGCTTGTTACGTAGCATTCGGACAAATAGAGTCTCATCGATCAAAAGTACTGTCTCTTTGACACGTTTGCAAGCTCTCGCGAATTGCCATATTGGTATGTTGTGGCCGTCGTATTTCGGTACTAGTTCAAGCGCGTCTCGGAGGTATGATTTTGAGTACCATAATGGCAGAGAGGCGTTAGTCGTTCCCGAGGGCGAGCCTACAGAGGAAAATGGCGCATCGACGGGAGTAGAAAACTTCAACGGAGAAGGAACGGCTGAGGCCGTTGGAGATGGTACCGTGAGATGGGCACCTCCTAAACTATTGGTGATGATTCGCAGCATGTTTTCTAACATGTCTGTTCGTTGGCTGAGCGCTCGTTCCTTTTCCTGAAAGTCTTGCATGAGCTGCTCGTAATGGGCTTTGGGCTGGGCAGGAGCCCTAGCCTCTTCGCCGTCAGAGGACTCGTCAGTGTGATCCATTGTAGATTTTTAGAATAGTAGGTTTATATCCTTCTTGGTTTTTATTGTGCGGCCTGGTTCGACCGTCTTAATAGAGAGAGGCTGAAGGCGGTAAGCCTGGGAGACAGTATCGCATCGCGGAGCCCTTTTGTGATGCTAATATATAGCACGGTCGGTTCCGGGGCGCCTTCGTGCCACGTACCGTCACGCCTCATATAAGCGATAAGAGCGAGGAGTGCTCTTTGGCACTGCGGGCATTTCTCTATGGATCGCTCTATACATAAATGTGTATGGCAGGAGCTACAGCGTAGTGAATCGTCTTCATAGGCGAGCAGTAGCCGGTGGTGGATGAGGACATGTGGTGTGCCCGAGTTGGATTTCAAGAAACATTCAGGACACAGGAGATCTAAATTTCTATTAATATAACCATACTCCGTCCTGCAGATAGTTTGATCAACAACATTTTGATACTGAAGCGCAGGATGGAGCGGTTTCCGCTTTTTTATATGGAATGCACATTGAATTTAGATTACTATTTAGCTACTGTAATTTGAGAGAGAGAGAGGAGAAAAAAAATATATGAATACGTGTCAGTTAACGTGGCCGTATATATCATGTAATAATCAGGCCGTTATCATCCTTCACACTTATTTATCCTTTATTTATAAACATAATCATATTTATAAGAGAATAACGAAAATATAATTATATACAAAAGAGTTAACAACAAAAAAAAAGAAGTGCTATTTGTATTAATGAAACAGAAATGGAACAAAAGAAAAATAAGATCACTGTATGTAGAAGAAAAAGAAAAATGGATGTATATATATATATATATATATATATATATATATATATATGCGTGATGAAAAGAAAATGAAGAGAAAAAAAAACGAAAAGGAAAATACGGAAAAAAACGAAAATGAAAAAGGAATGGAATTAAGAGTTTTTTTTTCTTTTGGTGGGTCCCGGTGCGGGAAAATCAACGCATCCCACCGCTGTCACCAGTTGTTACGTTCCCGCCTATGTAAATTTTGTCGCCCTCTCGTCTAATGGCGAAGTGAGTGGCCACCACGGAACGGATCCGCGGAGTGCCCATTCGTTCCGGGGGCGGACGCGACTCTATTCGGGGCTTGACGTAAGCCCTTGGCGGCAAGGGCCTCGTAGGGAGCCGCGTCGGGGCCTCGGAGTTAGGCGGAGCGGGAAGTCGTGGAACCTGTCGTGGCACGACTGCCGGGATTAGACCCCTCTTGACGGTCCCCGAAGGCGAGGCGTTCGACGGTCCTGATGTGGACGTTGGGTGCCCCTTTTGGATACCGGCGGCTTCGGTGACCCTATCAAAAATGGCCGGGTCGAAGTCGTGGGTTTCGACCAATGCCTTCTTCAGACGCTTGAACTGTTTTCGCCTACCAGCCGCACGCCCGCGTCGCACCATCGTTTTTGAAGAGCGCGAGTCTATCCATTTTTGCGTGTGTGTGTGTGTGTGTGCGCGTGTGCGTGTGCGTGTGCGTGTGCGTGTGCGTGTGCGTGCGCGTGCGCATGCGCGTGCGCGTGTGCGTGTGCGTGTGCGTGTGCGTGTGCGTGTGCGTGTGCGTGTGCGTGTGCGTGTGCGTGTGCGTGTGTGTGTGTGTGTGTGTGTGTGTGTGTGTGTGTGTGTGTGTGTGTGTGTATGCATGCGAGAGAAAGAAAGAAAATTTGAAAGATCGATGCGAGAGGAAGGAAGACAGAAAAAAAGAAGAAAAGAGGGAGGAAACGAAGGGGGTGATGAAGGAGAGAAAGTGCCGGAAAATGATGGAAGAGAATAAGCAGCCGGATTTCCCTAGCGCTCAGTCTTGCCGTTGGCTGGTAAGGATGGACTGTGAGAGGAAGAAGAGTAGGAGAGAAAGAAAAAAAAAAGAAATGAAGAATTTGGAATTAAGAACAAAGAAATTTTTAATAAAAGTAAAGAAAGCGCATTGTACAGGCGTATGACTATGGAAAAAGAGTTCGCTCGACTGAATAGTAGTCGAAAAATAACTTAGTGTAAGCTTCGTGCATTTTTCTTATAGAAAATTATTCTAAGTGAATGCAGAATTAATTCTAAGTCCGAAAGGAAGCGCGAATGCAGAATTATTCTAGGTTTGAACGGAGCAACGCGAAATTATTCTACGTCTGAAAGGAAGCGTGAATGCAGAATTTCTTAAACGCGAACGCGAGATTATGCCAAGCCAAAAAAAGGTCGAAAACCAGGGTATTTACGAGTCTTAGTTGAAGGGAGATGCCGAGCTGAATCGCTAGGATTCGCTCGGCATCTCCCTTCAGGTCCTTCTAACTAGACTCGAAAGCTCTGAATGAGATGAAAGGCCCGATTTCGAGGGTTTATATACCCTTAGCTTGGTGGCCCCGCGCGGTGAGAGGGTGAGCTGGGCCATCCCTTCTCTATATGCGCGAATTAACTTTCGCATTCCCGCTTATTATTGCCGCCGATCGCGAGTCCATGTTTCTCACGCAGCATGGACTTTTATAATCTGGCTTATTGCTATACTTATAGTTAGTGATAATGAACAGAATTTCTTATAATTCATAATATTTGAGTGGGCACACATGCATACATATATGCATGTGCCTCCACGTGCTCGCTGGGTTCCCTCGATCATTCATCGGTAGTGTACATTCGGAGTGTACAAAGGGTTGCGCGGCAACTTCCCTCTGCTCATGAATGCACAAGGGAAAGTCCTTTGCGCAGGGGCTTCGAGGGCTCGAATGGGGAGCGGGTGGAGACGGCAGACGTAACATATATAGAAGCCAAAGATTGTAATGATATTATAATCTTAAGATGATATGCTTCAACAAATATTTTGAAACGGAACACTTTTGATTAAAATACTTTGTGTTAAATGCAAGAGTTTTGTAAACGTTATTCATTTAATTTCATTTTAACTATCGTCCACTTTATTACTTAATGTAAACCTAATATTTTTAATGATGTTATTTTAAATTTTATTTTACTGTATGAAACTAGAGGTTATAATGGCGTTATAATCTTAACATTATATGCTTCACTTTTGTAATGACTGAATTACTTCATATTAAATACAAGAATTTTGTAAGCGTTTGCTTGATTTCGTCATTATTATTCATTCCATCACTTTATATGTCTAACATTTTTAATAAAATTATTTTTTAACGAATTAACATTTTATATCAAAGAAAAATTGCTGAATAGCAGAAACAATTAATTTGATTTAATAGTGAACTGATACATAGATACATGTTTCGGGAGTGATTAAGTCAAAGGCCAGTCGAAAACACTAAAACTTAAATAGAAAAAAGATTATCAGCAACTGATGTATAGCCATTTCTATAAGTGACAACACGACTTTTCCTCATCTCAAAGCTTTGATACATATATTTCGGGTATAGAAAATTGCTTTCACGTGCTAAATTCCGAATTTTCCTGAATTTTTTCTGCGAGTTTCTTAAAAGCAAGCAATTTTTTACTCAAGCTCATCATTGCTACTTCAAACTAAGATTGGGTATCGGAGACACTTGAATGGTAAACATGTTTATCACGCAAAAAGAATATAAACTATCGAGTTGCAATAAAAAAAACATTAAAATTAAAACATTTAATAATTTTTATAAATAATTACTTTAATTTCAAAACAATTACTTTTTGAAAGTATATTTTATTATCTTACCATTTACTGTTTCTTGCAAACGACATTCTTCAAAATTTGGCACTTTTCTCCATTGCCAGGGTATAGCGCCTTCCTTCATAAAATATTTTGTATATGCCTTTCTAATTTGTTTTGCTTCATTTGAAGAATTTGGCACTTTTCTCCATTGCCAGGGTATAGCGCCTTCCTCCATAAAATATTTTGTATATGCCTTTCTAATTTGTTTTCCTTCATTTGAAGAATTTCTGCTTGTAGTTGCAGCTGTAGAGCATTGCCATAAAGTTGGTTGCCCTTCTACTCTCCATGTCCCATCCTCTCTATAACCATAGCAATCTTCACGATCAACGAATCCAATCGGGATGTATCTTCTATACTGCTAATAGTAGCAGCTAGTATTTCAAGATTTTTATTTGTAAGCCAATTATGCAAAACAACACAAGCTTTAATGATATTTTCCACAGTTGGAATTGATGCTCTCGAATAATTGGCTCTCGAAAGATTCGCCAACGTGATGATAATACTCCAAAAGTATTTGCAATTAATCTCCTAGCTCTACTGAGGCGGTAATTAAAAATGGTTTTATCTGCAGCCAAATTGGTGCCAGGATATGGCCTCATCATATTCATTAGAAGCGGAAATGCTGCATCTCCGACAAATAAGCAGACAAGTATTTGTATTTAAAAGAATCTTTGGTGGAGGTAATGATAACGTTCCATCTGCCAAGTGCTTTCTAAAAATCTGTGTTTCAAAAAATACCACCGTCACTTTCTCTTCCAGCAGAACCAAAGCTCACATAAGTGAATCTCAAATTGGCATCATATACTCCCAACAGTACGACTTCCGTTTCCGGTGGCAAGAGCGAGTGGTGTGTGTGCGACAAGGAGTGAGTGTGAGAGTGTGTAGGGAAAAAAAGAGAGATAGGGTGAAGGCATAGAGAGGTGGAGTGAATAGCGGAGAGTCGAGTGAAGCAGCGAAAGTAGAGGGGTAGAGCGGCAGTAAGGGAGGAGTCAGATAGAACGGATATTAGACAGGCGGAGAGCGTAGGTTAGGAGCGGCGGGAAGGAGCATAGAGTAACTCGTTAGAGAAGGCGGCAGAGCAAACGGAGCAGAAGAAGGTGTAGGAAGTGCGGGAGGGTAAGAAAGTGTAGAAAAGAAGTAAGTAAGTAGGAGAGTGATAAAAAGATGAGTGAGAGTTATGAAAGGGAAGGAAATAGAAGGGAAGGAAGAAGAGGGGAGGGAAGAAGGCAGGAAGAAGGTGGGGAGGCCAACAAAAATTGAAAAAATTATAAGAGAGAGATCAAACAGCCTGCCGATAGTGGACTTTATTAAAAGAGGAGAGAAAAGAAAGGGATGCAAGAGGAGGAGAGGGAGGAGGAGGAGTTGGAAGCGTTTAAGAAAAGCGCGAGAGTGGTAAGATCACCGGTGGAATCGGAGGAGGGGAGATGAAAGGAAGTAATAAAAGAAATGAGAACGGGCTTTAATGAGATAATGAGAGAAATGAGAGAATTAAGGGAAGAAAGAGAGAAGATGAAGAAATGGATGGAAGAAATGAGGAAAGAATGGGAGAAAGAGAAAGAAGGACTGGAAAGAAGGTTGAGCGAGATGGAAAAAAGATGGAGGAGTGGGAAGGAAGAGAAAAAGAAAAAGGAAAAAGAAAGAGAGAAAGAGAAGAGGTAGAGAAGGGGCTGGGAGAAAAGTGGGGTGAAATGGAGGGAAGAATGAGGAGATTAGAGATGGAAGGAGAGTTGAAAAAGAGAGAAGAGAAGAAAAGAAATGTGATAATAAGAGGAGTGGAAGCAAAGAAAGAAGGAGAGGAAGGACTGAAAGAAGAGGTGAAAGAGATAATAAAAGAGACAGGAGCGATAGCGAAGATAGAGACGATAAGGAGGATAGGGAGGAAGAACGGAGAAGGAAGAGAAATGGTGTGGGTAAGGTTTACGAGTGTAGAGGAGAAAATAGAAGTAATGAAAGGAAAGAGAAGGCTAAGAGATAGGAAAGAGTGGATAACGGACGATTTGACAGAAAAGGAGAGAAGAATAGAATGGATGATAAGGAGAGAAGCAGAAAAGAAAAGGAGAGAGGGGATGAAAGTAAGAGTGGGGTATATGACGATGTGGGTAGAGGGAAGGTATGGTTGTGGGATGAAGGAAAGGAAAGCTGGAAGACGAGTGATGGAGGGGAGATGAAAGAAAGAGAAAGAGAGGAAAGTGTGGAAAGAGGAGAAAGAATGGAGAAGGTTTTCGCCTAGGGGAACCTGGCGAGGAGGGGAAGAAAGGAAAGAAGAGAAATAAAAGTAAGAGGAAGGAGAAGAAGGAGGAGAGGAAGAGAGAAGAGGAGAAATATAAAATAGGTTTTTGGAATGTGGCAGGTTTAGAAAATAAAGATAAAGAATTTTGGGAGAAATTGGGCGAGTGGAACGTGATGATTTTAAGCGAAACGTGGGTGCAGGAGAAAGGATGGGAGAGGATAAAGAGAAGGATGCCAAAAAGGTTTATTTGGGAAGTGCAAGAAGCGAGAAGGAAGAATAGGAAGGGAAGAGCGATGGGAGGAATGGTGATGGGAAGGAAAGAGGAGATAGAAGTGAGGAGAGAGAGAAAGGGAAAGAAAGGAAGAGAGGAAGGAATAATGATGGAACAAATGATCTTAGGAGGAAAATGGTGGAAGATAGTAGGAGTGTACGTAAACAAGGATATGGATCGGAAGATGGAAAAATTAAGAGAGTGGATGGAAAATAAGGTGGAAGGGGTGAGAGTATTAATAGGGGGGATTTTAATGCGAGAACGGGAAGGAAAGGGAGAAGAGTGGGGGAGAGGAGTAAGGAGGAGACGGAGAAGAAGGGAAGGAAGTCAAGAGACAAGAAGATAAATAAGGATGGCAGAAAATTATGCGAAGTTTTAGAGGAGCTAGGGTGGTCGATAATGAATAAAAATATGGAAGGTGATGAAGAGGGAGAATGGACATATACAGAAGAAAGGAATGGAACGGTCATAGATTATGTGCTGGGAAATGAGGAGACAAGGGAGGGAGTGAGAAAGATGAAGGTGGAGGAAAGGATTGACTCAGATCACCAACCGTTAACGGTGTGGGTAGAAGGGAGAGAGAAGAGAGAAAAAGGAAAGGATGGAGGATGAAAAAAGGAGGAAAAGGAGTGTGGACAGAGGAGGGAAGGAAAAGATTCGAGGAATACTTCGGAAGGAAGAAGGAGGAAGTGAAAGAGGGAGAAGAAGAATGGAAGAAACTAAAAGAGAGAGTAGGGAGGTGGTGAGGAGAGTGGAAAAAGAGTTGAAGGTAAAGAAGAAAAGAGGATGGTGGGATGAGGAATGTAGAGAGAAAAAAGGAGAGGTGAAAGAGGAATTAAAAAGGTGAAAAAGGCAAGGAGGAGAAGGAGAGAAGTATAAAGAAGCGAAGAGAGAATACAGAATGTTATGCGAGAAGAAAAAGAGGGAAGAGGGAGAAAGATGGGAGAGAGAAATGGAAAAGGTGAAAACAGAGAGGCAGATATGGAAGGTGGTGAGAGGGGAGAGAAAGAGAAAGAAGAAAGGAGGAACGGGGCAAGGAATAAAGATGGAAGAATGGGAAAGATATTTTAAGGAATTACTGGGCGGTGTGAACTGGAGGATAAGAAGAGAAGGAGAAAGGGTAGAGAGCGGAGCGGCGGAGGAGGAGGAGATAAGCAAGGTGGAAATGGAGAGGGCTATAAGGAAATTAAAAGATGGGAAAACAGCCGGAGGGGATGGTATAGAAAATGAAGTATGGAAGTATGGAGGAAAGGAAGTGAGAGAGTGGCTATGGCAGATATGTAACAGAGTCTGGAAAGGAGAGGGATGGCCAGAGGATTGGAGAGAAGGAATGGTAGTGCCGATTTTGAAGAAAGGGAAAGGAGGAAGGGTGGAGAACTACAGAGGAGTAACGCTGACGCAAACGGCATATAAGGTATACACAGCAATACTGATGGAGAGACTGAGGAAAGAGATAGAGAGGAAAAGGATACTGCCATCGAGTCAAACGGGTTTCAGGAAAGGGATGGGAACAATAGAGCAAATTTATACAATAAATTACCTGATAAACAAGAAGGTGGCAGAAGAGAAAGGAAAAATGTTAGCCACGTTTATAGATATGAAGGCGGCGTTTGACTCGGTGGACAGAGGGATACTGGTAGAAAGCATGAGGAAAAGGGGCGTGAAGGAAGGGCTGGTGATAAGATGTGAAGAGGTGCTGGAGGAAACAGTGAGCAGAGTGAGAGTAGGGGAAAAAGAAGGGGAAAGATTTTGGACGGAGAGAGGAGTGAGGCAGGGGTGTCCTTTGAGCCCTTGCTATTCACCCTGCTGATAGCGGACATGGACGAGGCGCTAGAGGAGGAGGGTTGGGGAGGAATAAAAGTGAAAGGAAGGAAAATTTACTCCTTGGCGTACGCAGATGATGTGGTGATTTTGGCAGAGGAGGAGAATGGGATGCAAAGAATAATAAAGGGACTGGAGAGATATGTGGATGGAAAGGGCCTGGAACTAAATGTGGAAAAGACGAAAGTGATGAGATGCAGAAAGGGAGGGGGGAGGTGAAAAAAGATAAAGTGGAAATGGAAAGGAAAGGAGTTAGAAGAAGTGAAGAAATTTAACTATCTAGGATACACGCTGATGGCAAATGGAGGTCAGAGAGAACATATAAGGGAAAGGGTGAAGAAGGGAGCGGTGGTAATGAGAGAGGTTTGGGGGATAGGAAAAAGAAGATTTGGAAAGGACTGGGCAAGAAGAATGTGGCTGTTCGACAGGCTGGTATGGACGGTGATGGGTGCGGAGTGGAGATATGGGGGTAGAAGAAAAGGGAAGAGGTAGAGAAAGTGCTGGATAGATTTATAAAATGGGTTGCAGGAGTAGGAAGGAGTACACCAAGCTATTTGGTAAGAGAGGAGTTTCAAAGAGAAAAGCTGAGGGGAAGGGCAGGTCTAAGAGCATGGAGATATGAGAGAAGACTAGGGGAGGGAAAAGGAGGGGAACTGGCCAGGTTATGTTGGGAGGAACTGAGAGAAAGAGCAAAGAAAGGATCAGCAGTGGGAGAGTGGGAGAAGGAGAGGAAAGAATATTATGAGAAGAAAGGATGGAATCTGAAAGAGACAGAAAGGATGAGGGAAGAAGGGGAAATGAGAGGGGAGGAAATAATAAGGAAAGAAAGGGAGATGCAAAAGAGAGTTGGAAAAGGATAAGGGAGTCTAAGTTTAATAAATGGTATGGAAGAATAAAAGGAAAAGGAGTACCGGAATATTTAAAAAAGGGATAGAAGGAGGAAAGATGTCAGAGGATAGCAAGACATAGGTTAGGTGACGGGATGAGAGGAAACAGGTATTGGGAGTGTGGGGAGGAGAGAAAGTGTAGGAGATGTGGTTGGGGGGAGGAAACGTGGGAGCACGTTTTGGGAAGAATGCACGAGTTGGGGGCGGGAGAGAGGGAGGCAGGAGGCGGTGGAGGAGATTCTCGGGGAGAGGGGGGAGGGAGAGGAGTGGATGATAAAGTGGGAAGAGATGAGGGAAGGGAAGGAAGAGGAGGAAGGCAAGAGGATAGAAGGAGGTGTGAATAAGGAAGGATTGGAAAGAGAGAAGCGTATAGCGGAAACGGAGGTCCAAAGGAATGAGTGTGGATGTATGGATGAATGCGAGTGTGTGTGTGTGTCTCTCTCTCTCTCTCTCGGGCGAGCGAATATATAGATATAAGTATAAAGATAAGTTAATTGTAAGCGGAGCGGAGGTTCGCGTGTACCCCGCAATGGGAATAAACTGTTACTACTACTACTACTCCCAACAGTACCGTATTAAATTGACCTTTATAGTTATAAAAAGCGGATCCCGTATTTTTGAAGCACTGTACTTGAACTGTACTTGAGCTTACCATCAATGCCTCCGATGCAATTCGGAAAATTCCATTTTTCTTCGAAATCCATAGCAACTCTGACCCACGTGTCAGTCGTAGGTCGTGGAAGAACTATTGGAGCATAAACCATCCAAACAGCGTTGGTCGTTTCTGTGATAATTTGTGGAACAGTGGATTTACCAATACGATACATATACGATATGCAAACTGACCATGCTGTCACCACATGCAAGATACCGTGTAGTCAATAAAAGATGCAATCCAGCACTCAGAGGTTCCCTCGTTACATGCAGTTTTGTAATTTAATTTTCTACTATTACTAACAATTTATCAAATTGATGGGTTGACATTCGATAATTAAAAAATCGCTCAGGATCATTTTGCAATTCTACAACCAAATTTTTATATGCACCTTGTTCAAATCGCTGTGAAATTATCGAGTGAATCTACCATCGAGCGATTCTTCGATTTTCTTCTGATTGAATCGCACGTTGTTTCCTCCTCTGAAGTAAAACATAGCCACACTGAAAAAAAAATTTGTTTATATTAAGTTATATTAAAATATATTTATTTTAGTATTATTTTCTTGATTTAAAAAAATATTTTGTAACTTTACAAAGAATTTATTTTACTCTTGCAAATATTAATTTAAATATTGGAAATATTTGTTTAACATTTTATTTTTTTGTTTTTAAGTATACAAATTTTTAATTTAAATATTATTTTCTCAAGAACAGCAATTTTTGTTTTAACATGAAAAGCATTGCCTTTTTTAATATTAATGAAACAAGTTAAATAAATATTTTATTAAATTTACGAGCTAAATTTCTTCATTAAAAAAAATTAGATACTTTGCTTTACTAAACATGCAATTATATTAAAATAAATAAATAAAAGCTTAATGGAAAGAATATGTTATTTCAAATAAAATAATGACTTATCTGAATATATTTAATTATTTTTTTTAAATAAATAAATAAATTACTTGCACCTGAAATAAATATATTTTCAATGCAGACAAATAATTATAAAAATCTGTAATAATAAAAAATATAAAAACATATTTTCTTCAATGAAAGAAATAAAAGTATTATGATTTTAGTAACTAATTTTCTTCAAATAAAAATTTTAATTTGAATATTTTCTCAAAAACAGCAATTTATTTTTTAACATGAAAAAGATTGCCTTTTTAAATATTAATATCATAAATTAAATAAATATTTTATTTAATTTACGAAGTGAATTTCTTTATTTGAAAAAATACATACTTTGGTTTACTAAATATGCAATTATATTAAAATAAATAAACCAAAGCTTAATGAAAAGAATAAGTTATTTCAAATAAAATAATGACTTATCTGAATATATTTAATTATTTTTTCAAATAAGTAAATAAATTACTTACATGTGAATTAATCATATTTTTAATGCAGACAAATAATTATAAAAATCTGTAATAATAAAAAATTTGAAAATATATTTGTTTCAATGAAAGAAATAAAAGTATTATGATTTTAGTAACTAATTTTCTTCAAACAAATAAATTATCCTCAATGCATTTAGTAACTAATTTTCTTGAAACAAATAAATTATCCTCAATGCATCGCGCAGGCGCGCATCTCGCGGGCGCTGGCGCGCATCTCGCCTCATTTGTTTGTAACGTCTCTTCTTCCTCGCTAGCTAGAGCTGCTCAAGTCTGAAGTACTCAGTCTTATAACCTTACAGCGAAAAGATTTGTGTTCAGTGTTCATAGTTGACCACATTTTGCTTGTTGGTAAGTTTCGTTACGTCGCGACAGTAGTGTATTTTTCTTAAGACTCGTCCAGATTATCGTGCAACGTCGCGAGCCGAGCATGCGTCCATATTATCGAGCTGAATCTCGATCGCCCCTGTGAATCGGGGTATCGAGGTTCGGTTCGCGACGTTGCAGTTGGTCGATAATGTGGACGCACCTTTAGAACCAGTAATTTTTATAATATTAGTACTGTGCCACAGAAACAGTGGAACATAAGTTTCTATGACTTACTTAGAGACAACATGGCAGACGATGAAATAAAGCAAATATTAAAGGATCTACATCTAGAACATCTCGCAGATGACTTCGAAAGTTATTGCAGAGAATAGGCCAGTGTTTTTTGGTTATAATACCTTCTAACAATGCGTGAATGCCTTATGCGAGTCTCACAATTTGTAGATTTTTATTGTACATAACGATCATTATCTTTCTAATATTTTTCAAAAATTATTTTTAGTTTCTGACGCACGCACGCACGCCCGCCCGCCCGCCCGCCCGCCCGCACGCACGCACACACATTTTTTACATACTTTTGTGATTTATTTTTGATGATTTGTTTTTTCAAAATCAATATCACACTTTTTAATGTAAGATTATTAAACGTGTTTAATCATATACATTGCAATATATAAAATGTCAGTTTATTATCACATATGATATACAACAAAATCAATATTCACAATCACCAAAATTCCATTATCATTATTTTTAATTAGGCAGTTGATAGGAAATTTGCAACTATTAATATTAATTTTACAATGACTTTTCTAAAACAGATTAAATGTAATAAATAAAATTAAAAAATTTGCTTCATTATGTTAAATTTGTACTAAAAAGATATTACTTCCTCAATAAAGAAATGGTTGACTTCCGTTTCCGGTGGTGAGAGCGAGTGTTGTGTGTGTGACAAGGAGTGTGTGTGAGAGCGTGTAGGGAGGAAAAGAGAGAAAGGGTAAAGGCACAGAGAGGTGGAGTGGATAGTGGAGGGTCAAGTGAAGTAGAGAAAGTGGGGGAGTAGAGCGGCAGTAAGGGAGGAGCAAGGTAGAAAAGAAATTAGACAGACGGAAAGGTAGGTTAGGAGCGGCGGGAAGGAGCATAGAGTAGCGTGTAGCGAAGACGGCAGAGCGGACAGAGTAGAAGAAGGTGTAGGAAGTGCGGGAGGGTGAGAAATGTAGTAAAGAGGCAAGTAAGCAAGAAGGTGACAGGATGATGGATGAGAGAGCTGTAAAGGGGAAGGAAATAGAAGGGAAAGAGGAAGAGGGGAAAGAAGAAGGCAGGAAAAAGGTAGGGAGGCCAACAAAAATTGAAAAATGATAAGAGAGAGATCGAATAGTCTGCCAATAGTGGACTTTATGAAAAGAGGAGAGAAAAGAAAAGGGATGCAGGAGGACGAGAGAGAGGAGGAGGAGTTAGAAGCTTTTAAGAAAAGCACGAGAGTGGTAAGATCACCGGTAGAGACGGAGGAGGGGAGATGGAAAGAAATGATAAGAGAGATGAGAACGGGCTTTAGTGAAATAATGAGAGAAATGAAAGTATTGAGAGAAGAGAGAGAGGAGATGAAGAAATGGATGGAAGAAATGAGAAAAGAATGGGAAAAGGAGAAAGAAGGCTTGGAAAGAAGGTTGAGCGAAATAGAGAAAAAGCTGGAGGAGTGGGAAGGAAGAGAAAAGAGAAAAGGTAAAAGAGAGAGGAGGGAAAGAGGAGAGGTAGAGAAGGAGATGGGAGGAAAATGGGAGGAAATAGATGGAAGAATGAGGAGATTAGAGATGGAGGGAGAACTGAAAAAGAGAGAAGAGAAGAAAAGAAACGTGATAATAAGAGGAGTGGAAGCAAAGAAAGAAGGAGAGGAAGGATTGAAAGAGGAGGTGAAGGAGATAATAAAAGAGACGGGAGCAAGAGTGGAGATAGAGGCGATAAGGAGGATAGGAAAGAAGAACGGAGAAGGGAGAGAAATGGTATGGATAAGGTTTGCGAGTATAGAGGTGATGAAAGGAAAGAGAAGGCTAAAAGATAGAAAAGAGTGGATAACGGACGATTTGACAGAAAAAGAGAGAAGAATAGAATGGATGATAAGAAGAGAAGCGGAAAGGAAAAGGAGAGAAGGGAAGAGAATAAGAGTGGGGTATATGAAGATGTGGGTAGAAGGAAGTTTGTGGATGTGGGACGAGGGAAGAGAAGGATGGAGGACGAGTGATGGAGGGGAGGTGAGGGAAAGAGAAAGAGAGGAAAGGGTGGTAGGAGGGGAAAGAATGGAAAAGGTTTTCGCCTAGGGGAACCTGGCGAGGAGGAGAAGAAAGGGAAGAAGAGAGATAAAAATAAGAGGAAGGGGAAGAGGAAGGAGAGGAGGAAAGAAGAGAAGGAATATAAAATAGGATTTTGGAATGTGGCAGGATTGGAAAACAAAGATAAAGAGTTCTGGGAGAAACTGGGAGAGTGGGATGTGATAATTTTAAGTGAAACGTGGATACAGGAGGAAGGGTGGGAGAGAATAAAGAGAAGAATGCCAAAAAGTTTTGTGTGGGAAGTGCAGGAAGCGGGAAGGAAGAATAAGAAAGGAAGAGCGATAGGAGGAATGGTGATGGGAAGGAAAGAGGGGATAGAGGTGAGAGGAGAGAAAGAGGGAAGGAGGAGGAGAGAGGAGGGAATAATGATGAAAGAAGTGAATCTAGGAGGAAGATGGTGGAGGATAATAGGAGTGTACGTAAACAAGGATATAGATCAGAAGATGGAGAAATTAAGAGAATGGATGGAAAATGAGGAGGAAAGGGTGAGAGTATTAATAGGAGGAGATTTTAATGCGAGAACGGGAAGAGAAAGCGGAAGAGTGGGAGAGAGAAATGAGGAAAGGATGGAGAAGGAGGGAAGGAGGTCGAGAGACAGGAAGATGAATGGGGACGGTAGAAAATTGTGTGGTGTTTTAGAGGAGCTGGGATGGTCGATAATGAACGGAAGTATAGAAGGTGATGAAGAGGGAGAGTGGACATACACAGGAGGGAAGAACGGAACGGTCATTGATTATGTATTAGAAAATGAGGAGACAAGAGAAGGAGTGAGAAGGATGAAGGTGGAGGAAAGGATTGACTCAGATCACCAACCATTAACGGTGTGGATAGAAGGAAGAGAGAGGAGAGATGAAAGGAAAGAATGGAAGAGGAAAAAAGGAGGAAAAGGAGTTTGGACGGAGGAGGGAAGGAAAAGATTCGAGGAATATTTTGGGAGGAAAGAAGAGGAAGTGAGAGGAGGAGAAGAGGAATGGAAAAGGCTAAAGGAGAGAGTGGAGATGGTGATGAGGAGAGTGGAAAAAGAGTTGAAGGGAAAGAAGAAAAAAGGATGGTGGGATGAAGAATGCAGAGAGAAAAAAGGAGAGGTGAAAGAGGAACTAAAAAGATGGAAAAGGCAAGGAGAGAATGGAGAGAAGTATAGAGAAGCGAAGAGAGAATACAGAATAATGTGTGAGAAGAAGAAAAGAGAGGAGGGAGAAAGATGGGAGAGAGAAATGGAAAAAGTGAAAACAGAGAGACAGGTGTGGAAGGTGGTGAGAGGAGAGAGAAAGAGAAGGAGGGGTGGAGGGATAGGGCAGGGAATAGAGATGGAAGAATGGGAAAGGTATTTCAAGGAATTGCTGGGAGATGTGAACTGGAGGATAAGAAGAGAAAGAGAAGTGGTGGAAAGAGAGGAGGCAGAGGAGGAGGAGATAAGCAAGGAAGAAATGGAGAGGGCTATAAGGAAATTGAAGGAAGGAAAGGCGGCCGGGGGGGATGGTATAGGAAATGAAGTGTGGAAGTATGGAGGAAAGGAGGTGAGAGAGTGGTTGTGGCAGATATGTAATAGAGTATGGAATAAAGTATGGAAAGGTGAGGGATGGCCAGAGGATTGGAGAGAAGGAGTGGTAGTGCCGATTTTGAAGAAAGGGAAAGGGGGAAGGGTAGAGGACTATAGAGGAGTAATGCTAACGCAAACGGCATATAAGGTGTACGCAGCAATATTGGCGGAGAGACTGAAAGAGGAGATAGGGAGGAAAGGAATATTGCCACCGAGTCAAACGGGCTTCAGAAAAGGGATGGGAACAATAGACCAAATCTATGTAATAAACTATTTGATAAACAAGAGGGTGACGGAAGGGAGGAGAAAAATGGTAGCCACGTTCATAGACATGAAGGCGGCGTTTGACTCGGTGGACAGGGGAATTCTGATAGAGAGTATGAGAAAAAGGGGAGTGAGGGAAGGGCTGGTAGCGAGATGCGAGGAGGTGTTGGAGGAGACAGTGAGCAGGGTAAGAGTCGGAGAGAAAGAAGGAGGAAGATTTTGGACAGAGAGGGGAGTGAGACAGGGGTGTCCCTTTAGCCCCTGTTTATTTACTCTGCTGATAGCGGACATGGACGAGGCGTTAGAGGAGGAGGGATGGGGAGAAATGAAAGTAAAAGGAAGGAAAATTTATTCACTGGTGTATGCGGATGATGTGGTGGTTCTGGCGGAGGAGGAGAATGGGATGCAAAGAATGTTAAAAGGATTGGAGAGGTATGTGGATAAAAAAGGCCTGGAGGTAAATGTGGAAAAAACGAAGGTGATGAGATGCAGAAGGGGAGGGGGAAGATGGAAAAAGATAGAGTGGAAATGGAAAGGAAAAAAGATAGAAGAAGTGAAGAAATTTAATTATTTAGGATATATGCTGATGGCAAATGGAGGTCAGAGAGAACATATAAAGGAAAGAGTGAGGAAGGGAGCGGTGGTAATGAGAGAGGTCTGGGGGATAGGAAAAAGAAGATTTGGAAAAGACTGGGCAAGAAGGATGTGGCTGTTTGACAGGCTGGTGTGGACAGTGATGGGGTACGGAGTAGAGATATGGGGGTGGAAAGAGAGGGAAGAAATGGAGAAAGTGCAGGATAGATTCCTAAAATGGATAGCAGGAGTGGGAAGGAGTACGCCAAGCTATCTATTAAGGGAAGAATTTCATAGAGAGAAGCTGGGGGGAAGGGCGGGTTTAAGAGCATGGGGATACGAGAGAAGATTAGGGGAGGGAAAAGGAGGGGAACTGGCCAAGTTATGTTGGGAGGAGTTGAGAGAAAGAGCAAAGGAAGGATCAGCAGTGGGAGAATGGGAGAAGGAGAGGAAAGAGTACTATGAGAGGAAAGGATGGAGCTTGAAAGTGATAGAAAAGATGAGAGAAGATGGAGAAATGAGAGGAGAAGAGATAGTAAGGAAGGAGAGGAAGATGCAGGAGAGGGAGAGATGGGAAAGGATAAGGGAGTCTAAATTTAATAAATGGTATGGAAGAATAAAAGGAAAAGGAATACCGGAATACCTAAAAGAGGCATGGAAGGAGGAAAGATGGCAGAGGATAGCAAGGCATAGGTTAGGTGACGGGATGAGAGGAAACAGGTATTGGGAGGGAGGGGAGGAGAGAAAGTGTAGGAGATGTGGATGGGGGGAGGAAACGTGGGAGCATGTGTGGGAAGAATGTACGAGTTGGGGGCAGAAGAGAGGGTGGCAGAAGGCGGTGGAGGAGGTTCTCGGGGAGAGGGGGGAGGGAGAGGAGTGGATGATAAAGTGGGAAGAGATGAGGGAAGGGAGGGAAGAGGAGGAAGGCAGAAGGAGGTGTGAATGAGGAAGGATTGGAAAGAGAGAAGCATACAATGGAAACGGAGGTCCAAAGGAATGAGTGTGAATGTATGGATGGATGTGAGTGTGTGTGGCTCTCTCTCTCGCGGGCGAGCGAATAAATAGATTTAAGTTGATTGTAAGCAGAGCGGAGGTTCGCGTGTACCCCGCAAAGGGAATAAACTATATACATATATATATATATATAATAAAGAAATGGTTATTGTATTGGGTGCTTTTTAACTAGTAATACAAGTCGACATAAGAATCATTTTGCCTTTGATTATTGATTGCGAATGTCCGATCGCGACGCGATCGGTTCACACTTTTGGCCGAAACGGCCCAGCTCTGAGCCTGCGAGGTGCGAGGACGGTGTTTCGAAGCTTATGCGTAACGAAGAGCGGGGAAAGCACAAAAAAAAACAAGTTTAATTTTCTTTAGAATGGACACTTTACTCTCCACACAGACGGACAACGTTTTTGCTCGTAACGAGCTGGCGTAGATACTTGCGATTTGGACGCGCTTCAGAAAACCCGGCGCTCGATGCACCGAGCTTGTAATGCGATTGTTCTTGAGCTTGTGACAGAGAGTCACTTGCACCACAGTTACTAAGAACACAGAGAAGTGATGCAGTTTCGAATCTGACGGTTCCGTCGCGGGCGAAGCAGGCGTACGGAGACCTGGCAATACAACGAATTG
Source organism: Tetramorium bicarinatum (assembly GCA_928718305.1). Classification (NCBI taxonomy): domain Eukaryota; kingdom Metazoa; phylum Arthropoda; class Insecta; order Hymenoptera; family Formicidae; genus Tetramorium; species Tetramorium bicarinatum. The sequence goes on from OV788327.1 coordinate 30,174,918, forward strand.
CGAGAGTCTCGAGGTCCCGTGCTGGCGAGACGTGCTCGAGAACTGAACGCGGAATTCGGCAGCGAGCCGTTAGCGGATCGACCGACGGTTTTTATAAAATGCTCTGATTGGTCGTAACGATGGTCGAAAACAAGTGACGCGACGTGAGAAGCAGGTGTTTGTGTCAAAGGACACACGCAGAACAAGTGATGGGCGAAATATTCGGAGCGAGATAAACGAAAATTTCAAAAAAACAAAATTCTCCGAATACTTCGCCGATTTACAGAAAGATCCGATTTCGAACAATTATTTTTATTAATTTTTGGGTCTATTCTTTACTACTGTCAGTCTATAACTTTTTGAAATCAAAATAACCAATGTTTCTCTTAATTAAATGTATAAAAAATATTATTTTTTCAAATTATATCTTTCTTCTGTTTTAGGAAATAGAATTACTAAATCTGTACTGAAGAATCTTGACGAACAGCTCATTAAAGATTTAATACCTCTCATTGAAGATAGAAGCATATTTTTGACCTATTGGAAGGAGAATTATAAGAGAATTTTATCTAAAAGCGACGATGATTGTCATCTTCCACAAAAGAAAAGAGTAATTTTTTTATTCTTTATATGTATATTATATACTGCAATACATGAAATTTGTTTATCATTTTGAAAATGTTAATGTTTTTTAGATGAAAAAAATATTATTTTAAACAAATAAAGAAATAATAGTTTTAATAAAGTAAAAATTAAGTATAAAATAATTTTATTAGATATAAGTAAAAATAATAGTATTTTTGATAAAAAAATTATAATGCAATAATTTTTTTTAATATATATTTTAATTATATAATTTTTTAGAAGCTTGATGAAAATATCAATGAAATTGATTCTGAGCATTTACATGTCAATATAATTAATAAAGAAAATACAAAGCCCATTGGGAAAATATTAATTAAAGAAACAATGATTAATATTGAAGAATTACTTTCTAAAACCAAAAGAGGACAACAAATTTGCATGATATACAAATCAACAAATAAGTTAGATGAAAAATTGAGAACCAGTTTATGCGATATTATTATCTCTTACGTTGAAGATATGTCTGCGAGGTAAAAATTTATTTTTATTCTACACATTGTACTTTATTCTTAATTATATTTATTTAATTTTCTAATTTTTTATAGTCTGACGAACGAATTATGTGAGCATATATCTAAAGTCATTATTGAAGTTTTTCCTACTGAAACAGCTGAAAGATATTATATCCCTCCAATCAAGAAGAAAAATTCTGTGAAGAATAAATCAGTAATATCAAGAGGCAAATTAATTTCGATGTGGCGTAATAAAACGTATAAAAATAACCAGTTACTTAAAAGAATAAAAGAAGAAACTATAAAGAAGCCTGACACTGATCAAACAGTTATAAATCTTTATTTAAACATAATTTAATAAAACTGTATATTACTATATTTATTTTTTCTATATAAATGATAATGTACTACTTACAGAAAATTCAGAGTTTGATGATCAAATAAAAAAATGTGCTGAGTGGTTGAAGAACAATATAGCGCCATGAGGTGACGTTTTAGAAAAATGGCATAAAACCTATAAATAAGAATGAATGATCTTGCTACATTGCAAGAAAAAAACTTAACAAAGATTTTTGATAATTGGTCATTGTTTAAACATCCACAAGGATATGAACTGATAGACATTGATTTTAAGAATATGAATATAACGAAAATGGAATTAAAGTTCAATATTTTGATTAAATTTTTTGAAGTTATACAAGAACTGCAAACTATGAACAGCAAAGATAGCAATGTTCACTTAATGATAGAAGAAATAAAAAATGAAGATGAAACTGAAGGCATGAAAATAAAAAACAAAATAATTTTCTTTTTTTTTAAATAATTTGAACAGTTTATAATAACGTCTTATTTTGCAGACAATAAAGCAGTAAAAATCTTACATTTATTGCCACATTTTATACCACCTAAAAGATTGATAGGCCGTGGGAAGAAAGTTTTCAAACCTCTAATTGCAATAGCGCAACAAAATATGATTAAACACGTTCATGTTAGTATTTGTTATATAACATTATTTTTCTATATTTATATGGTTTCTTTTATATTATATTTTAATAAATATATATTTCTTACAGGGGGGCTTCCGGAAAGATGGCGGAGGGTGTGGATGGTCGGGAGGTAGTGTCTGGATAGATAGGAGAATTGGGAGTGAGTTAAGTGAAAGTAAAGGGAGTGGGTGTGCTGGAAAGGTGAAGGAGGAAGAGAGGAAGATGAGCAATTGGAGGGAAGGTTGAGGAGCAAGGACAGGAGATGTGAGAAGGAGTTGAAGTTTCGGAGTAAGGTTGGGAAGGAAGCAAGAAGGAGGATGACACGAAGGATTGGAGAAACATAGAGGGTCGACCGAGAAGATCTCGCACTGGGACGTGTGGTGTAGTTGGAGCAAGGAAGGAGAGGAGATGATTGGCGGAGCGAGGACGGATCGACGAATCGGCAGCGGAACGATGGATCGAATGGAGAAAATGAGAGGGTCGATCAAGAAGTTCTCGCACCGGGATAAGTAGAGTGGAATAGATGGCGCAGAGAAGGAGAAGTGGCAATTGGCGGAGCGAGAATAGATCGACGGATCGGCGGGTGATCGATGGATCGAATGGAGAAATAGAGAGGATCGATCGGGAAGTTCTCGCTCCGGGACATGTAGCATGGAGCAGATGATGCAAGAGAGAAGAAGTGGCGAATGGCGGTGCGAGGGCAGATCGACGGAGCGACGGTAGACTGGCGGATCGGTAGAGACGGAAGAGGGTGAGGAGAGGTTAGGAGGAAGTGAAAAGTGAGAAGCGGAAAGAAAGTGAGAGAGTAAAGAGGAGTGGAAGGAGTACGACAGCGGAGGGTGGACCGGGAGGAGAGCGGATGAGAACGATCGAGGTTCGAGAAGGAACGAGAGACTGACTCCGGAGGACACGAGGAAACGAAGAAAGCGGAGGTTGGAGAGTGGAGTGAGGAGAGCAATAGGGAGCGGACAAAGGGAAGGAGCGGGAAAGAAGGAGGAGCACCGGAAAGCGGAGGGAGCAACAGGAAGCGAACAAAGGGAAAGGAGCGGGAAGGCAGGAGAGCATCGGGAAGCAGAGGAGAGCGAGGAAGAGAAGAAGAAGGAAGGATGAAGAAGGAGGGGAGAGGAGGGTGGAAGGAGTGGAGAAAGAGGTGAGGAAGGAGGGAGGAGGAAGCAAGGAGGAGGAAGAGAGAGAGAGACGGCGCCAAGGGGCAGGAAGGAGATGGATTGGGGAATGAGAGATCGTTAAGGGCGGTAAGAAGATGGAGAGATAACCTTTTGGCAGCGTGGGGAAAGGGGGAGGGAACGTGGGAAGGGAGAGGGCGTTTAGTATGTAATGGCCAGCGAAGGTCAGGTGGGGAGATGAAGAAGGAAAGAAATGTACATACGTAAAAGCGGAAGTAGGTTTAAGAGAACAAGGTATGAGAGGGAGAGAGAGAATGGAGAGCGAGAAATGGATGAGGAGGGAGAGAAAAGGATGAGTGGAGTGGAGAGCGAAGGCGTAAGGTAGGGGAGAGGAAGAGGAGAGCGCAGTGAAAAAAGGGAGAGGAGAGAGGGTGAGAGGAGTGCGGAGATAAGAGAGAGGGGAGGGAGAGGGTGCTTAGTATGTAATGGCCAGCGAAGGTCAGGTCGGGAGAAGGAGGAAAGAAAGGTATATATGTAGAGGCGGAAGTAGGTTTAAGAGAACGAAGTATGAGAGGGAGAGAGAGAATGGAGAGAAGTGAATGGGCGAGGAGTGAAAATGTAAAGGCGAAAGAGAGAGAGAGAGAGGTGTGAGTGAGAGAGAGAAAAGAGAGAGTGGTGAGAAAGGGATAGGAGAGGTGCGAAAAGGGAAAGGACCTTTAGAATGTATCGGCCAGAGAAGGTCAGGTCGGATAGAAAAGGAGAAAGAATGTAAAAATGTAAAGGCGAGAGTAGTGAGCGAAATATGAGAGAGAGAGGAAGAGGGGGAGAGAGAGAGAGAGAGAGGGAGAGAGAGAGAGAGAGAGAGAGAGAGAGAGAGAGAGAGAGAGAGAGAGAGAGAGAATAGTGTGGAGGAGCGAGGAAGGAAAGAAGAGATGAAACTGTAAAGGAAGCGGGAGTCCCTGTGTACCCCGAAAAGGGTTTAATAAACTACTACTACTACTACTACTACTACTATATTTCTTACAGACTGCTGCTGATGTTACTAGAGTTCGATTAGAAACAAAGAATTCCGCTGCAACATTAAAATTAACAGTTCAACCATACATTATCACTGTAGGTCCTAATGATACAGTGAATGAGATATATGTTTGTGTAAATGAAACCTTGTATACAATTGACAATATCATTAGAGCATTAGACATATGTTTTAAAGCATTTCACGTATTTTAATTGAATTATCCACTTGCCCCAGTGAACATTTATGGATTTTGATACAAAAAGGTATTTATAATTTTGATACAAAATGAGACAATAACATACCATTTATCGCACCTATATTAAATAAAATTAAAGTAGAAATTCATGGTGAAAAGGCTAATGTTGAAAATTTAGCGGATAATAAAGAATCTGAAGGTTCTGAAAGTTATATTTCAATTGAAAGCGGAAGTAGTACACTGAAAATAAAATTTATTCAATCTAAATAAATATATTGATTCAAGTATAATATAGTCATATTAAAAGGTTGTTTATTAAATGTAATAAACAATAGCTTACTTTAAATGTATATATAGGCAAATTAAAGAAAGATTTTACTCAACGAGACATAATTTAAAAACAAATAATAAATAAATTTTATTAAGATAATCTTTACTGAAATTGAATAATTTATTCTTTAAAATTGAAAAATGTGATATTATTGAATTAAAGAAATAGCTTCAAGTAAATATTTTTTCAAATTAATTTCTTAATTTATTTAATAATGTTACTTTATAAAAATTATTTAACTCACAAGTAAGAAATATTTCTTTAAAAATATTAAATCATTTTAGTTATCATTTATTCAAATTAATGAAATCATTTTTTAAAATTAAATTTTCTGATACTATAAAATTACGTTAAATCTTATTGAATATTTATTTCTTCAATTACTTTATAATTTATTAAATCATAATAACTATTTTGTACACATCAGTTTACTCAAATACTAGAAATATTTGTTTGAAGTAAATAAACTTTCACAAGAACTTTAATATATATTATTTGATTTAAAATATTAATTTAATTTTAAATATTTTTTAAAAATAAGTTTGTTGATATTTGAAATTTTAATACTAACTGACGATGAATATTTATTTCTCCGATTTCTCGAATCAAGAGAAACAATACGAGAACTAATGTTGAGTGACTCTACATATCTATATGTGTACATGGACACAGTTGCCGCTTGTGTGTGTACTCTCACTCCAACAGCACCGTGGTGCTAGAGATCAAAACCTGGCACCATTGCGATTCGGGTGTTTTGTGGCAAGCGACGCAGCCGCGAGGACGTTAGACAAAAGAACATCGCAAGTCAACAAGACGATCGGTAGTGAGTGGTCAAAGTGAGTGGATGTATCTCGAAGCATTTCTGTTTTTTGACTAGATGTGCAAGCAACACGAAAGCTATATTCGCGTGCTATAAATCGGCTGAAAGTGAAGGCATGCACCATCAGAAGCGGACGAAAAACTACTAATAATATCGGTATAAAGCGCAAATCGAAATTTTTTGTGAAGGTAAGTACATATTTCTTATTGCTTTTATAGGAATCCAATTAATAGCATGAAATATGTGTATTTTATGTATTTTTGTGCGAAAGATCCAGCAGATTGGACACGTGCTTTTTACTGAGAGATTCGAGAGTTCTTTTTTTAAGAAGATACTAAACATGGCTGATGACGAAGTTAAAAAAATATTAGAAAAATTGAATTTAGAAATCCTGATTGATACATTCACAAGTAAGTAAACATTGTTTACGCAATTTATGGATTTGTATTAAGATGAACATCTTTATACATTTATAAAATTTATTTTTATAGAAGAGCGAGTTAATATGAAGGCATTAAAAAATTTAACAATACCAATGATTAACGAATTGATCCAAACAATAAGCGATAGAGCCATTTTCATTGAATATTGGCAACGTAATTTTAATAAAATAACAAATTTTGAAAGCAAGGAAAAATCAAACTATATTTAAAATGGATGATCAAACTATATTTTAAAAAATGGTAAAATTAATGCTTTATTTTTAAAGGAAAAAGTTTTGGAATAATTTATAATATAAATCTTTATATTTATATTACATATATATTCTATTCATTTAAACTTCCAGAAATTAGATAATGAAAACACCGATGCAGATTTAATTATTATTACTGAAAAAGAAAATGAGTCGAAGAAAGACAATTATTTTGCAGGAAAATCCGAATTTATTAAAAGAAATTTGTTATCAATAAAAGAAATTGTCTCGAAACAAAAGTTAGGTTTAAGAATTATTACAGCCTTCATCACCCCCTTCGTTTCCTCCCTCTTTTCTTCTTTTTTTTCTGTCTTCCTTCCTCTCGCATCGATCTTTCAAATTTTCTTTCTTTCTCTCGCACGCACACACACACACACACACACACACACACACACACACACACACACACACACACACACACACACACACACACACACACACACACACACACACACACACACACACACACACACACACACACACACACACACACACACACACACACACACACACACACACACACACACACACACACACACACACACACACACACACACACACACACACACACACACACACACACACACACACACACACACACACACACACACACACACACACACACACACACACTCACACACACACACACACACACACACACACACACACACACACACACACACACACACACACACACACACACACACACACACACACACACACACACACACACACACACACACACACACACACACACACACACACACACACACACACACACACACACACACACACACACACACACACACACACACACACACACACACACACACACACACACACACACACACACACACACACACACACACACACACACACACACACACACACACACACACACACACACACACACACACACACACACACACACACACGCAAAAATGGATAGACTCGCGCTCTTCAAAATCGATGGTGCGACGCGGGCGTGCGGCTGGTAGGCGAAAACAGCTCAAGCGTCTGAAGAAGGCGTTGGTCGAAATCCACGACTTCGACCCGGCCATTTTTGATAGGGTCACCGAAGCCGCCGGTATCCAAAAGGGGCACCCAACGTCCACATCAGAACCGTCGAACGCCTCGCTTTCGGGGTCCGTCAAGAGGGGTCTAACCCCGGCAGTCGTGCCACGACAGGTTCCACGACTTCCCGCTCCGCCTAACTCCGAGGCCCCGGCGCGGCTCCCTACGAGGCCCTTGCCGCCAAGGGCTTACGTCAAGCCCCGAATAGAGTCGCGTCCGCCCCCGGAACAAATGGGCACTCCGCGGATCCGTTCCGTGGTGGCCACTCACCATTAGACGAGAGGGCGACAAAATTTACATAGGTGGGAACGTAACAATATAGTAAAATAAAATTGCACATTTGATAATACGTTATACATAAAAGTGTAATATATACATTAAATATATTATACAAAATAATGATTAAATATATTAAATATACTTTATTAAAGTGTAAAGGCAAGTAATACACTTTTATACACACAATTTACATATACGTAAATCAAGAAAATTGTAAAATTGAAAGTGGTGAAGATCTTAATTAAGAATTAAAAATTATACAATAAAATTAATAAAGAAATTAATATATTATGTGAGATCTCATCCCAAAATATGGGATATAAGAAACAAATATTAGATAACATTAAAACAAATAAGTGAAAAGAAATAGGTCGAGAGTTGAATGTTCTTTGTAATTATACAGATTTTAGCTGCCATTCAAGTCTCCAACATTGTTTTGAACATATTAGTGATTAAGATTCCTGCTAGGTTAAAGACTTTAGGAATCGGACGATTCCAGCCTTTACTCATTACTCATGTTCAAACCTTTCCCGGACAAGCCTGAGCTCTGTGTCTTTTCTTTAGTAAATTTTTATCTCGAGCTCATGCGCGAGTTTCGACAGGAGGGCTGCGGAGCGTTTTTTATTTCCTTTCGCCCCCCTTACAGATCAGTGTCTTCTCAAACCTTAGGCCGTTGGATGAAACTAGAATTAGAAGCTGCAGGAGTCAATACGTCTGTTTTTTCAGCCCATTCCACACGACATGCTTCTACTTCCTTCGCAACAAGCAAGAGTATTAGCGTGGAAGAGATTCGGCGTACCGCGGGCTGGACCAGATCCTCTGAAGTCTTCGCCCGTTTTTATAACCGTCCCATAATCGAGTCTGCCTCGCTTCAGAACGCAATTCTCGATAGTGTTTAGTTTTTTCTTTTTATTTGAGTTGTCATTTAAGTTTTAAGTTAAAAGTTTAATGATATGTTTTTGTCCTTTGCTTATGCGCATGTATCTAGATGACTTCAAAAGTCTCCATCTATGCATATGTATATTACGTTTCGAATATGTGTTTAAATATAGACTGGTTTATACTTACATATGTTTACTCACAAATCTGACAATGAGTTTTAAATATCTACATATATATCCATCCGAACGAGACGGACATAATTGATTACTTGAACGAACTTACCTAGTGAAGTTTGACTCCAATTACACAGGTTTATAAGGTTTTTATCACAAAAGAAGTAAGAAGTTAACCAGAAGGAATTCGGTGCGCTGAATTCAAATCTGGATTCAGAATGGCGCCATCACGTCAGGATTTTGAGATATTCTAACCTAAAAGTGCAAAAATGGCTGTTTTAGGGCATTATTGGAGTTCACTCCTGGTTGCAGAGAATTTTACCGACAAAAATTAAATAAAATACCGTAAAGTACAAGTCTTGCCCTTTAATTTCCATTTTGAAACATCCAAATAGGTTTTTTTTTTCACCGAGATGTAGCAGATTAAGTTTTTACTGCATACAGAAAATCAAATAAAGCGATGATGTTGGTTCATTTGAAATACCTTAACTCTTTTGGTTATGAGCAATTCTGGGAAGAAGAGTGTAGTTCAAAGGGTCCCGAGGTCTCTGTTCACAAATCTGGCATTCAGATTTCCACAATTAACATGACGGATCTAATATGGCGGACGATGATCCAGAAAATTTAAAATTAGAAAATAAAAAAAATTGGCGCACTCTGCGTAAAATTTCAAATATATAATGTTTCTTGCGATTTTTTATAATATTATAATTATAAATTTATAATTTTCTATAATGCGTTGTTTGAGTAAATAATTTCAGAAGACTGCATTTGTGTGCGCAATAATATTTTTGGATCAACGTCCGCACATATTTATAATTTTTTTATTTCTATAGTTTTATCTGCATCAGTACATAGTCGAGAAATTTTAGTTTCATTCTTTTGATTTGTGAAACCTTTTTCTCTTTTGTTCCAGGCTTCTAGTGTCAGACTCTCTTCTATAGCTAACTCCCACGTCATCACGCTTAAGATTCCAGCAGTAGTCGACCAACATAATGACATTCCACCGACCTTGATACCTACGTTCTATCTCTTTTATGTCCTGATGGAATCTTTCTCCTTGCTCTTTACTCATGTCTCCAAGATTCTCAGGGAATGATTTCAAATGAGAATGAAGGAAGTGGACTTTCAAACTCATATTACAACCTAGCTCTTCGAAACTTTTGAGCATTTTCTCGACAATTGCCTCGTAATTTTCGTGCTGCCTTCTTATTTCCTAAAAAACTTTTGACAACATTTTTAAAGTCAACCCATGCCGCTTTTTCATATTTTGTCATCGTATTTTCAAATTCCGTAGACTTCATAACTTTTCTTATATCCGGTCCATTGAAGACTCCTTCTTTTATTTTTGCATCAGATAAGGATGGAAATATCTTAAGGAGAGATTGAAAACATTTTCCATCTTTGTCAAGTGCTTTAACAAATTGCTTCATGAATCTTAATTTGATGTGTAAAGGAGGCAGAAGTATTTTTTTAGGATCAACCAGAGGTTTCTGAAGAACATTGAATGATCTTGGCTTGAGAGATTTATGCAAAGGCCAACTTTTTTTATTTCAATGTTCTTTCCTAGCCCTACTATCCCACAACTAAATGTAACACGGATTTTTTGTGTATCCTAACTGTTGCCCTAGAAGTATAATTGTTATCTTCAAGTCACCGCATATGAACCATTTATGTTCATCATATTTGATTTTTCCAAGAACCTTTTTCATACTCTCGTATGACTCCTTTAGGTATACTGAGTGTGCAATGGGGATGGAAGCGTATTCATTGCCATTGTGTAAAAGAACCGTCATAAGGTTCCTCTTTGAGGAATCGATGAAAAGACGCCATTGACTACGTTCATATGATAAACCCAATTTTGCCATCAAACCATGTATATCCGTACAATAAGTTAGTTCATCATCTTGAGCAAAGAATGGAATGTAATCTTTCTCTCTGTCTCTGTACCAAGCAAGAGATGTTCTCGGAGCCAACAGGTTCATCTCTTGTAATCTAGACCCTAGCAATTCTGATCGACTTTCAGGCAGCATCAAATCTCTTACTAAATCGTTTAGACGGGAGTAGTTCACTTAGACACCGTTCAAATAGACACGGTGCTGAAGGACACAGAGATATTAGACACGATATTTTGCGCACGATTCAATTGGACACGGGAAAGATGCACACGAGAAGAAACGCACCGTGTATTTGCACACTCCGAAAGAAGGACACCGTGCATTTGTGCACGGAAAAGATGCACACGAAAAGATGCGCACCGTGCATTTGCACACCGAAAGAAGGACACCGTGCATTTGCGCACGGAAAAGATGCACACGAAAAGATGCGCACCGTGCATTTGCACACCGAAAGAAGGACACAGAGATGTCCCACGGGAACCAACCGGTTCGGCGGCACCGGGGCACGCGTTGGGACCGTGCCAGGTGACCCCCGTCAATCGGGGTGTCCAGGTCGCAAAGACCGCGACGTAGGGATCCGCCACGAGAACCAATGGGTTCGGCGGCACCGGGGCACACGTAGGTACTGTGCCAGGTGACCCCCGTCAACCGGGGTGTCCAGGTCGCAAAGATCGCGACGTAGGGATCCGCCACGAGAACCAACGGGTTCGGCGGCACCAGGGCACACGTAGGGACCGTACCAGGCGACCTCACCTGGCACGGTCCCTACGTGTGCCCCGATGCCGCCGAACTCTTCGGTTCTCGTGGCGGATCCCTACGTTGCGATCTTTGCGACCTGGACACCCCGGTTGACGGGGATCACCTGGCACGGTCCCAACGCGTGCCCTGGTGCCGCCGAACCGGTTGGTTCTCGTGGCACATCTCTTTGTCCTTCTGTCAGTGTGCAAATGCACGGTGCGCATCTTTTCGTGTGCATCTTTTCCGTGCGCAAATGCACGGTATCCTTCTTTCGGTGTGCAAATGCACGGTGCGTTTCTTCTTGTGTGCATCTTTTCCGTGTCCAATTGAACCGTGCGCAAAATATCGTGTCTAATATCTCTGTGTCCTTCAGCACTGTGTCTATTTGAACGGTGTCCAAGTGAATGCCACTCGTTTAGACGAGCTTGCGTGAACAATTGAGAAGCTTCTTCCTTAGCAAAATCAATATTCATCCGATTGAGTATCATCATTCCCTACGTTTTCGTTTTCCGATAGATCCAGATTTTCCCGTGAGATCTGAACCCTATCCGAAGGTTTTTGAGCAACTGGTTTTGTGACCAAGGTAACTTCAGGGTAAGAAACAGAATTTTTATTCGTACTATTAAATCCTTCCACATTGCATAGACAAAAATAACAGTCTTCGTGAGTCACTGGTTCACGCCAAACCATTGGTAAACTAAACGGCAGCGTTTGCGAGTTACCATCATCTTTTTTCCAACGTAATAAAATCGAATAACACGATACACAAACCTTGTGAGATACCCATAGTTTATCTTGATTTGCGATAGGAAAATCAAAGTATTTTTGATAAGCTACCTTGAACAAATCTGTGATGTTGCGTCTTTGTTTTGCTATAGCGTACTTGCCGCAAACATAGCAAAACGCGTTAGGATTATTAACACAACTTCTTCTCGACATTACTGTTAATCAGATCAATATATCAAGATACCCACTCAGACTTCGAAAATTTGTACAGAAAGAAAGAAAGAAATAGTTGATTACCTGAATTCTAATCGTTCAAATGTCCTCTTAAACTATTACTGACTGCAAATATAATAACTCACCAACTATCCTGAAAAAAATCGTTGAAAAGAAATTTCTCAGAATGCCAACCGCTAATGGAATGCATCCAGTCAATTGCAATTTTCTGAATTTTTTTTACTCAGAAACAACGCATTCTAGCGAAAAATCGCAAGACACCTTTTATATTTAAAATTTTACGCAGAGTACGCCAATTTTTTTTTCTAATTTTAAATTTTCTGGATCATCGTCCGCCATATTGGATCCGTCATGTTTAATTGTGAAAATCTGAGTGGCAGATTCGTGAGCAGCGACCCTCGGGACTTTTTGAACTACACTCTTTTTCCCAGAATTGCTCAAAACCAAAAGAGTTAAGGTATTTCAAATGAATCAACATCATTGCTTTATTTGATTTTCTGTATACAGTAAAAACTTAAATCTGCTGCATTTCGGTGAAAAAAAACCTCTGCGCGGCACGAAAATTTTATCTTTAAACTGGTCTGTTGTGGATGACGCAACAAGGTTGCGACCCCTTTCAAAATCTTCTCACCAGAGCATGGGAGCCCACCTCGTCCGGCGAAAGAAGAGAGATTGCCGAGCGATAGCTATTCAGGGTAGAGTAAGACCAGACTTCCGGTAACAGAGAAGATAAAAACTCCAAAACCTGTAACACCGATGGAGAAAAACAGGATATCTCCTTCTGCTTGCAGAAATGCCACCAAAGTCGTAAAGGCTTCGCATATTGTGCGATAGTCGCTTTCGAAATTGAAGCAAGGGTGGCTTCTAATGCTGCTGCAGGAGCTCCTCTTGCCAATAATGCTTGACAGATAATTTCGCGGCTGCCAGGGAAATCCTGTTCCACGCGGGATGTATCTTCCTGAAAGGAGACGAGAGCATTTTAATATTCGGCTCTAACCGAATTGGTTGGTGAACGCAAAGCTTATTAAACAATGGAAACAGCCAAGGTTGCGCTGGCCACCACGGCACTACTACTACCCCCTTCTCCCCGTCTGAAATTATTTTACGAAGAACTCTTAAAATTAATATAAAAGATGGAAAGGCGTAAAAGAAGACTCTAGAGAAAAAGCGTCAACTGCGTAGGCCAGAGGATCCGGCAGCCATGCTACAAATCAATGTCAAACGTACCGAAAACAGAGAGAATTTCAATGAAACATGTCTGATCTAATGACCACTCGGTTTCAAGAGACACGAATCTAGATTCAGCTTCGGCTACGATGTTTTGAGCGGAGGGGATATACGCTGCATAGATAAAAAGGTCTGCGCACCAGCACCAGATCTGTCTGGCCATGGCGGATAAGTGGGGGAATTTAATTGACCTCATTCGATTAACGTAGGACAAAGCAGTAGTGTTGTCCACTCTTAGCAAAATGTTACAGTTCACCAAATGGGAAGCAAAACACCTGAGAGCATGAAAGACAGCCAGCAGTTCTAAATAGTTAATGTGGTTGCGTTTCTCGTCTTGTGACCAGAAACCATGCGTCCGATTATTACTACATTATTGTTACAGACAGCCCCCCAACCTGATAGAGAAGCATCTGAAAAAATTTCAAGCTCAAAACGGCCCGATCTAATTTTGTTATATTGAGACCTGTCTGCGAACATGGATTTCCACCATTCCAAATCTTCCTGAATCGAAGTGGGGAGGGCCACCCTGGCCTCAAAATTTTCTTCCGCCGCTGAGAGTGCTAGGAATTTTTCCCTTTCTAGGGATTTAGTATGTAAAATCCCATATTGGACAGCCGGACATACTGATATCAGAGAGCCGATAAGGCTTGCCAAAAAAATATTAGATGCTTTGAGTACAATTTATTATTTTTCTGATGGAGCAAGTATCAAATATAAAAACAAAAAAAATTTATAAATGTATGTTTCCATGAAAACAATTTTAATGTAAAAGCTGAATGGCATTTTTTCGCGCCATCCCACGGAAAAGGATCTTGCGACGGATTCGGAGGCACAATTAAAAAATTAGCAACGCGGGCAAGTTTAAAAAATGTAATTGATCCAATCAATATGGCAGCGAAATTTTTTACGTGGGTTAACAAAAATGTTTCAAATGTTAACTCCGAATTTTTTACTATTGAGGAATATAAGAAGGAAGTGCGAATACTGAACGATTTAACAAAGTCAAAATGATTCAAGGGACTGTAAAATATCATTCATTCATTCCTCAATGAAACGGGAAAGTTGAAGTTAGAATAACATCGTTTGCTACGTCGACTGTTAAAACTATGCACAAAGAATAAAAACATATACTTTAATCACTAATTTACATGTTCTGTATAATTTTTACCACTTTACCCAACAATTGATCAACTTAAACTGCATTAATCCTGTCCGGACAGGCACAAGCCGCCGAACTCAAGCATTCAGGTATACTGATGCACCGCCCGGCACCAAGCGGCGGCGGCGCGGCGCTTTATTTCAATAATTTTTTAAAAATAGTGCCCATTCGATCTCCATTTTGAAAATTTCATGATTTCTTTAGAATTGAAGTGGGAATACAATTGTATATATATTTTTCAATTATAAGTCGAGGAGTTGATAATAAAAATGAAGGTTATAAACAATCGAACAACAATTTATTTATTTAAAGAGTTAAATTTAAAAAACACCATCGTAAAGTATTTCAAGCCCTTTAAAAATCTTGTCCGTTTCCGTCGAATTGATTCTACAATAAAATAATTTGAATGTTTCCATAATCGACGTTTTTTTCAATTTCTTGCAATTTTCAACCGCGCACAACTTCTCGAAAAAAATCTCTAATTTTTTTCCAAAAACAGATGCCTCATATTTTCGACGGCAGAATATGTCAAATTTTAAAAAAATTGGAATCATCGAGGTAAATTTTTCCTGAAAATCGTCCGGTGGAATGATTCAATTGTATTCCCTCTTCCCCCTGTGAATGTGTATTCTCTTTCCTCATCTCCCTTTGTACATTCATTCAGAATTCCCCATCCCTTCTCTAGGATCAGTAGGAAACTATCAAGGGGCTTAAGTTGGGGTAGGTAATGGGCAGTAAGAGAGGAGAAGAAAGGGAGGGCAAAAGGAGCATAATAATGGGAATAAGAAAGGATATGGCAGAAATTAATAAAAAGATTAAGGTAGAGACGGAAGGGATAGTAATGGGAGACGTGAGATTAGAGGAGCACAGATGGAGAATTATAGGCGTATATGTATGCAAGGATAGAAATAATGACGAAAAACGCAGAAAGATGGACAAAAGGAAGAGAGATAGGGAAAAATATTTTATTAGGAGGGGACCTTAACGATCCTCCCTCTTCTGCTCCTCATTTTGAAACCTGACCCATAACATTTCCCTCTCCCTTTCCTTACCTTTTCCCAATTTTTTCACCACCTTTATTTTAAACCTCGCTCCAATACATTTTAATACCTTCTCCCTTTTCTTTTCCAACCTCAACCCTCTTTATCACTACATTTTTCCTCCTCTCTTTCCTCTCTTTCTTCTCTAATTTTCTTTCTATTTCTTTCATCCTCTCTTCCATCTCCCCTTTACCCTTTCTCCCATCTCCTGTGACTTCCTTGCCCTCCCTCTTTAATAACTAGGACTGGTGATTTGCTTCGAAGTCTTCGACATTAAACTTCGAAGATTTGAAGGAATTCGAAGCTTCGAAGTTGACTTCGATTCTTTCGAAGCTTCGAATCTTCGAAGCTTCGAAGTTAACTTCGAATCTTCAAATCTTCGAAGCCTCGAAGTTCGAAGTTTGAAGTTAACTTCGAAGATTCGAAAAAATCTATTCGTGCTAATGATACTCATTTTCTTCACCTTAAAACATAAAAAAATTAGAAAAAAATTACGATCGTAGGAATAAATTTTAATCGTAAATCTATTTTATGTAAACTATATTTTATATATTATTGTTTACATAAAATAGATTTACGATTAAGATTTATATAAATGTCATTTTATGCGATAATCACAAATGAAGTCTGCATGTATGTATGTACATGCTGTTGTGTACTGACAATTGTTTAATAGCAGTTGCATGACGACATGGATAAACAAATATTATAGTTTTCGATCACGCTCACAAATGTGAAAAGTTAAGATTAAACCGATTAAAAAAATGAAAAGTTGGGTTTGAAAATATTGCTTGAAGGCTACTGATGGCCAGTCAGCAACTTACAACATATGTGACACGGTACTTCGAACCCATAATTCTACAAGTAGTATAATACAACATTTAAATAAAGTCCACGTTTTAATGCCATCACAAAATGCAAAGCAACAGCGCGTCCGTGAGGAACAGTGAGTATTAATACTGTTGCGCCTGCGTTGACGCAGTCCTCGTTTCGAGCTGAATCTTTGCGCCCGATATTGGCAGCTGACCGCGGAGAATCGATATTATCGATTCGCTCGACGGTTAGCCGGCAAGAGGAGTTTTATTTATTACGTTGCTGCTTAGCAACGTAATAAATAAAAAGAAAGTAACAGATTTGAAGAAGGTGTCTTTCGGAGCTGACGTGTCGCGCGATTTCCCGAACCTTCTTCTGTACGCGCGTCTACGCTGTGTTCTACGCTTCTTGTATTTTGTAATAAAGTTCTTGCTTCGTAAAAGAGTCCCGTGTTCCTTTTCCGTGTGCACGTTCTCGTGAGTGGCGCGTGAGACGCAACATTTTTGGGGGATAGCCGGACGGAACGGACGATCATGGACACAACGGAGGCGGCGAGTGCGGTGACGACAAGAACGGCAACTGAAACGGAGGAGAGGCGACGACACGCGCCGTCAAAGAGGAGGCGAGTTTGCCTCCCGAACCGCCCTCAGAGACGGCGGCCTTGCAGACGGTCCTA
Organism: Tetramorium bicarinatum; assembly: GCA_928718305.1. Classification (NCBI taxonomy): domain Eukaryota; kingdom Metazoa; phylum Arthropoda; class Insecta; order Hymenoptera; family Formicidae; genus Tetramorium; species Tetramorium bicarinatum. The sequence continues at coordinate 30,192,082 of OV788327.1, forward strand.
GATGAAATGCGGAAGATGCGAGTGGAGCAGGAGCGACGCAAGAAGGGCCTCGAAGCAAGGATGCGTCGCCAGGAGGAGCTCGAGCGTCTCCGAGGGTAAAGTTCTCGAGCAACGCGGGAACCATTCCAGCTAAGTCCTTCTAATAATATAGCTTCTCGCGGAACGGACTTTGATTTCGCGAGTGCGGGGGCGTTTAACTTTACGAATCCGGCCGGATTTAGGTTCGTGAGAACGGGGGAAGGAGATACACGTTGTTGCACAACGAGTTGGGTTTTAAATTAAAGCCCGATACGTACGACGGAACAGTCCCGCTCCGAGAATTCTTTAGTCAGTTTGATCTAATCGCGCGCGCGAATCATTAGGACGACGCCACGAGTGGTACTGGCGGTTGTATTGGCGTCGTGCTTAAGGGGATACTGGATACCGGCATTACAGTTCATTTTATTTGACAAGGCGAATTTTCGAATTGACTCTACAGATTAAAAAATCCTTTTACAGGTGTAAAGTATGTACGAAAACAAATCCTGCTCTGCTCAATTAAAGATTGAAAAAAGCATAAAATTATTAATTAGCTGTCAATTCATAGAAATATTCACTCATATAAAAGTTATATGAGATTAAGCACATAAATCGAGAGCACAGCAGGACTCGGATAGGAATAATAAAGTATGGTAGCAATAAAAGTACGAACAAATATCTAATAAGAAAGATCCATCTTGTCAAACATTTTATTCATTATAGGTTAAGGTTAAGGTAAAGAAGAGCGAATATTTTTAATTTTTTTTCGTTTTTGATATGAAGTTGATTCTTGCGTGGTTCATTTTTGCGTGTACTTTAATCCTGCAAAAGGATTTTGTATTCTGTAAAGCCAATTTGATAATTTATAATATTATATCTTAGAATTCCACTTATCGACCTCGATTAAGTTCGAGCATCAGTCCAGCATCCCCTTAAGGGGAAAGGCGCGTTCTGTTCTCGAAGCTGTCGAGAATCTCGAGGGACTCGGATTCTCCGAATTGAGGGCGAAGTTAGAATTGCGTTTTGGGGAGGGAAATTTGGCACAAAATTTTTATACGCAATTCACTAGCTGGAAACAGAAATTCGGAGAAGATTTTGTCTCTCTCGAACCTTGTAAGGTTGTCTCGCTTGGTCTACCCCGAATGCTCCTTTGATGTTCGTGATAAAATTGCATGCGCGCAATTCGTATCCGCGCTGACGGACGTGTTCGTCAGAAGGACTCTTCAGTTGGAAGGGGTAATGTCCTTATCGTCCTAAGATCGCGATTGAGAGTCAAAACGATTACAGGGTGTCTACTCATTTATCGAAAAAAAATTCCCTGAGAAATCCCTAATTTTCCAGTCTTTTTAAATGAAATTTCCAGACTAAAATATTTTTCGACACTAATTGAATTACTGTATATTTCAATACAAATAAAAATATAATACAAATATATTTATTCTTATTTTAATAGTGTGTATTCCTATTTATACAAAGTACATTAGAAAATGAAAATTGTAAAATATTAAACAAAATGAACGGTTAAAATTTTAATTTAATTCAAAGAAATAAAATGTATTATAAAATTTATTACAAACATAATAAAAATTATCAATGTTTAAATAATGAAAACTATTTTACAAATACTATTTTGTACCATAAAATAAAATCTTTAATATTTTTAATTTTGAAAGCAACTTAAAAACTTAGACACTTATATTTATAAAAAGTATTTAAAAAAATTAAAACTTATAATCAGACAGCTTTTATATATGTATACTATGTAGATATACATATTGCACATGAAAATAATCCGTTTTATAAATAAAAAAAATACTTATAAAGAAAAGTATATATAAAGAATTCTCTAATATTCTTTCATAATAAATTCAAATAGTTTTAAAAATTTATTTTTTTAAAGCTCGAATTTGTTCGTTGAGAGCATCTAAATCTTTCTGAGTTTTTTTCAAAATTTTTAAGCGCTTTATTTCTAATTCTTTTGCTTCCAAACTTTTCTTTCGTTTTAATGCTGCTTCCTGATTTGCAAAAGATGCTTGTTGTCGACGCAATTCCAAATCTTCTAGATAACGAGAATAAGCGTTTCTAACGCTAAGTAGAAAAATTTTAGATATCTCTAAAGTATTAATTCCTCCGTGATATGACACAGCATCATATACTTGACGGCGAGCAATCACAGATTCTTCTCGCATATTTTCGAAAAGACTTTCAGCGTTTATAGAAAAACCTCGCTCTATATTTGCATTACCATGAGAAAGACAACACACCATTTTAACTACGTCCATAAAATCTTTGTAATCCTCGTTTAAAATATCCCGTCAAAAGTGATCTAAGCGTTTTTTAGAGCGATCGTAAGATTTCATGACATCAATGAAATATGATCGCGATGTTAACTCTTTGAACTGTCGCATTACAATATCAGCTGATCCACTTAAACGCTCTTTCTCGTTTAAAATACTACATAGATTGTCCAGACGTTTCTTAGCTAAGTCTAGGTTGATACTATAAGATATGGGTCTAAACATGTTGCAGCTTTTGTCAAAGTATATGTTAAAGGAGATTTAACCATTACATTACAAACAAATTTTTTAAGATCATTTTTACAATCCTGGCGAAATTGAAGTACATCTGTATTTTTCATATCTTTAATTTTACTTAATATCTTTCATATCTTTAATTTTACTTTTTCGAGTATCAAAACCCAAATTAATATATTTTGTATTCAATAAATTGCTCTCTTTCTGAATATCTTTCAATGAGATAGACGAAATAGCGTTCATTGCCTCAGGTTTCATGTAACGATCCAATACGTTCTTCAATGTTTGGGAGAGAGCACTATGCAAAAAGTGAACTAAAGGTGCATCTGATTGGAATTCTTGTAAAAAGGGTTCCACATCAGAGGCCACAGACTTGAAAAAAGCTAGTTTAGAGCACAATAAAGGATCTTTGATAAACTTTGTGACTATAATATAGCTGTTACATGTTGGTTCTATCTTATCTTGCTGTACACCTTCAATAAATTTTTTAACATGTAGTGTAATATCAATTGCTCTCTGAGCTACTTCAGAATTTTCTAACCATCGTATAAAGCAGAATTTAAGTGGAAAAGTATTAGATTCAGAATACTGAGTATACAGTGCTCTTCGAGCTGGCACATCTTTAAATAAATTATACAAGGCTCTTAAGTATGAAACAATATCCCACGTCGTAGCATTTATACCATTTTTAAATGCACAATGTAAACGAGCCCGCAACTTCCAATATCCAATAATTTGACATCATTCGAAAATTCTAATTTATATTCTTTTATAAAAGTCCAATTTACATTTGGACCATCCATAGATATTTGAAGTATTTTATTCTTTTGAATATTTTTTGTGCTTTCTTTAAATGCTTTAATAAGATCTATTGCTCTTGAACGTCCAAGGAAACTTGAAGTTAATGTTATAAGTTAATGTTATAAGTTAATGTTATAAGTTAATGTTATAAGTTAATGTTATAAGTTAAAGAAATAACGCGTTACAACTTCTTCTCTTTTATTATTCCAGGATCTGACATTTATATCCATTTGCTGACGTTTCGTAATTTTATTGAGTAATTCGTCAAAACCAACAACAATAAAATCTGTACAGTTTAATTCATCCGTTAGCTGTCTATTAAAAAAAGGTGCAATGCCAAACATTATAGTATAACCAATTTTATCTTTTTTCAGTTGCATTTTTTTAATAATTTCGCTATTTGGTAACATTCTTTTAAGGACATTTACATCTTTTTCAGTACGTAAAGATTTATGACTCATTACTGTTTGTATGCACCACAACAGTTCAGCTGTTGTAATATCATTTTTTAACACATACGTATCCAGACGGCATGACGCTAATTGATTAGCTAAGCCCTGACTAGTATTTGGAAGACTAGTATTCGTAATGGGAGAAGACCCAGTAGAAGATATAGCATTAGCAGATAAAATCGATGTAGAAGTCGTAGATGCAGAAGAAACATGAGAAGAACAATGAATAGTTGAAACTAAAGTATCAACAGAAGAGGACATGGATACTAAAAAAGTTTCCATTAATCCAGAATTATGTTGACTGGTAGTACGTGTCGAATGCTTCTTTCCCTTCATATGACTCACAAGAGCTTGTTTTCCCATGTTACTAAGAAAGATGTTAGAGAAACATAACTTGCATCGTGCGTAGTCAGGTTTTTCACTCACAGATTGTACCCAATCTCTAAACTTAGAATCCGTAAGCCAAATTTCTTGAAATGTTGTGCAGAGTTGGACATTGCAAATCAATCTGTGCAAAAAAATTAGCATGCTCTAACGATAATTCTTCAATTATATACAAAGGTCAGAATTATTTCCATTAAACAGTGTAATTACTTATTTTATATGATTTTATATGATTTGATAGTTGATCACACAAAAACGTAATCTTTAATCTAAATTTTTGTTAAAAAAATATCCATTATCAGATCTATTTATTTATCTAATAATTACAACGATGATTCGCATTTAATCACGCATTTGTATAATCACCTTTAAATGATTAATGATAACTTTTAGCAGTAGATTTAGTAGATCATTATTAAGTTTTGAACAAAGAAAATTTATATATATGCTAGTAGATTGTAATTATTTGTGTAGCAACAATAACTTTATTTGAAATCTACTGCATAGAAAATAATATTTTTAAAAAATAACCGTTACATAATTTTAAGATAAAAAAATTGCTTTTGTGTATATGTACGTACGCATATATGCATATAATACAATTAATAAAAAATATAAAGTTAATAAGTAATTATTTTTTTATCAAATATAAGTAATGTTTAAATATATATATAATGTTTAATAAGTTATATCTATTATTAATTAATTTTATTTATAAAGATTTAACTGAGTTTCTCAGTAATAGTGTATTGACATCAAAATTGCATAAAAAATTTGGGAAAACATTTACAAAGACTCATGAAATAATAAAATAAATTTATAATAATTAATACAATGAGTACATTAAATTGTATGCTGTGTTATACATAGAAAAATTTTAATGTCAATACTTTGTTAAAACTCGACTATTGCAGAATAATTCTAACCTATTCATTGTATTTACTATATTTTACTTTATTTTAACTTAAAAATAATGAATTCACATAAGTCAGAAAATATTAATAAGCAATATATATCTTCTTAATACCAACTTCTTATGCTTTAGTATTCAGTGTACTTCAGTATACTTAATTTCAATATGTATGACACTACTCGAACACACGGAAGATAGAAACTTCAATACGATGATCACTGATTCAATAGCGATAATCACTGACGAAAGAATATAAATAATAAAAAAATACACAAACCTGTATACTAATATGCATATTATATACGTGAGGGAATGCTACAGTGAGGCTGCAAAGTTGAGTCCCGCGCCTCACTCAATGTCAATAAGGTCTGTTCTTTTTAGCTGAATTGGCTGCACTAGTTTAAAGGTTATTGCACTGGTGCAGCAGTGCAGTGAAAAAGAACAGGTCCAATATTAACAGCCATAATTGCGACTGCGTATAAGATTCTACCTTAACTAATTAGAAAGTAGCGACAAGATGTATGATTGGACCATACCTAATCCTAAATTGCGGACAGTTAATGTGATATGGGAATTAGACAGATGGAAGAAACATGCATTAAGAAAAAACCACATGTACGTTGTTCACAAAATATAAAATAAAGAGACAGTTGACAAAAATTCCCTGAGAATTCCCTGATTTTCCAGGCAAAAAAGAATTCCCTGAGAATTCCAGGTTTTTCAGGTTTTTCCCGGTAGTAGACACCCTGGATTAGAGTTATACAAGGGGAAACTTGGAAAAAAAAAGTTTGATAGTCATGCGAGCAGATCTTTCAACGGAAAATTTTATAAAAAAAACGAAGATGGGGAAAGAAAAGAAGAAAAGGAAGTAACAAAAGGGGAAAATTATCAAAGGGAAAATAAAAAATCAAAAACTATGAGGGAGTGTTGGCTGTGCGGAGACAAGACATTTCCGGTCTGAATGTCCCGAATAGGGGAAATGGGGCTTAGTTGTTCTCGGCGGGGTGGGATAAACTTACAATAATTCCCCGAATTCGACCGAATTTAACGTAAATAGAATAAAGAAGAACTTTAATAATTTTTGCTTTGCGGGAAAAATAGATAAAAGAAATTGTATTTTTAAAATAGACACGGGTTCCGACATTTCTATTTTAAATAACAAGCTTGTTAGGGCGGAAAAAGAGAGAATCGACGTCAGCAATTGCAATCTTAGATATCCTACAGGGGAAAGAGTTTCTGTTGGTCCTAAAGTTGTCGTAGAGGTACAGATCGGAAAATATCATGTTATTATTCCAATGTTTATTGCAGAAATAAGAGATGATTGTATTTTGGGAGTAGATTTCCTTAGAGTTGTGAATTTAGAAAATGTTTTCGATTCAATTTTTAATACAACGGAGGAAAACGATAAAACGAAACTGAGCTGTTCACGTGTAGAAAGTTCGTCTATGAGAGTTGCCTTAGTTCTAGAAAACCTATATGAAAACAATTCTGAAAATTTAAACAAGGCCCAAAAAGAGATTTTTGTCGATTTCTTAGATGAATACTGTGATGTATTCTCAGAGGATATTGTTGCAGAAAATTATAATGAGATAAAACATGTTATTGGTGTAACTAATTCTCTATCCATAAAACAGGTTCCTCGCCGTATCCCCATTCAAATGCGGGAAGAAGTTGTTAAAATAATTGATGAGATGAAGGAGAAAGGGGTCATTGAGGAGTCCCAAAGCCTTGGTTTCGCTTGCGGTGTTAGTAAAAAAAGAAAGATGGAATGTTAAGGTTCTGCGTGGACTATAGAAAATTAAACGCAGTATCCAAGAAAGATTGTTACCTTCTTCCGAGAATAGACGATATATTGGATCAACTTTCAGGTAACTGTTGGTTTACCACATTAGATCTGAAAAGCGGTTATTGGCAGATTAACATTCGCCGAGAGGACTGGGAAAAAATCGCTTTTTCAATCGGAAATGGATTATGGCAATTTATGTCCATGCCCTTCGGACTCTGTAACGCGCCCGCGACTTTTAAATGCTTAATGAACACGGTGTTAAGAAGACTAATATCTAAAATTTGTTTGGTATATTTCGATGACGTAATCGTTTTAGGAAAAGATTTTTCCGAAATACTTAAAAATATGGAAACGGTGTTTCTTCAGTTTCGTGCAGCGAATTTGAAAATAAATCCGAAAAAATGTATTCTCTTTGGAAAAAGCATAAAGTATCTCGGTCATGTGATTTCCGCAGAAGGCGTTACTACGGATCCGGAAAAGATTGTCGCTGTAAGGGATTGGCCAATTCCTCACAATAAAAAAGTTGCGGAGTTTTCTAGGATTCTGTTCGTACTATCGTAAATTTGTTAAAAGATTTTCTTCGTTAGCTAAACCGTTATTTGCGTTAACTGAAAATCAGGTTAAATTCATTTGGAAAGAGAAATGTCAGACCGCCTTTACAGAATTGAAACGCTTGGTGTCTTCTACACCTGTTCTTTCATATTCTAAAGGGGAAGAGGAATTTATTGTTGATATAGACGCCTCGAATATAGGAATTGACGCGGTCCTTTCGCAGATGCAAGACGGGAAGGAGAGAATTATTGCGTATTTTAGTCGCGTTTTAAGTAAAACTGAAAAGAATTACTGCGTAACTCGTCGGAACTTTTGGCGATAGTAGACTCTTTGAAAACCTTTCGCCATTGTCTTTTAGGTCGAAAATTCTTGATCCGCACAGATCATATTTCATTGAAATGGTTGATGTCGTTTAGGGATTTAGAGGGTCAATTGGCTTGATGGCTAGAAAGACTTCAGCAATTTGATTTCGAGATTCTTCATCGGAAGGGACAGGCTCATGGAAATGCCGATGGGCTTTCCAGACGACAATGCGAGATTTCCGGTTGTGAATATTGTGCCAAAGTGGAAAGAAAATGTCGGGAAGAAAATAAGCTTGTCTGTCGCATAATTCTCGAGGAGGAAAGCTTGGAATCTTGAGCAAAACGAAGATCCGAATATCTCTGAAATTTATCAAAGTAAAGTGCTGGGAGCACGTCCACTTCGTACAGAAATTGCTTCCTGGGAATTCGAATCTGCCCCAATTTATCGGTACTTGGAACGCCCTTATTTTAAAAGATGGGGTTCTCTGTAAGAGATGGGAGTCGCCTAACCTTAACAAATTTCCTGCAACTAATTGTTCCTCGGAAGCACACGAAGGAAATTTTAGAGGAGGCACATGACTCACTTTCGGGAGGTCATTTTGGGGTCAATAAAACTTTAGAAAAGATACGTCGACGTTTTTATTGGGCCACATGCAAACGTGACATAGAAGACTGGTGTAGGTCCTGTAAGATCTGTATTGCAAAGAAAAGCCCTTAGGGGAAGGGAAAGTCTCCCTTACAAATTTATAATGTCGAAACGGGAGGGTCCCGATAGCGTACGGTGCGATAGCACACATCCCGGTAGCACATATAAAATTTAACTCATTTCCTGATAGCTCACATCCCGATAGCACACGTCCCGATATCGCACAAGATAAAAAACACATTTTCCCGATAGCGCACAAAGAAAAACCATGTTATCCCGATAGCACACATTCCCGAATACCCTTTATCCCGATAGCGCACATCCCGATAGCACACATTCCCGAATACCCTTTATCCCGATAGCGCACATCCCGATAGCGCACGTCCCGATAGCGCACATTCCGATAGCGCACGCCCCGATAGCGCACGTCCCGATAGCGCACATCCCGATAGCGCACATCCCGATAGGGACCGAGCCAGGCGACCCCAGTTAACCGGGGTGTCCAGGTCGCAAAGATCGAGACGTAGGGATCCGCCACGAGAACCAACGGGCTTGGCGGCACCGGGGCACGCGTAGGGATCGTGCCAGGTGACCCCCGTCAACCGGGGTGTCGAGGTCGCGAAGATCACAACACAGAGGTGCGCCACGAGAACCAACGGATTCGGCGGCACCGGGGCCCACGTAGGAACCGTGCCAGGTGACCCCCATCAACCGGGGTGTCCAGATCGCGAAGATCACGACACAGAGGTGCGCCACGAGAACCAACGGGTTCTGCGGCACCGGGGCACGCATAGGGACCATACTAGGCGACCCCCATCAAATTGGCAAGCTGCTTAGGTCTGCCCTCCTGATTGTTGGGACGACAATCTTGAAGAGGAAGGGTAGTGTTGCGCCTGCGTTGACGCAGTTCTCGTTTCAAGCTGAATCTTTGCGCCCGGATATATTGGCAGCTGACCGCGGAGAATCGATATTATCGATTCGCTCGACGGTCAGCCGGCAAGAGGAGTCGCTGCTTAGCAACGTAATAAATAAAAAGAATGTGACAGATTTGAAGAAGGTGTTTCGGAGCTGACGTGTCGCGCGGTTTCCCGAACCTTCTTGTGTACGCGCGTCTACGCTGTGTTCTATGCTTCTTGTATTTTGTAATAAAGTTCCTGCTTCGTAAAAGAGTTCCGTGTGTTCCTTTTCCGTGCACGTTCTCGTGAGTGGCGCGTGAGACGCAACAATATTTAATTGATATTAATTTTGATATAAAAAGTATTGATACTTAATTTTCAATTTAATTACGTTTTTATGTACACTACATATAATCATATAATATACACAATTTACACAATACATTTATATAATACATAATTTATCTCATTTGTAGATTACAAGACAGCACAGACATAGATGATCCAATGGAAGAATCTCCTTCTCCCAACACAAGCACTTCTTCACTTTCCTCTACTGATTTCGTCAATATACCGCAAAAACGTGCACATACGGTTACTTCTATTAGTAAAGTACGCAGCGAGAAGATCACGCAGGCACTAGTTAAATTAATTGCATTTAACCGACTGCCCTTTTGCCTCTAGTCCTGCTTTCAAAATATTTATGAAAGAAATCGAACCTGGCTACAAGTGCCCGTCCAGTCAAACAGTACTTTGCCGTTTACGTGTTCTGGAAGATAAATTAAAGTTGAAGATGCAACGTATTAAATATTAAATTTGTGTGAATTTATTACTCTAGATACGGATTGTTGGACTTCGCGATCTCAAGAAGGTTACATGAATGTAAATGCCCATATTTTAAATAACGTATGGAAGCCACAAATTCTTACGCTAAGTATGCAAGAACTTAGCCAAAAACATACGGCGGAAAATTTAGCCGATAGTTTACAAAATGCTGCTGTTGAATGGCAAATTGAGACTAAAATTATATCTATTGTTCATGATAACGCAAGTAACATTGTTGCCGCAGTGAACAGCATGATGAACATTGGTTTTACCAGTTGCAGCACACTCGATAAATTTAGTCGTGAAGGATGCGCTAAAAGAAGATAACATATCCACCGTGCTTGCTAAAGGAAGCAAAATTGTTTCTCATTTTGTTCATCATTCTACTATTGCTTCACAAGCTCTTGCAAAAAAAACAGAACAATTAAGTTTGCCCCAACGAAAACTGATTCAAAGTGTACGTACTCGATGGAATTCAGAATTGCACATGGCTGAAAGACTCATAGAGAATCGTGGCGCTATCACAGCTGTTCTTGGAGATCGAACCATAATAATTCACTTGCAAGCTAAAAATTTTGAAATAAATGAAGATGAATAGAGTATGCTCGAAAATTTAATACCAGTTCTCAAACCACTTGAACTTTCAATTACGATATTATCCGGAGCTCCAGCGTCAATGATTCGTCCAGTAATTCGAACTATGATTACCAATCATCTTTCTTGTGAGACTGAAGGCATATCGAAAACGTTAGCAGAGGCACTGTCTCTTCGTTTCCGAATGGAGTCACAGGGAGATCAATCCATCAAAAGGCATCATTTTTAGATCCTCGTCATAAGGCTCTTCAAGCGAAGCCAATTTTGCAACGAGCCGCGATTAGAGAATTGATTCAATTAGAAGCAACATCTCTTATTCCAACAGAATTTGAATCGAGTGTGGAAACTTCTTTAAGTAAGTGCACTAGATTTTCTCTTTAAGAAGCCTGAAAACGCATATCTCTCTTCAGTAGAGCGACAGATCCAACTGTATCTTTGTGAGTCACAAATTGACATCAATATGGATCCTTTTCAATGGTGGAAATCACACGAAAAAAAATTTCCGCAATTGTCTCGGTTGGCAAAGAAATACTTATGTATTCCTGCAACATCCGCATCGGAGAGAACTTTTTCAACTGCGGGCAACATTGTTTCGTGACAACGGAGCTGCCTTGTTTCTGAAAATGTTTCAACAAATGTTTTTATTTTTCAAAATAAGTTTTTATTTGAATGAACTAAACAAAAAAATTGTAACTAAACTTATAAAACTAACACATATATATCTAAAATATGCATATCGTTTAATGTTATAAATAAAAAATAATAAATGAATCTGAAATATTGCGAATTTGAAAAGTTATTGCGCTAATGCTTCTAAAACATAGAGTAACACATTTTATTGTCAATAAAGATATAATTCTTATCAAATGTTTATTAATTGCTATGCGGTCGCCACTACAATGTTGACAAATGTTTCATAAATTTCTTCAAATATCTTTTAATGTTTTAATTCAAAATAACGTTAAAGGGATCCTAAACTGACGGACGAACTTGCACGAGGTCGATAATCTAGAATATGATGTAAAAATTTCCTATATTATCGATCCTATACTCAAGCATATATGTATACATTGCACGCTTGTGCGTGCAATGTTGCCGCCTCGATTGTTTACGATCCGAGGAGGACAGATATATAATCTTCCGTCCTTTTCCTCTCATTGTTACCCAGTATCTCGATGTTGCCAAGATTCTCGATGTTCTAAGACGGCTAAAGCGTCCGAATTTTCTTTCCGACTAGGCACTGCAGGGCTGTCCTACAAATTGTAGGCCCCTCACCCTGATAATATTTTAATAAACATTAAAATTACGTATGATTTTAGTACGTATAATAATATAACGTCTTTATTATTATTTAACAACTTTATTATGTTTTATAAAAGAAATATATTGAAGGATTTGTGCTAGATTTTGATGTATAGTAATAGTTTTGTGTCTTGAAGTGTGACTAAAACTATAAAATCATATTATTGAATGATATTCAATATTAAGAACATTGAATAGGTCCCTACAACGACCATTTCCATGAGAACGCAACCAATAAATTGTTGTAATAATCAGTACCGTCTTAAAAAAGACGCTTTTAATTTTTATTATAATCAGTACCGTCAGAACAGTCGCTTCTGATTTTTATTATAAATCAGTACCGTTAAATAGACACCATTAATTCTTGTTATAAAAATAAACTAGTACCGTCAAATAGACGCCTTTGATTTTTGCTATAAATTATAAATCAATACCATCAAATAGACTCCTTTGACTTTTATTATAAATCAGAACTGTCAGATAGACGCCTTTGATTTTTATCCCAGGTAGGAAACTTTTGTAATAAATGCATAATTATTGCAGTTTTTTATTCACAGCATTTCGCAATAATTATCATAAGATAATTCTGCAAAACACATATCTTTTATTGAAATAAAATTTTATAATTATAAGTTCTAAATATTGACAAAATTATGACGCAAAGTTATGTAAAAAATAAAAAGTAAAAAGGATTTCTTACAATTACTTGAATATTAATTGTACAATTTTATACTGTAACAATTTTTACAATAATTGCAAAATTAATTTCTAAAATGTATGCAGTAATAACTGTGCAAAAATGATTCTTATTAATGTTACAATTATATACGAATTCATATTAGGCATCAATTTTTTTAAAGATTGCTACATGTTACAATAATTAAATTTAGAATTATTGAATTTAAAATTTAAATGTAGACTTATTACGCAATATATTATACGTAATATTTTAAAATTAAAATGAAGCTAAATATTTTCTGCATATGTTCCTGGGATTATAAACCAGTACCGTCAAATAGACGCCTTTTATTTTTATTATAAAAAATAAATCAGTACCGTTAAATAGACGCCTCCGATTTTTATTATAAATCAGTAACGTCAAATAGATGCCTTCGATTTTTATTATAAATCAGTACCATTAAATAGACGTCTTTGATTTTTATTATAAATCAGTAACGTCAAATAGACGCCTTCGATTTTGGTTATACGTACCATTCAAATAGACTATGAATCTTTGAAGCTTTTATTCATTCACAAAATTTTATACATCACTTTATAAAGTTCTGACAATATCCTGTCATTAACCTAATCTAACCTGTCATGACACTGTCCACCTTCTCACTCGTCGTTTATCGCGAGACACCGTACGAGTACACGTACACGGTTCCGCTCCAAAATATACGGAGCGAACAGGAATTCGTGATTCACGCGCTTTGACAGTACCACCGACTTTTTTCGTGTTTTAACTGCGCGCGTAGCCTCACGTACTCGGGTTGTGTGTAGTAGTGTGTATGTGTGAATCTTCCTTGGGCTCACTTACTAACACAAGGAAGTGTCACACCGACACACACCAATGCCATCTCTCAGGGAATCTTGCAACCATTTTCTTACACAGTTACTGCTCTATTTACTATTCTGCATGTGCATTGTGTATGTAATTTTCTGGCTATTCGTTCTTCTATATTAAAGCCTCTAGACTTATTCTGAAAACATGGTATTGTTCCTTAATGTTTACTTGAGTGTGAAATCAGGTCATTTTATATGCACAAGGTGTAAAATTTTTATATTAAGTGAATGTTGTTATAAATCAATGACAATTATAAAAATTTTTTTTTATATGAAATTGTTCGCTTTCGCACTCTGTCATTGTCTATACTTTATTTTCTAAAAAAGATTTTCCAGTTTGTAAAGGCAATTAGAAGATTGGATAGCCAGAAATTAATCGGTGTTCCGTTGGTCAAATTGATGATTATTATTTTAAAAAATGTACCTTTTTAAAAAAAAGGTTAAGAAAAACCGCCAAGTGTAAAACGCGCCGATGTCTTCTCCACAAAAACGGTCTTCTCCACATCTTCTTTTCTTTTAATTACAATCTTTTAATTACAAACGTGGACCTAGCTTCGCTCCGACACTCGGGGGTGGAAGTACGCGTGCAAACCCATGTGGAACCGTACAAATGTGGACATAGCTTAGCCCCACCACACGGGGCAGATGGGATGGAAGTAGCTTCGCATGGAAAGTTGTAAACCTATGTGGAACTGTACAATCATGGATCTAAATTCTCTATAATTTATCAAGATTATTAAAACTGCCTTCCCAAATCTAAATAATTAACTTAGTATAATTCGATACCGATGTAAAAACGGTATTCTCCACAAATCTTTTAATAATTATTTTTCTACACACACACACACACACACACACACACACACGCACACACGCACACACGCACGCCCGCACGCCCGCACGCCCGCACGCCCGCACGCCCGCACGCCCGCACGCCCGCACGCCCGCACGCCCGCACGCCCGCACGCCCGCACGCACGCACGCACGCACGCACGCACGCACTTTTGCACACTTGATACTGTGACTGTTTTAGGAGCTCTAATCTCACTGACCGAGGAATCAGTAGAGAGCACCTCTAACATCCCTCACCCCCAGTCCCACCTCTATACTGCCTAACATTTTAAAGGGACGGGCACTTGAAAATCGGCTTGGGTTACCGTAACCCAGTGTATAGGCAGAGGGTTAATAAATATTTTAGCTTAACAGAATTATATAATCGGATAAAAGGATTTAATTATGGTTTAAATAAAAATGTACCACCAGAAATCTTAAGAAATCATATTAAAAATAAACGTTTTTAACGTAAAGGGCCCCGTGTCGGGGGCCGCTACTGCCCATGCGACGGCGCTAGACTCGATCTAGACATAGTAACAATCAGTATACCTCGAGCTCCCCGTTGGGAACGCTTTTGGAGTACTTGTAATATTCATTTAATTGTTGAAATATATTTAGTTTTCCTAACAAACGCGTGATTGTGTGAGAGTTGTTCTCCCCGAACAAGATTCTCGTCAATTGCCCTGCTGAAACTTATCCTCTCTCTCATCGTGGAACGAAGGGGAAAGGAATTTCCCTGCACCCGTGATACACGTTTATGTATGTCAACATCAGAAATGTTATGCTTTGTAAAACATAAATTTGATTATTAATCATTTAATTCCTGATAATAATGAATTTTGGAGTTTATTACAATTGCGTGAATTAATTGAAATATATTATCGAGTTCAAAACTTTACATATATGCAGAACACATTCTCCGAGAAAAAAATAGGTGAATATTTAAATTTACTATCTAGTTTATTTCTTGGAAGTTTAACGTCTAAACATTATTTATTAATCCATTACCCAAGAATATTTTCAACATCAGGTTCATTTTGGAACATTTAATCATTGCGATTTGAAAGCAAACACCGTGAAGGAAAAATAACTTCACAAGTTTCTATCAATCGTATTAATGTCTATCGCACTATTGCTATTAAACATCAGTTAAGATTAAATTATAGATTTTTAACAAAAGGAAATTTTTTACTTTGGGCTTTCAATCTGCTGTCGATCAAAATAATATCAGTAAATACTTTACCAAACATACAGTCTTACCGTTATTTACTACCTTGATTTACAAACATGCAATTATATTTCTGTTGTTAATACTATTAATTTTGAAGAAAAAGATATATGTACAAATTGCCTAATTATGATACCAATAGAAAATGGACCTTTATTTTATAAGGTAGAATTAATTATAATCAACAGTAATTTATTTATTATATTTATAAAATTTTTATTTGATGTTTATCTTAATGAGCGATTACAATTATATGAAATTATCACCGAAAACTATTCATGGAAAAGATTCTCGCTTTCGGCGCGACGGAAAAAATACGTGTTTAGATATTGAGAGTGAGTGTGAAATTTATAAAATAAAAATAGCAGAGAGAAGTGCGTGGTACAGGGAGTGTGGGGGAGAGAGTGAGAAGAAGGAAGAAAAGTGAAAGGAGGGAAAAAAGCGTAGGTTTAGCGGAGGAAAAGGTAAAATAGGGGCAAACGGTAAATAGGTAAACAAGTGACAGACGTGGGTTATAGGTAGATGGGAATAAGTAGAGAGGGAAACGGACAGTCATGGATAGATATAGGGAAGTGTAAGTCACCGGGCGGCGAAGTCACTAGGAATCTGAACAGGAAAGTGTACCAGTTGGACAAGAAAGAGGAAAGTATAACTTTGGGGAGGGAAGATTTGGAGAGTAAAGGGAGGTTTGTGGAGAGTGTAGAGTGGTAAAAGATGGAGGGAAAATGTCAGAAAGAAAGAGAAGTGACAGTATAAGTAGTGTAGAGAGTATAGGGAGTATAGGGGATGCAAATAAAAAGGAGGGAGAGGAGAAGAGAGGGAGATAGAAAGTTTCAGGAAAAGTAGGAAGGTTTTAAGATCGCCAAAAATGGAAGGTCGGGAGAAGGGGGAGAGGGAGGAGTTAGAAGGAGGGAGTGAGACAATGAAGGAAATGATAAAAAAAAGGATGGAAGAAATGAAAACAATGACGAATAATTTAGAGGAATGTATTAAACAACTAACAGAACAAGAGAAAAGATGAAGGAAAGAGAAAGAGGGATTAATGGATACTATCAAAGGGATTAGAAAAAGGAGTTAGAAAAGGAGAAAAGGGAGAAAAGGTAATTAGGGCTGTTACTTTTTACGACTTCGAAGATTCGAAGCTTCGAAGTTGACTTCGATTCTTTCGAAGCTTCGAATCTTCGAAGTTCGAAGTTAACTTCGAATCTTCGGAGCCTCGAAGTTCGAAGTTAACTTCGAAGATTCAAAAAATCTATTCGTGCTAATGATACTTATTTTCTTCATCTTAAAACATAAAAAAATTAGAAAAAATTACGATCGTAAGAATCTTAATCGTAAATCTATTTTTGTTAACTATATTTTATATAAATTTCGTTTGTGCTACAATCACAAATGAAGTATTCTGCATGTACAGAATGTTATAGACGGGGTCATTAATGCCTGGACATCGTAAAGTTGACGGGTTTTGAAACACATCTAAAATGCGTGCGATTTCTAAGCATTCGTGTATCATGAGTCATGATACATTTTTTTCTTCTTTAATTTATTGACTCCTGGTCTTATAAAATTCAATCCGGCCAAAGTCATGATACACGGAATGCTTAGAAATTGCGTTTCGGATGTGTTTCGAAACCCGTTGTCCAGGCATTAATGACCCCGTCTGTATGTACTATGTACACGCTATTGTGTACTGGCAATTGTTTAATAGCAGTTGCATGATGACACGGATAAACAAATATTATGGTTTTCGATCACGTTCACGAGTGTGAATAGTTAAGATTAAACCGATTAAAAAAATGAAAGTTGGGTTTGGAAATATTGCTTGAAGGCTACTGATTAAAAAATTAAATTATTAAAATATTAAAATATTAAAATATCATATAATTATTTTAATCTTCATTGTATGTTTTTCATTTAATATCTTAATTTTTATCTTTATTGACAATTTATTGACATATATAGTTGCTATGAGGACAACGTTGATATATCTTTCATAAATTTTTTTATATTTCTTAACTTAAATTTCAACATTTTTGAACTTAAAATGTTATTTTGACATTTTTTTAAAGTATATTAAGGGGATGCTTAAACCTTTCTATCAAGAGACACGGTAGTGTCTCGCGCCAAGTGTTTTAGTAGTTAGTAATATAATAAACAGTTCACCATAACCAACGACAAATATCGCGCGCGAAGCGCGCGTAACTCGCAAGAGACCACCGGGGTTCATTTACGGGAGTCAACATTTTCCAGACACCTTAGATTATCGGACTCATTTAACGGCTGAACCGTCAAATTCTAAGTAGGCTCAATCAAAAGCTAGGGGTCGAATTATATAATAATAGTATTTTCATTTTTCGTCTACATGTCGTATGAGCGAAGATATTGCGATGCAAAGTAAATTTTCATTTAAGAAACGTCGTCGTGGGGGAAATGTACGGTGCAAAATTTCGGCACTAGATGACGACGCGGAACGCCGGTAGATATAGCCTAGTGCTGCAAGTTTTCGGCGCTCTTGGGGTGGGGAAACATTCGAATACATGACACAACGAGCGAACGAGAAGACACGTCGGTGTGAAGAAAAAAAATGTGAATGATGATGATGATGATGATGTCACTCGGAGGATCCTAACGCTGAGTCACGTAATGCCAATTTCTACCGATAGATGGAAAAATAGAGCAATACTTTCTCGTGTTTAAAAAACGTCTTCTATTAGTATATCTTTTGATAGATTGATGAGTCTATCAAACAATTTTATATCCATAATATATTTTTTGAATGTTTTTGTGGCTTCGACTACCTTAGGCAAACTTAAACAAATAATTTCTCTAATATTTTTTCGTATTTTCTAAAAAAATTTTTATGTAATAATTTTTTTTATTTACATGTAACATGTATCTAAAAAAAATTTATTGCCTTCTCTATTTAAAAATTTTTTTATTAACACGTGTATTCTCAAGCAATTGATATATGATACGATATATATACATATATACGTGTGTGTGTGTGTGTGTGTGTGTGTGTGTGTGTGTGTGTGTGTGTGTGTGTGTGTGTGTGTGTGTGTGTGTGTGTGTGTGTGTGCGCGTGTGCGTGTGCGTGAGCGTGTGTGTGTGCGTGTGCGTGTGCGTGTGCGTGTGTGTGTGTGTGTGCGTGTGTGTGTGGGGCTTACAGTTACCCAGTGTGTAGGGAACGTCACAAAAATGTGGAACATAAAAGATTTGAAGTATAAGTAAAAATGTTTCTATTTGATTGTTCAGTATCTTTTGTGTATATACTACTTACAAACAGTGCAAACAGTACAAAAGTTTGTATATAAAAAGTTATATTTATAGAATAAGTGAGTAACGAAGAGCACTTGGGCGACGTGACCGCTGCAACAATTTTCTTGCACTTGTTGCAACAATTAATTTGTCTAGCAACAATTTTCGAAAATAATATCTTAATTAATAATTTACAAATGAGGGGATGGAATAACAGGATCGCACGATTTTGAGTTGGTTTCTTGAACGTTTAAAATGCAACAAACCGATATGTCGTAGTCACGTCGTAAAAATATGTTGCAACTGCAGCATTAATAATGCTGAGTAATATTTTGTAAAATTATGTAATAAATTAAATAATTTTCTAATAATGAGTTTGTTAAATAAGTATTATTAATACTTTTTTTTTGTATTTCAATAAATAAATGATTAAATAATTGTTCAAAACAATATTATTATTATTTCTGTTTTGTAATTAATGAAACTTGATTATAATAAATTATTAAAATGTTTTTAATCATTTATTTATATCAAAAAATTTCACGTTACGCCTCATTTCGGTGACCGGAAAATTTTACATTTTCAGATCGCTAAATAAATACAGTTTTTTAACAGAATAAAAATCTACCTAGAGATTCTTAAAATTCACTTTTTTAGCTTTCTATTGACCACTTATTTTATTATTTTATCTTTTTTTTTCAAGGAAATACAGGCGTTTGAAAAAAAAATAAATTTTTGCAAAAATTTTTCGTTCTCTTTTCATTTTTTTCAAAATATCTTTGTTTTTTTATGTCTTCGCCTTTCTAACTAGCACCATCATAATTTTGAGTTTTTTTCCTATCGATTAAAAAAAAAAACGTTAAAATCGATTGAATATATTTGGAAATATGAGTCAACAAAGTTTGTGGGTTAACGTAACTCATGTGTGTAGTGATCGGGAGAAAAATATAGCGTGTAGGCAGAGGATTAATTTGTATAAATTCATATAATATTAAACCCAAGTCATACTGACATATACCTTCAAGAACGTCGTGCATGACATCAACAGATAGATTTTTTGTAACATGAAAATTGTTTATTTCGTGAAATACACATGATTCAGTTATTCTTGTTTCTTTTTCATAATTTTTTAATAAATCAGTATAATAATTTGCCTCTGTTTTAACAAAGTGTTATCTTCATAAAAACACTTTGTATTTAGTTGTTTAAAAGACAAAATCTACAAAATCTTAATGAATTAAAGCTTTCAGTAAAGCCAAGAATTGAATGTAAACCCAGATTATCACCTAAAATTAATGACAGTTTAAAATAAATTTATTTTTTCTCGCCATTGTGACTTATTATTATTCTGTTATTTTCTAAATAACGTAATTCACCAACACTTCCTGAAAAAATCGTATTATTTGTAAAAATTTTTCTGTCTAAAGTATTAAATAAAACGAAAAGAAAGATATTATTTAATTTTGATGTCAGCCTTGGTGGTAAACATGGTATGGACAGATACACAGTACCGCATTTAAAAATATCTTTATGACTTCCATGTGGATTGTTAGTTTAGTAATCATCGAAGAACAAGAACAATGGAAAAACAGTTTTATTTTCAAATTGGATATTAATATCTGTGGGAACGAGAGATTTTCCGCAGTTGGCGATACTGATGATCGGAAGAGGAAGCGAGCTAGCAGTAGTGGGGAGAAGAAGGCGACAGTTGAAATCGAGAGTCTTCCGTGATCGGTCGAGTTTTGATATATTTTGAATGAGAATAAAGTCTCTTTTACCAGATCTTTTCGTACTCTGTTTCGTGATCCCACAGATGTGGGGGCTCGTCCGAAATCGCGAGTCGGAACCGCGAAGGAAATAATAGTGTCGCGGACGGGATTTTTTTGGTGCGAGAGAAGCAACGGATGTTATATCGGAGACGACGCAGCGAACCGAGTCCATAAGGCGGGACAACGGTGTCTGAGTGACGACGCGGTAAAACTGTTTTCGGCGAGACGGTAGATTCTGCGAGGCGGCGGATTCGGTGAGATGCGATTACGTGCTACAAGAAGAGACGTGCGCGTATCGAAACGGCGAGACAATGGCGAATACGGTGAACATGGCGGGTTCGTCAAACAGGGCGAGTGCGGCAGACGTGCCGATGGAGATATCGGTGAACGAGCTAGTAAAGAGGCTCGGGGATCTCGGATTACCAACGACGGGTAGCCAAGCGGTATTGCGCGAGAGATTGCGAAAGGCGTTAGGGCTGAACGAGAGCCCGCTACAGACGAGCGAAGCGTCAGGGACTTGCGGTGGCGAAAACGCATCCGTGACGGGCAACGACGATATGAATAAATTATCGAAGGAAGCATTGAAGAGTCGATTACGCGATTTAGGATTATAGGTGTCGGGAACAAAGGCGGTTCTCCGTGAAAGATTGCGAGCGGCTTTGCAACGAAGCGAAGACGACAAAGACGATATTAGCGATAAGAGGAAGACGACGTCGGAGAAGATACGAATGGTGCCCACGGCGGAAATATGGAGGATGCGCGCGACGGTATAGTGAGCGTTACGCGCAGCCCAACAGATGGCGGTGCGAGAGCAGTGACATCGATTCATGATCTAGGAATGTCACGGGCCAATGAGGACACTGCTTTTGACGATGATCGTGCCACACGCGGAGAAACGCGCGGTAGATCAAGGACAATGTTGGCGTTCAAGAACGTTGAGGACGCGTTAGTGACTTTCAGCGGAGATAGCACTCAAAGCGTGCGAAGATGGTTCGTACTATTCGAAGAAACGGCTGAGCTATGTCGTTGGACGGATGCGCAGAGGGTTATATACGTGAAAAGATTATTACGCGGGTCGGCGAAACTTTTCGCTAATTTCGAATGCCGTGCACGATCGTATCACGATCTCAAGAAAGCGCTCATCGAGGAATTCGATAAAACGTTAAACAGACAGATACACAAGGAACTGAGTGCAGTAATGAAGAAAAGTGACGAAACGTTTCAAGAATACATCTATTGGGTGTTGGACTTGGCAAGCCACGCCACGGAGATTGAAATAGAAGCTAAAATTCAATATATAATTGACGGTGTAAAAGACGAAGAATCTAATAAAGCTATTTTGTATAACGCGACATTAAAGAATTGCGACAGAGGTTTATACAATATGAGACGCAGCGGGCTAATAGAAACAAGGCGAAGCACCGACCGCAGACGGCGGGTAAGGACAAGTCGGCGGGTAATGTCAATCGGGCGGCAGTGACATCTAACCCCTAAAAGTGTTACAACTGCGGCGATACCGAACATCTGGGCAAGGAGTGTCCACATAAGGCGAAAGGATCGAAATGCTACTCTTGCGGTGAATTCGGCCATATCGCAGCAAAGTGTTCGAAAGGCTCGGAGTCACGAGATAAAGATGCTGCTGCTAAGAGAGTTGACGCAGTACGATCACACGGCGATAAGAAATTCAAAGATGTGAAGATTTTGAATAATGACGTTACGGCGATAATTGATTCCGGGAGTGACTTGTACTTAATGCGATCGAGTTTTTGTGTACTACTTGGCACTCCACAGATCCGACTTATAAAGACGAAATTCAATAGCATGGGCACTACGGGGTGCAGCACGTTAGGAAAATTCACGGCGGATGTGCCGATAGATGTCCTCACTTTTACGTTGGACATCGATGTGGTGTCTGATTACTTCACGACGCATGACTTTCTCTTAGGTGGCGAATTATCCGATTTCGCGGAAATACATATACGCAAACAAAAGGCGACATTGACGGAATTCAACGACGAAGAGTTAAAAGCCAATACTGACGTAACGAAGGGCGAAACGACGTGGTCAGAAGTTCTTTGTATCAACATCCAAGACGAAAGAGATGAAAAGGCGAAAAACGAAATTAACCTTAACCACGTGAAAGATGTCCAGGTGAAAGAACGCGTACAGGAGTTGGTGCAAAATTATTATCCCAAGAAGATAAGAGATAGTGGTGTGAAAATGCATCTGATGGTTAAAGATGAGGTACTCGTTCATCAAAACCCACGAAGATTATCGGCGGAGCAACGGAGTGTAGTAGGTGAAATTGTTGATGAATGGATCAATAAGGGGATAGCTCCCAATCGTTCCGAATTCGCTGGTCTCATAGTACTAGTGAAAAAGAAGAATGGAGAGCCAAGATTACCGATGTTTAAATCGGAAGATAGTTCGAGATAGGTATTCATTGCCATTGGTGGAAAACCAGTTAAACAGGCTGGCAAAAGCTAAAGTATTCTGCACTCTGGACTTGAGGGACGGCTTCTTCCACGTGCCAATAGACGAATCGAGCATTCACTATACATCATTTGTCACACCGGACGGACAGTTCGAATTTTTGATGGTGCCTTTCGGACTGTGCAACTCACCAGCGGTGTTCCAGCGACATGTCAAGGCGGTATTTCGAGAGTTAGCAGCAAAAGGTACAGTGCTGACCTACTTAGACAACTTGATTATCCCAGCAGAAGGAGAACAGGATGGTTTGCAGAAATTGGAGGAAATTCTCGGCATGGCGCGTAATTACGGTTTGAGAATAAACTGGAGCAAATGCAGTCTGATGAGCACGAGTCGAATATTTAGGGCATATTGTCGAAATAGGAACAATCAAGTCATCACAAAGGAAAGTGTCGGCAGTAGCAGGATTGCCTGAACCTACCCCGACGAAAGCGGTGCAGAGTTTTCTAGGTTAACAGGGTATTTTCGTAAATTTATCCCGCAGTATGCACTCGTGGCCCGAGTTATTTAACATTTAACATTTTTTGATTAAAAAAATATGGATTATTGCTAAAAAAAATTTTCAACCTCCGAAAATAAATAAAAAATAAAAAATTCATCTTTAAATTGATTTTTAGCAAAAACGACAAATTTAATCATTCCGAACACAGTGAAACAAAAATCGCAGCGCTTTGAAATTTTCAGAGTTTCTTTGAGATACTTTGAAGTTGAAAAGTTACAGTCACTATCCTTAGTCTATCCATTATTTGCAAAGTTATGCCAAGTTAAATGAATATCCCTAATTACGCAATTTTTTACCTCTTTTTCAATCAACATCCTCGTTATTAAAAAAATTTTTTTATCAAAAACCAATTACCACAATTTGTAAAGAGTTCTTTGCAGTTTTTAAAAACTTCTTTGCAGTTTTTAAAACTCTACTTTCATTTTCTGTACGATTATTATTTCCTGAGTAATTGATGACCAAAGTCAAAAATGACTTTTTTGCTTTGAACGACGATAACTCAGCGAAAAATCATCATACAAGGCTTAAAAAGCAGTCAAATTAAATTAAGGAAATTAAATTATCTAAAAGAGCTTTACGATGAAATTGCTTAAAAAAATTTATTAAAGTCCATGGACCTTTTTAAATGCAAACAAAAATTTGGAAAATTTTTTTTCCGATAGTTTTCTTATGATTACTCAAAAACTGCTAATGCTAAAAAATTTTGAAATCAAGATTTGAAAACTAGCTTCAATTTGCTTTTTTTCTTTTTTCTCTACGACCATTTTTCTCCAAGTTACAGTCCTTTGAAAATCACCTAAAAATTTGTGATTTTTTTTATATCCCTTAATTTCTGTGCCTAGTGTATTTGCAAACAGCGCTATTCTGTATTAATAATATATCTACCGTCGTTCCGCATCGCCATCTAGTGCCGAAATTTTGCACCGTACATTTCCCCCATATCATATTACCGGGCGACGACGTTTCTTAAATGAAAATTTACTATTTCAAACTTTGCATCGCAATATCTTCGCTCATATACGACATGTAGACGAAAAATGAAAATACTATTATTATATAATTCGACCCCAAGTTTCGATTGAGCCTACATAGAATTTGATCAGTTCAGCCGTTAATGAGAACCGATAATCTAAGGTCTCTGGAATCGTTGAACTCGTGTAAATAAGCCCCAATGGTCTTGCGAGCTACGCGCGCTTCGCGCGCGATCTTTGTCGTTAGTTGCTACTACACTTGGCGCGAGACACTACCGTATCTCTTGATAGCAAATTGAGAGTTTTATTCCTCAAAAATTTCTTTAATTTTTCTATATTTTTTAAATGAAAATATTTAATTCGTTTATCATGTCACACTTAAGATTATCAATGACGTCTTTAATTAGTTCAACAATATCATTGATAATACTTTCAGCTCTATAACGTGGAATGTCAAGATAACGATATAATTTTGCAGAAAAATATACAGGTTGTTCCAGAATATTGGGTACTATTTTCGTGTGCAGGTAGAGCGGACGAAACTGAGTCGAAAAGTTTTCTATCAATTTGCAATTTTTGCAATAGTTAACGAGATATTAATGATTAAAAATCGCCATATTAGCCCGGCTTACTGCCAAATGTAAGCGCGCGCCGAGATACGACTGCCCAGCGTCACTACGCTATACTACCAGCTATACAGCGCTATACTACCAGCCATACGCTATACAGCACTGATCGATAGCAAGCCTTTCTTCATGCTATATAAACCACATTACTGACTGTTATAAAAAAAACTTTTACAAGGCGCATTGGACAAAAAGCTTAAACACGGAACAACTTTTTTTTAAATGTAGATTCACCATGCCAAAGCGCATCAAAATGGGCGGAGGTATAATCGTGACCTCTCCTTGTTAGTCGCTACATGAATTATCGGACTTAGTCTTCACATTTATATCAAACTTAGTCTCTGCGGTATTTACCTGTGATTGTAACTCAAGTTTACTAAATTAAAACGTGCATTATAAACGGAACGAAATCTGTTTTTTTCTTTTTGTTTTCTCTCTTCCTTTTTCTTTTTTTTTCTTCTCCTTCATTCCTTTCGACTAGATTCGGCTATCCACGTCTTCCCCTATCTCTTTCCTTTAAAACGAGGCTGAACGCTTTAATATCAGAGGCTTTGATCCTCACTCCTTTTCTTTCTTACGAGGCTGAGCGTTTTGATATCAGAGACGTTCTGAGCTTTGCTTCTCCACCCTGCACTACGGAGTCGAGCGCTTTAATAGCAGAGGAGCCCCTTCAGTAAAACCTATCGGGATGAGTCTCGACGAGGAGCTGCTATGCGCTCTGATCTCAGGGGCGCACGCGCGGCTGCTGTCCGGGGCTCTCCCATTGGTTCCCTTCAATATCAAAACGTGCCGAGTTTGAGACTTCGCTTTCTCTCAATTCTCGTTCCGAAAAGACTTTCAAAAAGGAAAAGAAAGCTATCCGTTGCCTCCATCCATTCTATTGACACGCTCCGATTCGCAATAACCTGTCCATTCATTTTCGCCGTGAATCCACGTAAACTCTCAGTGCAAGCTTGTATTTTTTTCGATTCTTCGTTCTTTAAAATTCATTTTTTTTCGTCCTTGTGATTTATCGTATATAACAATGGAAACTTTCAACCGGCAGAGCTATGGTACGAGGTCGACCAGCGGGCCAAAAGAGGCAGTTGAAGAGGTTAAAGAAGGCTCTTTACGTACACAGAGTTCAATCTCTCTATATTTGAGAGAGCCGCCTCCGTACTGTAGAGTAGAACGTAAACTTAGTTATTAAGAGATTTATTTTAGTTAATATGTTTCTTTAAGTTTAATATATTCGAGTTAGATCAAATGTCGCGCTTTATGAGAGTTAGGTTTTGACGATTGGCGACACTGAGGAGAGCGGGAAGGCGGCGTGGGAGAGAGAGACGGAAGATGAAGTTATCGAGAGTCGTCGAGACGAGTAAAAAAGATCTAAAATTGTACTCCTATATTGGATAGAACCTGCTTAGACCAAGAGTCAAGCAATGTGTGTAAATGACTGAATTGTTAATTTAATAACAATAAATCCTATAAAATTGGGGGCTCAGCCGGGATGTAGGAAGAGGTGAGATCAAACAAGACGACGAGATACTCGAGACGACGAAGTACGCAAGACGACGAGGTACACAAGACGACGAGGTACACAAAACGACGAGGTACGCGAGACGACGAGGCGCGCAAGACGACGAGGTGCACAAGACGACGAGGTGCACAAGACGACGAGGTGCGCAAGACGACGAGGTGCGCAAGACGACGAGGTGCACAAGACGACGAGGTTCGTAGCCGAGCCGTGTCAAGACGGATTGAGGTTAAGACGGTGGCACGTCAAGACTGAAATTGCTAAATTAGGGTGTGCCTACGAGAAATATTCGTGAACGATGGAGAAGCTCGGACAGATTAAAGTGATTGCCGATAAGATTCGAACGGCATCACGCCCGGCCATATATGCGCTGTATCGGCTTGTGTTTGAGAAAGAGGGCGATCGCACTAGCCGACAGCAGTTGCGAGATTTCCGCGGTTTTGGATTTGAAGAGACTTCTGACGAATTTCGAGCAAAGATTGAGTACGCCGCTGTTTTTTTGATCGGTGATTTAACATCCATGTGCCATGTCCTTGGCCTGGATTATGCCGGTAATAAAGAGGATCTGCGGCAGAGGATTATAAGAGCGCTAATGGACATCAATTCGCTAGTGCAACAAGAAGATGACGAAGACGACGAACTAGAAGAAGAGCCGAAACGGGAGGACAAACGGCAAGAAAATAGACGAAAGAATAACAATCAAGTCGACGACGAGGATGGTCAGCAAGCAGATGACGATGGTTCCTCAACAGCGTCAGGGAACACAGATGAAAGTGATACGTATCAATCCATACCGAGACGTAAAAAACGAAGTAAACCAAAGATTACTTTTAACTTCAAAGACGTAGAAGATACTATCCGTCCGTTTGATGGAAGTGATCACTACCCAATTGAGAGATGGATCGCAGATTTCGAAGATTTAGCAGTCTTATTCGAATGAGATGATATGCAAAAATTGGTATTCGGTCGCAAGTCCCTCAAAGGAGTCGCTAAGACATTTGTACGAGCATTGAGTATTAAGCAGTCTTGAGAGAAGCTGAAAGCTGCATTGAAAGAAGAATTCAGTCGCAAAGTGAATAGTGCTGACATTCACCGGAGGCTTGCTAAGAAGAAATTGGGCAAGGACGAGAACATACAAGAATACTACCTAGCCATGAGAGAGTTAGCTGCTCAAGGAGAAATTGACGCGGAATCGGTCATTCAATACGTTATTCATGGTACTCCGGATAGCAGCCACAAGGTGATACTGTATGGGGCTCGAGACTACGGCGAATTCAGAGTTCGCCTCCGCACGTACGAGAAAATGCAGGAACGAGATTCAAGTGGTAGCAAGAACATCTCCAAGAAAGAGTCAACGAGCAAACCAGCTAAGGAGAGTAAATCAGGCAACGATCAGAAGAAGACGTTGGGTACGGCAAGTCGCTGTTACAACTGTGGTGAGAGCGGCCACAAATCAAATACGTGTAAATTTAAAGATAAAGGTAAAAAATGTTTTAAGTGTAATGAGTTCGGGCACGAATCTAGGAATTGTCCAGGCAAGAATGACACTGTTAATAAACAAGTAGCGACTAATACTCTAGTAAAGTCAGTCGATGCTAGTCGAATGTTTAAACAGATTTCTATTGAAGATAAAGAATTTTATGCTTTGCTAGATACAGGTAGTCACCTTTCGTTAATGCGCGAAGATATTTTCACATCAATTGACGTATCAAAGCTGTGAATCAGAAGTACTTTTAACCGGTATCGCACAAGGTCAGGTAAAGACGTGCGGACATTTCCCAACGATAATAACAGTAGATAATCTTCGTTTTCCCGTTACGTTTCATATAATTCCTTCTAATGCTTTAAATGTCGCTATAATTCTGGGCACCGATTTTATTACTCAAGCCGAATTGACCATTGACAGAAATGGTATCAAAGTACAGAAATCAAGTACTCCAGTTTTTCTCTCGCAAATCGAATTGCAACCGGAAGAAAACGATTCACACGGATTTGACGATAGATAAAGAGTCTAAGAAAGAAGTGGAAAAGATGATGTTGGAATATAAACCAAACAAAACTAAAACGACTAACATTAAGCTGAGTATAACATTAAAAGACGAGATACCTATTTTTCAGAGTCCACGCCGATTACCTCCTAAAGAAAGTGATACCGTTGAAAGACAGGTGAATGACTGGGTGAGTGAGGGCATTGTAGAGCCATGTTCGTCCGAATATGCGAGCTCTGTCGTGGTAGTTAAGAAGAAAGACGGATCTCCTCGACTATGTGTCGACTATCGGAAATTAAATAAGGTGATTGTCAGAGATAAATACCCGCTCCATTTGATTGAGGAGCAGATAGATAGGCTAGCTGAGGCTCGCGTATTTAGTACAATTGATCTACGGAATGGATTCTTCCACGTAGATGTAGAGAACGAAGTCGTAAGTACACTGCATTTGTGACCCATCGAGGCCAGTATCAGTTTCTTAAAGTACCCTTTGGCCTATGTAATTCACCACCTGTCTTTCAAAGATTCATCAATCATATATTTCGGCCTCTGGTTAATGAAGGAATTTTGTTGATATATTTAGATGACCTAATTATAATTGCGCCGGATATAGAGGAGGGCATTAGACGATTGCAGAGAGTGCTTCAAGTCGCAAGCGAACATGGCTTAGACATTAATAAAAGCAAGTATCAGCTTCTGCAATTAAGGATTGAGCATCTTGGATATGCAATAGGAAGTGGCAATATCCATCCGTCGCCTAATAAAGTACAGGCTGTCTTAAACTTCCCGGAGCCGCGTTCACTAAAAGATGTTTAGAGTTTCCTTGGTCTGTCAGGCTATTTTAGAAAGTTCATTGAATCATATGCCATAAAGGCAAGGCCTCTGAGCGATATTTTAAAAAAGGAAAATTCATTTCAGTTCGGGTTAAAAGAAAAAGAAGCTTTTCAGGGGCTGAAGTCAGACTTGAGTCGAGATCCAGTTCTGAAAATCTTTAATCCAAAATTCGAGACGGAATTGCCCACGGACGCGTGCAAAGATGGATTCGGAGCCATCTTATTACAAAAGGATCCTGACGATAATAGACTTCATCCTGTATACTGTATGAGTCATAAGACGACGGACGCGGAAAGCAGATACACAAGTTATGAGCTTGAAGTATTCGCCGTTGTAAGAGCTTTAGAGAAGTTTCGACATTACTTGCTAGGTATAAGATTTAAAATCGTTACCGATTGCGCCGCGATCAAACAAACGATGAATAGAGTTAAATCATCCGCCAAAATTGCTCGGTGGGCTTTATTAATTGAAGAATTTGATGTGAACATAGAACATAGGGCTGGAGTTAGAATGAGTCATGTAGATACACTCAGCCGCTATCCGACTATGGCAATCAGCGCTGAGGATAACGTTGTAACAAGGGTAATAAATGCGCAGAAAAGTGATCCGGAACTGTTGGCCATTATGGAGATTCTAAAAGAGAAATCGTATAACGACTACTGCTTACGTAATGATGTGTTGTACAAATATGAGAGTGGCAGTGAACTACTTGTCATACCGCAAGGTATGCAAAACGAAATCATCCAGATGGCACATAGTAAGGGTCATTTTTCAACAAAACGCACCGAAGAGACGGTGAAACAAGAATACTATATTCCGATGTTAACTAAAAAGATTGAAAATGTAATCGTTAATTATGTGCTTTGTATTTTAGGCAATAAGAAGGCTGGTAAACAAGAGGGTTTTCTCAATCCGTTAAATAAAAATGATGCGCCATTACACATATACCATGTGGACCATTTGGGCCCATTGGACTCTACGAATAAAAATTATAATCATATTTTAGCCGTGATAGATAACTTCACCAAATTTATTTGGTTGTATCCTACAATGTCGACAACATCTAGAGAGGTAATTGCGAAGTTGCAATTACAAAGTCAAGTATTCGGAAACCCCTCTTGTATTATCACTGATCGAGGCACTGCCTTTTCATCTGCGGAATTCCAAGAATACTGCACAAATGAAGGAATTAAACATTCAAAGATCACTACCGGGTTGCCGCGAGTAAACGGTCAAATTGAACGAATCAACAGAACAATTATTCCAGTTTTAACAAAACTTTCGCTACAAGATCCAACTAAATGGTACACGGAAAAAGGTATTCACCGTAGGAGAGTATGCAAGGCGGACCATGAAACGCGCTGCGCCCTACCACTACGCTGGACCGTGTCCCCCACTCTCTTTCGTCGTGCGCCCATGTCAAAACACGCTGCTCGCGTAGCAACGTCTTTCCTCGTACTAAGCACGGTATTTTTCCGTGCATCGCACCGGCTTTCGCGCTGCGAACGTAGCACGTCGCATTTTGTAGCGCTGCGCGATATTTCTACTTTCATGTGGGATTGAGAAAGTGGAAACTTACGATTTTTGACTATGAGTGAAGACTCGTTGAAGAAGATCTTAGATCAGTGGAAGGTTGGAGATCTTTTACACTTTTTCACTGGTAAGTTCATAATTATATTTTGATTCCAAAAGTAAATACTATCCAAAGTAGCTCAAAAACAGTTTGTTGTATGAATAAAATTTTACACTCATAAAACATAAAACATAAATCAATTTGTAATAATTATTTTACACTTGATATTATTTTTGCAAAAAAATCTTCAGTTTTTATATTAATGAGTGACTGAAAAGATTGGCAATAAATACTAATTCAAATTCATGTGTAGTCAATAAAATTATTTCATTACTGAATTTCATGATCGTTTTATTTGATGAAACAAATTGCTAATGTATAACAAGCTGTTGTAATAAGTGCAATTTCTACTAAAAATTATAGATAAATGTATTATGATTGCTGTTATAATAAAGTATTTGTTGAAAACGATACCTTATTTCTAAACAAAAATGTTTGTTTTTCTTAATCTCTTTCAAATAATTGTATTAATGTAAATATAAATTAATGTTTAAAAAGTTTCCAGAAAAACTATAAATCTTTGTGTGTCAGTTTCAAAGACAGTTTAATATAAAATTATCTTATTAAAGAATTATGAATGTGCATTCTTTTCATTTTTTTAAATAAATTTTTTCAATTTTTTTGTCAGAATTCAGCCAAAATAATTTGTTATTTTCTGAAAAATATAAACAGTTCCTTTGGATTACTTGTAACCAACTACCTACAACAGAATAAGCGATTGGCAACTGAATAAATTTGTGTAAGTCAAAATATTATTAATAATTGATATATAGTAAGAGCCCCAATCCATAGTTGCCAACAAAATATAATATAATGTAAGTTAAATATATAATTACAGAGTTATACGAAAAAGATTAAAAGATATAAGCATTTGCGAATAATAAGGTATCAGTTTTAAGATTTTTTTGTCGAAAATATATAAATGCATGTATTTGAGGAATAATAAATACATAGTTGTTTCCATATATCTACATTGGTCAATTATATAATAAAAATTCTACTGTACGTGACAGTAGTTCTAACATTTGACTAAAAAATTGAAGTTTCATGATTAAAATTAATTATTAATTATTAATATTTCTATTAATACGTATATTAATAGAAATATTAATTGTAATAATGTATATTAATATACATATCTATTTATGTGCTTATATTTGTAAAGCTAATTTTCATCGAGAATCAAATCTAATTAAATTATATATCTAAAATTAGGAAAGAGTAGTTCAACGGGTCGTCTTTATTTATACTACTATCCAATTCAAGAACCTAGAAAGCATTTTTGCATTCATTTAAAAATTGAGTTAGTGTACTGAACAATTCATTGAAGACGTTTACTATTTAATGATCAAATTACATTTATGACAAAACTGTTATTTAAAAGGTAAATTTTTATTTATTGGATATCAGATTATTTAATGACAATGCATATATTAAAATAATAGAAAACAATCACATTTAATATGTATATAATATATAATTATAATTATACATATATATACATATATAATTATAATATATGTATAAATATATAATTGATGTTGAAATATTAGTTATAATTTCATGAAGAGCGACTTAATGTGGACTATTGACACCTATATAAATAGCAACTCAGTACTGTTGAGCAGTAATACCCAACAATATTATCATTAAAAAATTTAGCAGCATGTCGATTAGCAAAAATACATATTTGCACTATAAATGCAAAATAAAATATTCATTTGATTCCATTTTTAAACCAGAATGTCAATTAAATGAAATGTAATTAGAAGAAATTTTCCTCAGTGTTTTATAAAATCATTTTCTGGTTACATATGGTTAACGTATATATTTTGTGTTTTATTACAGTTAAAAAAATTGACAGCGAAAAATTTAAATTACTTTCCAAAAATGATATTGATAATATTATACCAGCACACCATCCGTCGAAAGCTTTATTTGAGTTCTCATATAGTTTCCATAAATATTCTGAAGAATGTTTTGAAACAAATATTAATAATGCAACTCAATCCAAAATGTCTGCAACAAATGAAGCCAATGTAACTAAACCTCAAACTAATCATGAATGTGCTTCCGTTCAGGCCGATATGTCCGATTCTTGTTTACAAGATTGTTCTGAACAAAATATGCTTGATGACTCTAATGCAACAGAAACCAATTTATACAAAACGTTTTCAAATGAAATAAATACTAGTTTTGACATAGTAAATTTTGAAAACTATAAAAAATGTTACAGTCAAAGTAAATATACTTAAATTATTATTATTTACTTATTAAAACAAATTTGAAAAATTTACGACTTAAATCATATAATTGACGTTAAACGATGCGATTAGGTCAATATTAAAGCTCTAATGCATCTGCTTTACGTCAATTCGTAAAATAATTATTGTATTGTTTTAAATAAATACACATTTTTTTAGTTCAAAAAAACAAAGACCTGTACAGACTGCTAGATGACGATAAAACCATATCAGGCAATGCGATACTTCTCGCATATGCAAAAAATTCAGATATTTCGATTTTTCGAAAAACATTAAGTCGAATCATAATTGATCACGAATTATCTATGTCTAAAAAATCTTTACCTGAATTTGCGTAAGATGCTATTTCATTTAATATTAATTTGTATTTACAATGTATAACTTATGTTAAACAATTGGTAATACTGTCAATCTATTGGATTTATAAAAAATTCTTTTTATTTCAACCAAATTATTCCCTGATAGGAATCAGTTCAATTTTACATTTTATGTTTTGCATGTTTTTTATAATGCATGATAAGTATTGTATCCCACAGCTGTGAATGTGTGCTTATATATGTTAATGATTTGTAATTACTTCTTTATGCTAATAATATAACACGATATTAAATAAGAAACATTCTTACATTTTTTATTGTAGCATATGTAGCAAAAGGTTCATAGAATTATCTCAATCAATTATTGAACTTTTTCCTAACGAAAAAAAAGATTTATATTATGAAACATCTTATACCGTATACGAGAAAGATGACATAAACCTGGAAAAAAAGGCTGTGCGAGCTAATTCGACTGGACTTTTGTACAATGCTTATTTAAAAGTAAGAGATCAGTTAAGGACCGCTGGATATATATTTCCGAAAAAAAAGAGAGTATTACAAAACACGTTAATACCTAAAGGTAATTTTATGTACGAAAGACTATGTTAAAATAATTCTAATGGAAAATTATTCTATTAACAAATAAAAGACTATTTTTGTTAAATACCAGTGTTAATACTTATGTTTTCAACGCTTATGTCATTTAATGATGTATCCTAATGAATGTTTTATTTATATACATATTACAGAAAATTCTCGCACAATAGTTGATTTATCTATTTTGTACGAAATAATAGATGATGACGATATAAAAAAAATTGATACTGCGAAATATGTATGGACTACATCATTTTATCATAGACAAAAAAGTTCCTTTGATAATAATAAAGGAATAAATATTATAAAGAAATTTCAGGTTTTAAAAGGTCAAGTGGCTTCATATTTGGTATGCACTTCAGTATTTCTTTTTTTTTATTGATCTTTTCAACCATTTATATATAGATTATTCTATTTTATGAATGAATTTTTCATGCAATTTGAATAACGTGATAATAAAAATAACTATGGTTAAATTTGAACTAAATTAAACACATTTTTTATAAGTCGATTAATTAAATTCATTTTTGAACAGTAACTTTTTAAATATTTGATCGTATTTTTTTAGATTCTGTCAGACTTTGAACAGCGTTACCCAGCGCAATCTAATAATTTAATAAATAACTGGGCCAGGATTGGAGATAGCATTATTAAAACTGCAAAAAGAAAATGCAAACCTCAATCAAAGAATAACATAGAAACCAATACCATCAATCTCACAAAAGAATCAAATTTTATAATCACTGATTATACAAATATAAATGATATTTTTGAAAAGCACAACACAATAGATGACGACAGTAAGTGCTACTATTATTACATTTTTATTTTTGTACATTAAGATATGCAACTTTCCCATATTTATGCAATTGTTTTAGTACTAATAAATCAAATAATATTTTTACATTAATATGCATTTCATTCTAATAAATCATATATGTAAAAATTAATTTTCAAAAATAATTAATTTTAGATTACAAAAATACTTTTGCATTTATTCTAATACCAGCTTTGATCAAGTATCCAATTAAGTCGAAGTCTGTCTACAATAACTGGAGACCTCTCAAAAGCGATATTTTCAGTTCATTTATCCGACATATCAACGTAAGTACTGTTATGAAAAGTATGAACTTTTTCCCTAATGTGCTAGTATACTTTACACGACTAATAATTTTTATAAAAGGAAGAATAAATTAAATCATATTATCAAACTCATCAATACGTACCTAAAAACATTAAAATATAATATGAAAGAAATGTGTACCCCGCTGAAAGAATTCAGCTGAGAAATCAGTTGATTTTTCCGCTAAGAAATCGGAAGAATTCGGAGAAGAAATAGGAGACATTCCTCATGTCAAATTCGCATTTTTGGCTGAAAAATCAACTAAGAAATCAGTTAATTTCTCAGCTGAATTTTTTCAATAGAATAGTCTATATCGTCGACTCGTTCGGAAACTCGTTTATAGTCTTGTAAAAAAATATTATTGTTACTTGTAACAACGTTTTATTATCGTTAATGAAAAGTTTTAATCTTATAACTATATATTTACGGAAATGTTCTACTGTCCTTATATTTCATATTATTGAACTTTGTTTATTCATTCTTTTTAATTAATTGTACTATATTTCGTCTAATGAAACTCGATCTGAAACTAGACTGCTAGATTTCGTACGAACCGTCGATCTATAAATGTAATACGATTAAATTATAATTAAAAATTAAAATATTAAATTTTTTAGAATCACGACAAGCTGCAGGCATTGGTCAGAGAAGTAAAGTCCAATTACGAACAAAATTGTATTTCTGATCAAGCATATATCGTGTGCTGTGGACCATTACAGTGCTCAAAATGTTGCCATGCAGTAGTTGATGATTTTGTATATGATTTTGATTTAGTTATAAATGCCGTAGATTTTCTTTTTAAATTATTTTTTGTACTTAAGTTAGAGTATCCGTTTGCATGCCCACATGTGTGGTGTTTTTTGCAAAAACATGTATTCGAAATGGAAAGAGATAGAAGACTATTAGGAACCCAAAAAATTAACGAACTGATTGCAGATTTATTAAAAAGTTAGTGCGTTATAGTTAAGTTATATTAATAACAAAATAAGTTAATAAGCAAAAGGAATTTTAAGTTTAAAATCGTGATTTTTTTTAGTGTAATATTAAGTGAAAGAAAATCATTTAGTTCTGATAGTAACCGATAATAATAAGCTTGTTTTAATTTTATGTTGAGTTTTTATAATTCTTTTTTATTTTTGTTATTGTTTAAAATAGTTTATTAACTATGATTAAATAACAATAATTTTTTCCATGTATATACAGATACGTAATAAATTGTAGAGTTATATCTTCTATAATTTATCATAAAGGATTATCTATTAAAATTAATTAAAGGCAATATTTCAAGTATATTAACATTTGATATCAAATCTTTTGTTTTTTTCAAGAATAGTTATATTTTTATTTTAAAACGACGTTATTTCGAAAAAACTTGTATCTGTAGGAGACATTATCCACCTGTACTCTTAGTAAGATTTTATTTTTGTAAATTTGATTTTATTTTGTAATACACGTAATAACGAAAATATTTTTAGAATAAGTTACTTCGAAATTTTTTTACGCATGACTTCAATGCTCATATTATTGTCGTGTTGCGACATATAAATATACGTCTATATTAATATTAGATTTATTTACTCTTTTTATTTTGTAATTCATAAAAAATTTCTCGTATAAAACATTAATATAATTTTATTTTTAAAAAATGGATCTTAATCGAGATGTTTTAAAATTAACCTGTCAGTTGTATAAAAATGTAAATTTGACAAGAACTGATATTCAATTCATAATAACACTGTTCAGAGAGTTTATTTCAACGTCTTATAACTCGTTTTTGTTGAAAATGTTACAACAAAATTTATATAAAGCAATCAGTGATGAAATCGCTAGAGAAATCAGTGAAACTTTTGATAAATATAGAGATCCTTTTGAAAACTATAGTACCGAAGACAAAAGATTAGTATTGTACAAAAAATTGGATTTATACATTAAACCGAAAACACATTTAATAAAAACTGAGACATTTAATAGAACAAATAGAAATAAATTGTGTATACATGAAAAAGAAATTACACTGACTTATTTACCTATGAAAAATTCTCTTAAAAATCTGTTGGAAATAGAAGGCTTGTTTGATGAATTAATATGTTATATGGATTTTTTGAAAAAAGAAAAAACTGTTTTGACAAATTTTATACAAGGTGAACTATGGGAACAACGAATTAAGAATTTTGATAAAAATGGAATCGGATTACCTCTACTTGGATATTTCGATGATGTTGAATGTGGCAATGCTTTAGGTTCCCATGCGGGAAATAATCATATTGGTGCTGTATATGTCACGATTCCTTGCTTACCACCAAGTTACGCTTCTAAACTTGAAAGTATTATTATGTTTTGCGTATTTCATTCCAAAGATAGAAAAAAGTATGGTAACAAGGCGATATTTGATAAATTCATTGAAGAATTGCGTGAAATAAGAGAAAATGGAATTGAAATAATTGCTAATAAAAAAAAATATAAAGTATATTTCCTTACTAGTTTAATATTAGGAGATAACCTTGGCGTTAATAGTATCATGGGCTTTGTAGAGTCATTTTCCTTAACAGTTTTTTGTCGAATGTGCTACGCTACGCCAGATATTGCTAAAACATTAACTGAGCAAGACGATTCGCTAATGCGAACTGTAGAAAAGTATGAAAATGATATTGAAAATATTAATGTTTGCAAAACAGGTATTAAAGAGCAATGTATTTTTAATAACTTATGATTTTCACGTAATAGAAAACAGTAGTGTAGATGTCATGCACGATATGTTTGAGGGAGTATGCAATTACGTGATGACTCGAATATTATTAACATTAATTTTAGACGATAACTGTTTTTCTATAGATTACTTAAATTACAAACTACACACAGAGTATTTTGATTATGAATTATCAAATATTCCACCACAAATAAATATAGATTATATAAAGAAAAATAATAAGCTTAAAATGTCTGCAACCGAAATTTTGTTTTTTACTAGATATTTTGGAGTATTAATAGGAGACCAAGTTCCAAAAGACAATAAAGTTTGGGAATTATATAAAAAAGAATTGCTTGCTCTT
Organism: Tetramorium bicarinatum; assembly: GCA_928718305.1. Lineage (NCBI taxonomy): Eukaryota > Metazoa > Arthropoda > Insecta > Hymenoptera > Formicidae > Tetramorium > Tetramorium bicarinatum. The sequence goes on from OV788327.1 coordinate 30,230,653, forward strand.
GAGCAACGTGTAAGACCTCATTACCCGACGGTCTACAGTGATGACCCCAACGTGATCCATATCTACATCCTTGGTATGGACGAGTAAAAGAACTCTACGAGTCGAAACAGGCCCGCCGTCTCCAAGTCACAGACATTTAGTCGCCGTAGCGGCTGTAACGAAGCATCTCCGTCGCTCAATCAGATCACGAGCGTACGGACAACCCACCGCCTGTCCAGAGACCGCGCGTCTCATACACGAATTTTCGCCTCGATCAATCCCAGAGTGCGAAGGGCATTATAGAGCATCCTCGCATGCTATCATCGCTGATCGTCAGTACCTGGAAAGCGATCTGATATTCTCGAAGCTGATACTGGTCGCGAGGTTAGAACGCGCGCTCAACGTTCGTGCTAAGGAAGGCCCATCTACAATCACATCGTCAGGCTATCCTCCCTGGACTCTAGGTCAAAGCCATTGCATATCGCCAGCCGAGGGAACTCAACCGAACTCAGGACTGGAACACGAGGACTACATGCGTGAAACCACCGTCACCGGCGCCTTCACCATTACATCCCCGCTGCAGGACATCAAGACGAACAACATCGTCGTTGCGTGAGAAAATGAACGTAACCGAGTTCAAATATTCCTTTCGCGCGTAAACTTTTTGCTCGGCCGTTGCGTATTTTTCCACACCCATTGTACGCATGCGCCACATACATCGCCGTGTAAATAAGTTATCATTTCCGCGTCGATAACACGTTCAGTAGATAAGTTACCATTTCCGCGTCGATAACACGTTCAGTAGATAAGTTACCATTTCCGCGTCGATAACACGTTTAGTAGATAAGTTACCATTTCCGCGTCGATAACAAGTTAATAGATAAGTTACCATCGCCGTGTCGTTACCGGTATAGCGCGAGTTACCTTCAGTTCAGGAATAATTACATACAGTTATCAATTCTCTATGCATAACGCGCCGTGCGCAAATTAAACAGTGTGATCACCGCACAAATCGCACAGGGTCTATAAAGCCACGCATATACAATGCCAGTCACGCGTGAAACCCCTGAAGAAGAGCTTCAGCAAACCATCGCTTGCCTTCAAGCTGAAGTAATAACGTTACGCACTCAAGGTACAGCCATTGCCAGTCATAATGACGAACCAACCGGAACCTCTCAAAATGCTCAGCGCATCGAAGCCTTCTACCGCGCACCCAAAATTGCTCCATTTTTCAAAGCTGACCCGCCTTTATGGTTCATTCAGGTTGAAGCTCCGAAACGCCGGTATCACTAACTAAATCACGATGACTAACACGGTCATTGCTCATTTAGATATAGAAGCCGTTTCATTAATCAGTGACTTAGTTTCGTCACCTGATCCGACAAGCCAATACTCCATTATTAAAGAACAAATTGTTTCCACCTTTGCGGCCATCTCATTTGAGGCCAAGCTGCGCCAGCTTTTAAAAGGTCAGATTACTCTCGATGGAAAGCCTTCCCAGATCCTTGCGCGTATGCGTAACCTAAGTGGATCGTCGTGTAGTGATTCGGTTCTACGTTCGATATTTCTGGAAAATCTCCCTGAACAATGTCGCGCCGTACTAGCTGCTTCCAAATCGGAAACTTTACAAGATTTGGCCCAGCTCGCTGACACGGTCATGGACGCTTATGGTCCCCAATACTCCGCAATAGCATCCGCCTTGGTACCATCTACAATTCCCGCGATTTTAAACGCCGTAGCATCTGCCTCAAACATTAGTGCTCTCGAACGTAAAATAGACGAGATGCAAATACAATTTCAGAAATTGTCTGCACAAGTCAGATCTCGTTCTCGTTCCCGTGGACGGATTCAGAAATACCTCACCGCGTCAGAAATCTCGTAACCGTTCCGATGACGGAATATGTAGAATACATAGGAAATATGTAGAATACATAGGAAATATGGCGAAAAGGCCATACACTGCATAAAACCATGTGCATGGAAACCAGCAATTGAGCAAAAGTCAAACTAATAAGACCTCCGTCTATAGAGGCGGCTAACGAAGGTCAAGAAATGTCTAAGCGCCTCCACATACGTGACCGGAAATCGGGAAAAATTTTTTTGGTTGATTCCGGCTCAGATATTTCACTTATACCAGCTCCTCGCGATCACAAGATGCGCCCTTCCGGCAACAAGCTATTCGCAGCTAACGATTCACAAATCGAGACTTACAGTACTATTCACCTTAGTCTAGATCTCGGTCTCCGCCGTCCCATTGAATGGAAGTTCTGTATCGCTGCCGTCCCTTATGCAATCATTGGAGCCGATCTAATCTCTCACTACAACCTGCTTCGATCTAAAAAAACGATCTAAAAAAACGAAGGCTTATAGATCAAGTCACCGGCCTATATGTATCTGGAATCGTTAAATCAGTCAGCGTAATATCAGCTCAATTGATTAACTTCATACATAAATACTCATCGCTGATTTTTCCAAAGTCGTCGGTTCTGAGCAGTTCTCAAACCTAGAAGCACGCGGTGTTCATCATCATATAATAACTTCAGGCTCTCCTGTTGCGGAACGCCCTCGGCGTTTATCCTTCGAAAAACATAGAGCAGCAAAAGCCCAATTTAAGCGATACTGCGACGAAGGATTATGCAGACCTTCCTGCAGCTCGTGGGCAAGTCCCTTTCACTTAGTAAAAAAAAAAGAATGGCGAATGGCGAGTTTGTGGTGATTATCGTCGTTTAAATGCCATCACCATTCCCGACAGATACCCCGTACCGCATTTGTACGATTTTGCATCTGCGCTACACGGTAAATCGGTATTCACATCGTTAGATCTTTTCAGAGCATTTCACCAAATCCCTGTAGCCCCCGAAGACATACCTAAGACAGCGGTTATTACCCCATTCGGGTTGTTCGAATTCTGTGCGATGACTTTCGGTCTGCGAAATGCCGGACAAACTTTTCAACGATACATCCATCGCGCGCTAGGTGACTTAGATTTCGTTTTCACCTTCTTTGATGACATTCTCATAGCATCCTCATCCGAAGCGGAGCATGAAACTCACTTAAGGATCGTTTTTAATCGTCTGAACGATTATCACCTACGTATCAACTTAGAAAAATGCGTATTCGGTGTACCTGAACTAACCTTTCTAGGCCATACTATAAACGCTCAAGGATTCAAACCGACCGCTGAAAAGGTTCACGCTATTAACAACTACCCAAAACCTCGTACAGTTGAGGAGTTACGCCGATTCCTGGGTATCATTAACTTCTATCGCCGTTGTTTACCTAATGCTGCCCAAACGCAAGCCCCACTTAACCAATATATTACTAACTCGCGCAAACGCGATAAACGTGAAATTCTGTGGTCCACTGAAGCGGAAGCCGCGTTTCAACAGTGCAAATCTGATCAATCTGATATCCAATGCTACCTTATTAGCTTATCCGTTAGACCTCAGCCAAAATTATATTAGTGACGCCTCAGACTTTGCCATGGGCACAGCCCTTGAACAAATGTCGAAAGGATCTTGGAGCCCACTAGCTTTCTTTTCTCGCAAATTTACCCCTACTCAAATAAAATACAATACGTACGATAGGGAACTTACTGCAATTTATGAAGCAATACGTTATTTCAAACATCATCTCGAAGGTCGTGACTTTGAAATATTTACGGATCACAAACCGTTAACTTACGCGTTAAATCAACAGTCTGATAAGGCATCTCCCCGCCAAACTCGACAATTATCGTATATCGCGCAATTCACTAGCAAAATATCTCACATCCCTGGGAAAGACAACCTTGTAGCCGACCCACTATCGCGTATTGAAGCTATATGTTTCCCAACTCAAATGCAGTTGGAGGAACTATCTTCAGAACAAAATAAGGACACCGAATTATCCGAACTACTCAAGTCTACCAAGTCGACCCTAATCCTAAAAAAGTTAACTTGGGGACCCAACCACATTCCTCTTTATTGCGATATCACGAGCGAATACATTCGACCATACGTACCCATATCGCTGCATACTAGAATCTTAGAAATGTATCATAGTCAATCGCATCCTAGCGCTAAGGTTACCGATCGCTTAATCCGTCAGCGATACATTTGGCCAAACTTACATCGAGATGTAGCGCACTATTGTAAGAACTATATAGACTGCCAACAGTCAAAAGTCTCTCGCCATGTCAAAAGCGATCCGGATAAATTTATCGCCCCCGATGGACGATTCGTGCATGTTCATATAGACATAGTAGGCCCATTACCGTCGAGCGAAGGCTATCAATACTTATTAACTATGATCGATAGATTTTCACGATGGCCGGAAGCCATCCCTCTTTAAAAAACTTCAACTCACACCATTGCTCGCGCATTTTATGACAATTGGATATCCCGATTCGGTGCTCCAGCGACCATCACATCCGATCAAGGATCTCAATTTGAGTCTCAACTTTTCAAAGCCCTTCTTTCGCTCGTCAGTACACAGCGCATCCGGACCACTGAGTACCATCCCGCATCCAACGGTATGGTGGAGCGATGGCATCGCAGTTTAAAAGCCGCATTAATGTGTCATGCCGATTCTCAATGGACTTGTACACTCTTTACTGTATTACTTGGTTTACGCATGCACTTGCGATCCGACACTAATGCATCGCCAGCAGACTTCCTGTACGGCACACCATTGCGCATACCGGGCGAATTCTTATCATCAATCGATTTCAAACCTGATCCGCATATATTTATCGAGGAGTTTCGCGAGTACATGCGTAAGATTAAGCCAGTTCCGATAACGCATAATTATAAATCGCGAGCATTTTTCTTCAAAGATCTGAACGTTTGCACTCATGTATTCATGCTCGCTAAAGCAAAAAAATCACTCGAACGCCCATATGTCGGGTCTTACAAAGTTTTGAATCGTAATACTGACCACGTTTACACCATCGAAATTAACGGCAAACCTCGTACCGTATCTGTAGAACTGCTTAAACCAGCGTACTTTATTACGGACGATATTCCCCCTACAAATCAAGTTTCGCAAAGTCAACCATGTAATCCGCAGCCTTCAACAAGTTCGAAAGCTCCGTCGAGCCCTAAACGTGCCCTCACGTTCGCCGATAAGTTAGTTTGTGGGAAAACGCAACCCGCTGAAATCGTTTCGCCGTTAAAACCTATTCTTAAATGTTACTCTCGAAAATAAATATTATATATCTGCGATAGATTAAGACTAAAACAATATATTTATTTTTTTTAATAAGGGGGAGTACTGTAGGCACTATCCTATTCCTCTCTCGCGCCGCCATGATAGCCGCCGAGTGGGAGCAGCCAATAGCAATCTTTTATTTTCTCCTCATACGCTTGAGTTATCTCCCCATACACACACATTAACACACTTCGTTACGAGACGCGAGACTGTACGGATTGTCCGATAGTTATAAGACATTAATTATATAGAGTTCAATAAAGATATTGTGATATAAGTGCTTGCTCTTGAGCAACGTGTAAGACCTCATTACTCGACGGTCTACACCTTCCTCTGCTCGCACACCATCTGGCGCCTCGTATCGCTTGCAGATTTACTTTCGGATCCCGGACGGTCGATAAGGGCGGTAATTCAGTCACTGCCGAACCCGCACTCATCCGTCAATGCGTACCGCTTTGCCGTCCGTCAGGCGCGCTCCGCGACGCGAATTTTCTCGGCTGGCTAGGCTAGGGCTCGTCGTCCGGATGCCTCTCCTCGTATCGGTTGGCTGATCCCTTCAGCGAGATTCGGTCCTCCGGAATTCGGCCCTCCGCTCGTCTTTCCCTCGGGATCCTCTCGGCATTCCTAGTCTCCCAGGGAGAGGCCCGTGTGCCCGCGCACGTCACGTGCTCCCTCGCTCCTTTTCTGTCCGCTCCGTCGTCTCTTCACTCCTTGGTCTCCACCTCGCTGCACTCTTGGCTCACCACTCCAGTTATCTTATCCTATCAATTCGTTTAACGATTAGTTCCGATTAATATCCAAAGTCAACATTTCTCGACATAGACGGCACATTCGGATCCCACACCGCAGCGCTACAGATATGATATGAAAAAGGGGAATCGCCGCTCTCCCGCCCCGCAGGCGTGGGATGTGATATCTTGATTCCCTTTGGCTCCGCTCGGTCCGGTTAATCTTTGTGACGAGCCAGGCCACGTCGCAAGGTTAAGAAAAAACGCCAAGTGTACGCGCCGACATAAAAACAGTTTTCTCTACAAATCTTTTAATTTTTTTTTTTAAAAAGATTTTTTATCTATAAAAATAATATTATTAGAAATTATTTTCTTAAAAACGGTTTTCTATATAAAAATAAATTTATATAAAAACTATTAAAATAGAAAACATTTTTAAATAATAATCTTAAAAAACGAGTAATTATTGAGTGATATCAATTTTATCAGTGGCGCTCTTTAGTTGGGAATATGTCAGTGAGCCGTGCGCCTAGTAGTGTGCGTGGTAAAACTATCAGCAAAGGGCTCACATTATTCTAAAAACTTGGCGTTGTAAAAACTTTGTAATTTCGCGTATTTTAGTGCGTAAATACGAATTCGGCAGTAAAAAGTGGCTCTCGCCTGCGAAGCGAGATATTAATTCTTAAAGCAGACCACTATTAGATCTACCAACTCCTATTAATATTTCATATTGATGAAATTATGGATCTCTTTTAGGAATATTTCTAATAGTTCAAATTATTAGAGGATTATTTTTATCAATACATTACTGCCCAAATACTAAAATTGCCTTTGAAAGTATAATTCACATTATTCAAAATGTATCAAATATTCGTGCGGTGCCAATGCACAGTGTCCTTTCGGTATGCAAATGCACGGTGCGCTTCTTTTCGTGTGCATCTTTTCCGTGTGCAATTAACGGTGCGCAAATTTTGCATGCCCAAATGCACGATGGGTATCTTTTACGAATACAAATAAGCGATGCGCATCTTTCCGTGTGCAAATAAACGATGCGCATCTTTTCGTGTGCAAACGAACGGTGCGCATTTTTTTGTGGGCAAACGAACGGTGTGCATCTTTTTGTGCGCAAACGAATGGTGCGCATCTTTTGCGTGTCCAAATGAACAGTGGGCATATTTTCGTATGCAAAAGACTGGTGCGCATATTTCCGTGCGCAACTGAACAGAGCGAATTTTTAAATAAAATATTTCCTGTGTGCAAAAGACATTTTGCCAATAATTCTTGTGTCCAAAAGCACCGTGTCCAATTGAACCGTGTGTGCAAAGTATCATATTCAACATCTCTGTGTCCTTTAATACCGTATTCATTTGAACGGTGTCCAATTGAATGCCACTCGGTTAAAAAGCCTGTCCTGTACCGTTCTATTTTGCCGTGTATTTTTATGCTCTCGATGAAGAGGCCTAAGAGGGAGTTGGTATCACGACCGCTTAGTTTCATGACAACGAGATCATGATCTGGGAAGCTGAGGTTGTCGGCTCTATGTAATTGTCAACGTGTGGATGGTCCACGTCGATTACCTTTTCGAGTATTTGTTTTGCCAAGGATTTTTCAAGTTTAAGTCCGTGTTTGCATATGCAGAAGCGTAGGTTGTGGATGCTGCAGTGTAAGTTAATATTCGTCTCCCCCGTATAGTGTTCCGGGGTAGAATAGACCTAGGGCATTCCCTGCCTGTCGTAAGAGGCGACTTAAAGGGTAATCGGACCTGCCGAATAATCACAGGCAGACAGAGAAGGAGCGAGCGACACAACAACATCGTGGCTAAGGTGCTGTCATCAGCATCGGAGAACACTTGGCAGAGATGATGGTGTCCCCTCCGCTTAGTCAAGCAGAAGACTCGCTGAGTCAGGTGATGGCGCGTGGGTGTCCCGGAGAGCAATGCAGAAGCAGTTTTCCCGGGGCACACACATTAAGCGCAGGGATGGACACCGGAGGTGGTTTAGTGAGTATACCGGGCCTTGCACGCGGAGGTCAGGAAACCGCTCTTGTCCTCCAAACCCGGCCTCCCTGACCTCCAGTCCCACACTCCCCGCCAAATTTACTGGCGGAGGATGTGCGTAATGCATTCCATCTTCGTGATAAAAAAAAAGATTAATATTTTGTCACTTGTAACGGCGCATCTGGCGAATTCTACGTAGTCTTGCTGAAAGACTTGGTACGTTCGGTCGACGCTGTGTCGAACGTACTTGACTCCGCGTCGAGCTGTGTACGTACATTTGGATAATAGGTTCGCTGCGCTGGTAAAGATGTTACCCATGATGGCCGTGCATACGACCCGTAGACGCTTCTCGGACTCTCTTGTGCTTCTCGGTGGTACGTGCACGTGAAAGGGGCTCAGGTCGTCAGTCTGTAATTGAATAAGCAGTGGTTTGTCGTCTATTGTCGCCAGTTGAAGCTCGTACTATGTCGCTATTGTCGGGCGTTGGTAATCGTGTCGCCGTATGCACGGAACGACGATTCGCGGATGATTGATCCGAATAAGGTTCCGCTTGTTAGCGTAATGCGTTAATTTTGTACTTTGTACAATTGTCGGTTCGGCCAGGTATTCATTCGGAACGAGTATCAGCATTAGTACGGTTCTAATGTATAGGACGTGATGAGGAAGGAGTCAATGTCCCCGGTGATTTGGAGATTGCTGCCGCTGGCGTAGTCCTCGTCGATTTCCAGCGGTTGTAGGAGTATCAGCGCCGTTGTTGTTCCTCTTCCTCTCATTCCATGTCGTAGACATCGTCTATGATGACGACGGTTGCTGTCGACCGTTGTCTAGATGGGCCGGGGATCGGGGGGGAGGGGGTGATGGTGGTGATTGTCCCCGTTATCGCGCTACTTTGACCTTTCCTAGGAACGATGCGTTTGACGTTACAACCGATAGTTCATCTCACAACAGCGTCGGCACCTCGTTGTCGGAACTCGGAGGTCCTCGAGTCTGATTTTGTATAAAAATTTAAAATTTGTTTATATTCATTCTTCATTTCTGTTCCCACAAGCGTGACCGAAATAGATGTCCACCCGGGCAGAGCCGCCATGCCTTTTTTATTTTAAACATCGGGTAAGCTTTATACCGCAGGAGGGTCGGCAGGTACTCCTGGGTTTGATCGCTTGCGGCTGGTTTTCCCCCCAACCGTACATCCCATGGGCACGCACCATACCACGAGATTAGGGGAGTTTTTTTATAGAGGTCATCTTCCTCGCGATCCGGACGGTTAAGCCAAGACCCTCGGTCCTCCGCGTGCTGCGAGACATGTCCACGACACACGGGGGATTACGGTATGTGCCGGAAAGAGAATAAATTCCCCCGTCTGCCCCATTGTCCGCGCCCGGTTATTCTCCCTATCTTATTTGCGGGTAACTCCATCTGGAGGTCGTTTCCCTATCCGCAACCCGGGGACGCGCTTCATGCTCCTGGGACGTGGGAGTGATAATCCCCCCATCAACCAGAGCCGAGACGACGAGCGTAACTCTAACTGTGTATCGTGTGAGTGTACACGCTTCTAGTCGTCGGCGGTTTGATTTAATTAGATTAGAGACCAAGGTGAGATGAAGGGTCGTTAGAAATTTTTCCAAATTTCTCTAGGACCAGTAATTTCGAAGATGTCGATTTTTCAAGTTGTACAGGTTTTTATTTTTAACATTTCAATGGTGGCCGACGAAGCGACGGAACTCGGTGTAGTTGTGCAGTGCGTTGTGTAGGCACTGTGGAGAGCTTTCAGAGGAGATGATGCTCGTTTCTTCAGGATCAGTAGTTTCGGAGATGTCAAATTTTTTTACGTTTGTCAAGACGTATTTTTAACGGCCGATCAAGGAATGAGATCCGCTGGCGTCTTTCAGGGTGGTGCCGTGGAATTTTGAAAACGAGCCCAGACTCGTCTCTCTCGGACAAGCGGAGATAAAAATTTTACTAACTTTGAAACATCCAACATCTTGCATGTATGTACAACTGTCGTTTTAGTTGATTCTAATCATCCAACATCCCGCAAGCATATGCAAGTATCCTTTTAGGTTCTTTTTATCATACAATGTCCTGCATGTATGTACGAATGTCCTTTTAGGTTCTCCTTATTTTCCAGCATCCCGCATATATGTACAAGTATCATTTTACTAATTTATAATTTTCCAGCATCCTGCATGTATATACAAGTGTTATTTTACTAACTTGAAATTTTCCAATACCCGCATGTGTGTACGAGTGCCCTTATAGGTTCTTGTTATTTTCCAGCATCCCGCATGTATGTACGAATGTCCTTTTAGGTTCTTGTAATTTTCCAGCATCTCGCATGTATGTACGAGTGTCATTTTAGTAATTTGTAATTCTACATCCCGCATGTATGTACGAGTGTCCATTTAGGTTCTCTTTTTTTACAATATTCCGCATGTATGTATGTATGTTCTTTTACGTTCTCCTTATTTTTCAACATCCCTTTGTATTGTTGGTATTTTCCAAGATCGTAAGTCTATGTACCAGTGTAATTATAATAACTTGTAATTCTCCAACATCCCACATGTGTGAGTGTCTCTTGATATTCTCCTTATTTTCTAACATCTCGCATGTACATACAAGTGTTGTTGTACCTTGTCCTTATTTTTCAAGACCGTTAGTTTATGTATGTTTCTCCGTAGTACCTGAGTTTCCCGACCTTGTGCGTGTATGTACTTGTGTTAATTTAGTTTTTCCGTATTTTCCTATCTCGTGCATGTATGTAAAAGTGTTGATTAATCATCTTGACGTTAAATTTCTTCATTTATAATTTCAGGTTAGCGATCATAGTGTTGACTTTGTCGTGTGGTGCGGAAGCTTTTTGACGAATCTTCCTTCTACGTACGCGCCTTGGTACGTGTTTATTATTTTTTATTATTTCTGTATATTTATTATTTTTTTCAGTTTCGTTAGTCAAATATCGAGATGGCTGAGGACGACAGGGAGTTGCAAGAGGCGACTACCAAGTCGGTGGCGATTTGGACAAAGACTTTTTTGCATTGCCCGATCAACGAGGTATGGCAATTTCTTATTTCAACTGAATATATCGATATTACACGATGATTAAATATGTTGAATTATCATAGCATGTTTGAGTGCGGCGCGATGCATCATCGATTTGACGCCACCGCGAAGCGACTTGCGCAATGGATTCAGGCAATTCGAGTGACAATGTTGACGCCGACGCTTCCGTCGCTGGCAACTACGACGATTTCGTAGATGATGGTTCGGAGGCCGGTTACGACGGTGAGGACGAATGGTCGTCATCGGAGGAGGATAACGACGACTATGAACCGCTTGTCAAGCGAGCACGTTGAGTATAAGAAACAAGTATATTTTTATCATATTTATTACTTTGATTATATCTTGATTAATGATATTTATATTTAGTTATGTTTCAGACGCGAATGAAAAATGGAAATTGTTCAACGAATGTATGTGACTGTTGTAGTTCAGAAGCTACCACAGTGCAAGCTTGCATTTTCGACTGCATAGCAACGCTCACGCCATGGGCGAGCGGAAATGCAAGATTGCTAAGATGCCGAACTTAAGCTGTAAGACCGTGCACGACTGACACAATATTGACCAAATATGGTCCTATTAAGAATTATCACCCCACCAAAATTCCTGACAAATGGCACTATAAAAGCGCCCGTTTAATCGCCACTCGCGGGAGCTCTATAACAAATCTATAACGAATATCAGGGCCAAAGTTATTACTGTGTCAATCGTGACACGGAAATTATCGTCGAACGCGAACGCGTTCTTTAAGGCGTTACACCACTGTAGAATTTTCAAAAAATTGATTTTTTTTATTGACTTAAAAGATGCTTTAAATCTTCTAGAATAAGGGATAAAAAGTTTTATACCCGTACAAATTTTTTGAAATTCTAAGCTCTTTCCCAAGCGCGTCGAACTGCTCTGAAACGACTACCTGCGGCACATAGATATCTGCTGGAAGAGTATAGCCTAATGACTTACTTTTCGAATTCTAACTTCTCTAATACATAAACAGATGTCATTAGAAGGAGTTTGTGTTCCTTTAAAAGCATTTTCAAAATACACGAAAATACGTTAGTATAGCGTCAGTACATCTACAGAAAGGATATCATTTTCTCGCTTGAAATTACGATTTTTGTGTGTAGTGCTGATTTTTGACAGTTTATTTGTAGCCTTACAGTTCTTATAAGTTACAATGAGTGACAAAAAAATGTTCACGGGCAAGAAAGGTACGAAAACGTCGTATTCAACGCGGCGTCGGAGCAGTGTGTCAGCGAGACGACCGTTGAATAGATTTGAGGCTGAGAGCGATTTGATAAGAGTCAGTGCTTCTGCCAAAAAATTAAAAGTTGATGATGAAGATTTCGATCCGTGACGAGTTGCTAAATCATTGCTTGGGAGGCTACACGCAAAACAGCAACGAAAGTTTCAATGCTACTGTTTGGAACTTGGCTCCTAAGTCTTACTCAAGTGGCAAAAAAGTATTGAATGTAGCGACTGATATTGCTGTGTGCAATTTTAATGATGGTCTGACTAATATTCTGCGAATTATGAAAGTTTTGCAGATAGATATTGACCTCCAAGCATACAATTTTTGTTGTAAAGCCGATGCTATGCGAATCAAGCACGCCGAGCTGTCTTTGACAGATGCGACAAAAGAGGCACGCATCGGCATAAAATCGACGAGGAAAGAAAATGAGGAGGAATATTTGAGCAGGGAAAGATAGCTTTAGGTAGCTTTAGGTCCTGGGATAGCAGATTAATTGTAAAGATTTTCAAACAGTTAAATTTTTCATTTTTTTACGCCCATAACACATCTCAAAACTTTAAAGGCGTTTTTCTCAAAATACGATTTTTTTAAATGCGGCATAATTCCAACAATTTTTATTCTATTCTCTCCAAATTCACACCATATCTTTAAAATATCATTGAAGAGAAGTACGTACGGGATTTTCAATAAGTTGATTTTAACATTTATTGACAAATGATTGCCCCTTTTTTGGCAAAATTGAACTTTTTAGTTCAAATGCTCGCCAATCACACAAAAATTAATGTTTTTAAAATCCCCTACGTATTTCTCTAGCTATACTTATGTAGATTAAGAGAAAATTTTTTGTTCTTCTCCAGATTCAAATTTGCGTCAGTTACACTGCGTGCCGCAAAGCGCCTCAAATTCATTGTTACGTCCAGCGGACTCCACGATTTCTCCCATTTGAGCAAAGAGGGGGGCGACTGGCAACGAGCGATCCACACGTGCACCCACTTATCTTATTTTAAATAAATATTAAAAACCATAAAAGGTTTAAAAGCAGAAGAAGAGATGTCGTGCACGTGTGGCGTTGACAGACGCCGGTCTTCCGTAATGAAAAATAGATACATCTTATCAACGATTTCTCCAAAAACCGAGCGAGGCACATAGGCCGACGCGTGAAATTTACGAGTTCACGCGACAGTCATTGCGCCGATAGCGTCCACTTGTCGTGGGAAAACCACTTGAACGCGGAGGAATCCGCGTAGTTTAAATTTTAAGGAAAAACAAGCTTAGTTTAATCGTAAAATACAAGGACATTTACGACCAAATTACCTATGAGGAACTTGGAGCCAAACTATATGGCCGTTTCTCGTATTAACATTAAGGAACCCGAAAACCGCTCAACGAATCAAAGGCCCAGATTCATTATTCAAATACCCACCCTTCAATTTTCCAGTATATAAACCCGCGATTTCGGGCTTAGCGCGGCTAATTCTCTCAGTATTCTCGCAAGTAATCGCAGTCTCACACAGACTTTTCTCCGCGCCATCAAAGTATTCTCGGTCAGTGCTACTTATTAAATTAAACTCAGTTCCGCGAGCCGACCTGACGCTGGACCTGAGCTTCTAAGGTGTGCCGACCCAGCTTCTGGAGAGAGTCTACCTGTCGCACTATTAGAAGAATCATCACCAGTGAGTCTTCATCATTTTCCTTCTTTCTTTTATTAACGCCGCTTTGCCCATCGCGAACTGTCCCGCGAATTCTAACTCCCCTCAACGGTTATCGCGATTCTTAAATCCCTTCTCTCGCGACTGAGTCTTAAAACCTTGATTCTCTGGATGACCAGCTGGATCGAGCGCTTTTTATTCAGATCCGCGAATCTTGAATTCCATCTCTCATTCCTTCCGAGTCTCGAGACCTTGATTCTCTGGGAAACCAGATGGATCGAACACTCTTAATTGGGATTCGAATCCGCGAACCTTAAGTTCCTCCACTCGCGCCGTTCCGAGTATCAAAACTCTTGATTTTCCTGGCAATCAGGTGGATCGAGCGCTTTTGATTCGGATCCGCGAATCTCAACCGTCATCTCTTTCTTCTACTCTTCTGACTTCGGGGAAATCCCGATCGACCAGTCCACTCTTACAACTCTAGAAATTTCCTGATCCTTTCCCACGCGAGCGCTTACACTGATGTAATTATGGGCATGCACGCACGCACGCACGCACGCACGCACGCACGCACGCACGCACGCACGCACTTAGATAAGAAATTATAGGTCTGACCAACATTATATCTATTAAGACCTGTTGTATTTTTGCCATAATAGTATTAATAAATTATTACTTGACAAACCATATATATTTCATCCTAAATTTGTGACCATTTTTTTCTTGTTTTTTATAATAAATGTAAGTAAATTGTAAATTCATTCTTAATTTATTTAAATCACCCTTAACTTCTCTCCGCTCCCTGAGAATTGCACGAGCTCCTATCCCGAGTAAAAGAGATTGAATTCTCTTTCTCAAAACAAGGACCCCGAGTGCACTGTTTCGACTTTAGCATCATAGCGTCTGTCCCAGATCTAAATTCGGAACTTTAAACACGTGTGCTCGATTCGCCAGCGCAAACGGGCGAGACTACAAGGAGTCCGTTTCGTCCTTCCATCCCCTCCATCTCTCCCTTCTTGGGAAGCCTTTCCTTCGCTTCCTTCATCTCTATAAATTCCAAGGTTTGGACGTAACATCAACATGCCTCGCGAGAATGGCTCCAACGTCGCCATTTTGTACTATTTTTGAATAAATATTTTTTTTGAACACTTAAAGACATGGTTAATAACATGCTTCAATATTATTATTCTCTTACTCTTCCTTCCATCCAAAAAAAAATCGCAAAAAAACGTTTTATTTTAGATTTCTACAGTGGTGTAACGGCTTAAGAAGAATTGTAACGACTCTTCGAAATATACGTGTAAGGGATATCAAGCTAACTTGTTGATTGATATTACTTACGAAACCCAGAAGAATTCCTATCTGCACGCCTTAAGTTCTAACTCTTAAGACGGAACGAATCCCAAAATTTCTTTGTTGCGTCGAGAGGAACAACAATATCTTACCTTTTAGAAGAAGACAACGTGAAAACCATTTCACATTATATCACTCCGGAAAGAACTCACTGACTACACCGAATTCAACATATTTCGATATTATAAACTAAATGGAATAGATCACATATGTTTATAGAAAATCTAACAATCACAGTACGGAACAATCCAGGTACCATTGCAAAACACTCAGAAAAAGATCAAATAAATTTCTAAGGAGAAAAAAAAGAACCCTTCTAAAATATTAATGTATGTAGAGAAAACGAAAATATAATACAATCAGCCTCCAATAACCAAGAAACACTAGCACGTATAGTGCGATGAAAGAGTAAGCTGTTGCGCTTATATTCCTACTACGATGAATTTTACATACAAGTACGTCTAGAGCCCTCTAGCCCTCTAGCGGACAGTCAGAGAAGCTTCTTTGGTGAACTCATAAGCACTCGCGCGAAATCAAATATTTGGCATTTACAAAATAATTGTTGATATTTATTGCGAAAATTTACAAAAAAATCTCATTTATTAATTTTTGAAAATACCACAAATATTGCACAAATGGCATGTATCTTTAAAATGTTAATAAATTTTGCACAAATGATATATACACATGATCTTACAACTCAAATATTATGACTAATAAACATAATTTATTAGTATTAGGTGTACAACTTTGCTTCCGCCGTTTTCCAATAGATGGCTTTAGCGGTAAATGGTGGCCGAAATAAATAGATCGTAGACGTCATACAATAAGCTTAGGCATTTGTAAACATAACGCCATCAAAATATTAGTCGATTTGTGTCTGCATCATAAAGTTATTCTCGATTAAAAATGTTAGGAGCCAAATTCTTGTCATTTGCGGGAAGTTTAAATTTTCTGCTTCAATATGAAGAAATCTGCGGCTGAGGCTCATCGAATGCTCTCAAATACTTATGATGAGGTCGTTATTAGTGAAAAAACGTGTCGAGAGTGGTTTCAATACTTTAAGAACAGTGATTTTGACATCGAAAACCGGCATGGCGTAGTGTATTATGAGCTACTAAAACTGACTGAAACAATCACAGGCGATCGGTATCGAAAGAATTGAAGCGTTTGAGCCGAGCATTGAAAGACAAATGGCCGCAATACAGCGATAGACACGATAAAATGATTTTGCAGCATGACAGTGCTCGGCCACATGTTGCAAGACAGGTCAAAACATACTTAGAAATGCTCAAATGGGAAGTCCTACCCCACCTGCCATATTCTCCAGACGTTGCTCCTTCTGACTATCACTTGTTTCGATCAATGACACACGGCCTGGCTGACCAGCACTTCCGTTCTTATGTAGAAGAAGTCAAAAATTGGATCGATTAGTGGATCGCCTCAAAAGATGACCAGTTTTTTCGACGCGGGATTCGTATGCTGCCCGAAATATGGGAGAAAGTAGTGGCCAGCGATGGACAATACTTTGAATCGTAAATGTATAACCACTTTTTCACAATAAAGCCTCGAATTTCGAAAGAAAAAACGGCGGAAGCAAAGTTGTACACCTAATATTTATATTTAAACGTATTTAGCTAAATAGAGATTTTCAACGTTCATTGACAAACTTTTTTTTATAAATTTGTGTCAAGATATCACGATTATATATAACTATCACGAATATATTTTTATAATATATGTATATTTTGAATTTTGATTAGAGTATTTCGGAATTTTACGGATTTCTCCAGAAACTAACGTAGCACGCTATTTTATTATTATGACAATAATTATAAGAAATGTTTAACCGAGTTACAATAAATGATATAAGTATGTACATCAAGTACAAATATTTATTTGGTGCATTTGGCGGGATACACGTTCCAAAAGCTGTTTTAAAGAAGGATGAGATATATTATTACATTAAAGTATAAATGTTTTAACGATTTATACAACATATCGCATAGATTATAGGATATACGATTTATTGAAGTAATTATTGCATTTTAATGTATATAAGTATATTCTTAAGTGCACATTTTTTAATGAAAGAAATTTAATTTAAGTTCAAGTATATACATGTTTAATAGCAAATAAAAATATAATACAGAAATATAACATATTAAAGTATTAATTTATTTGTAACGATGCCCCCCATAGCGAGCATTGTTTGCTCGACGAACGTCCGTCGGAAGCCACCCGAACAATAACCGATCGGGCGGAAAGGCGCGGTGCGCCCTTTTTTAAACTAACAGAAGGAGGCCGGAGTAATAGCGCGGGAAGCGCGTTATACGCCTAAGTCCGCTCGGGCATTTCCGGCAAGCGGCCGAGCGGCGCCGACCACAGCGTGGCGGCAAGGCACCGCCACCCCACGCGAGCGACGCCGAAACCGAATGCGCATGTGCCACACGCACAAATGCCCACCGCCACCACGAGCCCAGCGGGTATATAAACCCGCGTTCTCGGAAGGAAGAGACTTTTTTTCCCCGGCAAGCTTGCCCAAGAGACACTGTCTCCTCCGCAAAGCCGAAATTGCCGCACCGATCGCCAGAGTAAGCCCGGGAGAGTTCTCGGCCGCCGCCCTCCGTCGATCCGTACCTTTCTCCCGCCCGGAGCTAGCCCGACGTAGTGAGGTGAGAACATTCTCCGCCCCCGCTAAGGATTTTCCGGCCGTCGGCTACTCCGCGCCACGAAAAGCACCCGACCCTCCGCTCTGTCGTCCCGTTTCAGAAGGTGAGAGGTTTTCTCCGCCCTAGCTCGGGATTTTCCGGCCAGACGATAGGCCTCTACCTCGAGCCGCATCGCACACCCAGAGGGTATCGGAGTTTCCGTGCCTTCCCCGAAGATTCTCGGGAGCGAGCCGGACATCCTATCTCGAAGCCCCGGCAAGCAACAGAATCGCGAAACCATTTCGAAACGGACTCTATTCCGACCGCTCAAGCGTCGCGCATCGCGCGGTACCATCCGCGACACGGTCACGATCACCCCGAAACACGAATTTACCGACCGTAAATTACCACCGCACTAAGTGCACCGCATGATAAATCGCCGATCTTACGCACGATACAACCCGTCTTACGCCGACGCGGATCCGAGATAACACGGGAAGAATCCCTATTCATCCGCGCACCCGTTATTAAAACCATTGTATCAATCTCGCCGCAGACGAATCCACGTCCTAATACTGTAAATTGGAAGATTATAATAAATGTTTGTAATTTGTCACTCTAAAGTCCGAGCGTGTTCTATTTCTTAACTACCTACTCCGAACCCAGGAATTCCCGACGAGCTAATCCGTGCTGGAATCAAGAGCTTCGGAAGGTAGATCGTTTTATATTATTACACACTTTATATAGTATACACTATAATATATATTATACACTTTATACACTATAATATATATTACATATAATCTGTGACTTTGTAAATAATTAATTAATTACTATTCAACCTTAAAAAAATGTGATTCTTCGTTTTTATTAAAAAAAAAAACTAGTAGAAAATTCACTAAAACAACTTTAGCATTGTCAGCATGGCAATACAGATCGTTTCGTCTTTTTAACAAAAGCATTTCGAGTTTGCAGTGAACTCGCTGGCTGTCGTCACTGCCACATCATTTTGATTCACAGCACATTACTTTAATATCGCAACATTTCCAAGAATCAGACAACGATGACCTGAAGTTTAAAATTTTGTCGGAATTTTATATTTTTATTTTATTTAGTATTTATCTGTGTGTTTATACATTTTGGCAGTTTATATTATCTTAATATTCGTGAATTGATAAAGTAATTAATAAATTCAAAACTGCCGAAAGTAGGAACGTAGGAAAGTAGGAAAGTAGATGTTTATGGACATTCCCATTTGTTGATGATTCTATGGCTCGGAGAAATTGACAATATTTGTTTGTACAATATTTTCAAAGATAAAACTCTTATTGAACTTTTATTCTTTTATCCTTTACTCCTTTTATTCAATTTCTGGGTATCTGTAGTGAAAATGTTTATTACGTTTATAATCATATATTTATATGCATATTGAAAAAAATGTATATTTATATATGTAACAAAATTATATGTTAATTTTTTATATTAACATTAATGATTTTATGTCTTATCACGCAAGTTTTTCATAATTTATTTTTTCACGGATTATTTGAAGATTTATTAATTGTTGTACGTATCAAATGATTTGAAGTGATTAAATTTTAAACATTAATTTACAAATTAATTAACAACTAGGCATTGGTTTAAAGTTAGCAAATAAATATTATAATATTCTACACAGTCTGTATATTATAATAAAAGTATTTAAGACAAGTTCCGGTAATTATGCACTTTAGGGGAGTAACCTCCGATGACCTTGGCCTTGATATATGTTGTCAAGATCATCCTCCTGAGTGACCTTGAAACTTTTGCCGTTTCTCGTTTTCTCAGAAAGTTTTAGCCGTCGCTCGTTTTTTATTAAAAAGTTATTTAAAGAATTTGAAAAATAAAATAATTATTTTGAATATATTGAAGAGCATTGTGTAATCAAAGGCGTGGTAAACGACAGTAATTTGAAAATAAAGTGCATTCAACGTGTGAATAATTCAAAAGAAGAAATTCAAATTGATATGAATATATTTCAATAAAAAAGGATTAAGTTAATAACTGAATTAGAATTAAAATACTTGCGAGTACATTTTCTAAAATAAACTTACGCAATCAAGAAGCAACTTTTGTGAATATTAAACAATATAATAATAGAGAGTGGGATAAGGGAGTCTAAATTTAATAAATGGTATGGAAGAATAAAAGGAAAAGGAATACCGGAATACCTAAAAGAGGGATGGAAGGAGGAAAGATGGCAGAGGATAGCAAGGCATAGGTTAGGTGACGGGATGAGAGGAAACAGGTATTGGGAGGGAGGGGAGGAGAGAAAGTGTAGGAGATGTGGATGGGGGGAGGAAACGTGGGAGCATGTGTGGGAAGAATGTACGAGTTGGGGGCAGAAGAGAGGGTGGCAGGAGGCGGTGGAGGAGGTTCTCGGGGAGAGGGGGGAGGGAGAGGAGTGGATGATAAAGTGGGAAGAGATGAGGGAAGAGAGGGAAGAGGAGGAAGGCAGAAGGATGGGAGGTGTGAATGAGGAAGGATTGGAAAGAGAGAAGCATACAACGGAAACGGAGGTCCAAAGGAATGAATGTGAATGTATGGATGGATGTGAGTGTGTGTGTCTCTCTCTCTCGCGGGCGAGCGAATAAATAGATTTAAGTAAATTGTAAGCGGAGCGGAGGTCCGCATGTACCCCGCAAAGGGAATAAACTATTACATTATTAATAATAGAGAGTGTTGAAAAAGAAAAAAAAGAGAATTCAATTGCCAACAAAACGATCATTGAAAGAAATGAGGGCAGTCACATCGGAATCAAACGCGCAAATAAATGTACATAGATATATTGATATTCACAACAAGTAATAACATGAGTAAAAGAAGAATAATGTTAAGAATGTAATTATATATATATATATATATATATATAACACAACATGCAGCAGAATATACATCAGGCACAAAGCATGCAAAAATTCACTTGATTATTAATGAACGTACGAGTTAAACAGTATAGAAATCGTGTTGAACATTGAGAATTTCTATAGATGCTTCAGAACAGACGATAATATTAATAATAATGAAATTATGAAAACGCACGGAAATTACAATGCATGTAGCGAAACTTAGAAAAAGAGAAAATGATTAATGAGAATATATTCTAAGATAAATGATGTGTTATAACAATCGTAATGTGAAAGTTTTACAGTAAATTCGAAGTTATTGTTACATAAGAGTTCAAAGATTCGATAAGTTTATTCGCACTATGCTATGCTCAAGGAATGGAAGATTCCAGAAACGCGAGGACGTTGCCGTAATGGCGAAATACAACAATCATGGCGCGCAATCGTACATATCGATGTGATCGTCAAGCAAGTTATGAAGGCGGTACTTATCGTTTACTATACAGAACGGCGGTCGTATATCTGAGCCAAGTATGGTCGTATCAGACCGTGATTTTCACCATAGACATCTTTCCTTCGTTAGTAACGGATATATGAAAGACCGCTCCTGGGTCGTGTAATGATGCGTGCTCGCAACGAAAGCGTCGATCTCGGTACTGGGCAGCCGCTGCGTTCCCGAGATATCCTTTTAACCAAGGGCAACCGCCGCTCACAGCTACGTGAGTAATGGGCAACTGCCGCCAACTATTCGTAAACACTGAGTCTATCACAGATTCTACTGGGCTTTCGCCGCTACCGGAGACACCATACGTGCCGCAACGTGTCGAGAGAGAGCGTACGTGCCGAGGGGAAGCCGAGACTGACGAAGCGCCGGGTCGCGCATGCGTAAAAACTGTTGCTAACCGCGTCCGAGCCGTGCAACGCTGGAGCCGAGATCCCGGGCAGATCGCGCCTGCGCACCTCGCTTAGATCGTCTGTCTCGCTCGCTCTTTGTTGGGACAGCACGGCGCTCCCGATCCGTGTGCGTGAACCGGGAAACACGCTTTCTACTTTATCGTCGCTCGGGACGCAACAAGCATAAACGACTAAATACGTACGTGGAAACAGTGTGCGTATGAACAAAGAAAAGTTATTTAAAACAGTGAATCGTTAATATATTGAACGCAGCGTGAAATTATTTCGGTGACCGATTAATTGTAACTGCCTAGATAGGAACGCATTTATCTAATTTTTAAAATCAATAATTCTAAATGTAATTATTGCAATATATAGCAATCTTTAAAAAATTGATGCTTAAAATAAATTGTAACTTTAGTGAGAATCATCTTAGCACAATTATTACTGAATACATTTCAGAAATTAATTTTGTAATTATTGTAAAAATCGTTGCAGCAAACAATTGTACAATTATTATATAAGTAATAGTAAGAAATGCTTTTTACTTTTTATTTTTTACATAACTTTGCGTCATTATTTTGTCAATATTTAGAACTTATATTTGTAAAATTCTATTTCAGCAAACGATATGCGTTTTGCAGAATAATCTTGAGACAATTATTGCGAAATACGGTAAATGGAAAGATGCAATAATTGTGCATTTATTGCAAAAGTTTCCTATCTGGGTGAAAAGGTAAATCTCGCGTAAAATTGTATTTACATAGAAGAAATAAACGTAGGAATAAGAATAGTGCTGTTACTTATTATTCTTCGTGTTTATATTTCGCTAAGTCTCTTTCAGTTGTCAATAATTATTGAAACTGTACAGTAATTCCAATTTTCTTTCGCTATGTTATTTCACGAGTTTCTTAACTTAACGCATAATTATGAAGAGTTAATTACATTTCTTGCACAGAAAAAAGTTATTCTTAATGTGTCCTCAGTGCAACAAAATTGTTCATTTGAACATAGAACAGCGATCACTTATTATTCATTGCAATTTTAAAATTAGTGCTCTAATTAATACGTGGTTTGAAAAAGCTGCACTGGATTTGACAAAAATTTAATTTCTACTTTTAAATTCTCATACATCATATACGATAGTTGATTGGATAAATTTTTGTCGAGAAGAACGTTTTTTTATTTTCTACATTAATGCTGCCATTATAATGATCTTTGAAATAGTAAACGATATATGTACTTTTGTATAGCTTTTGATACAATGGCTGTCATATAATGAAGAGCAAATTGAAGGCGATTGAAATGTCGTTGTAGAAATTAATGAGGTTAAATTTGGAAGGCGCAAGTATTATTGTGGACATCTCATCACTGACAAATGGTTATTTGGAGGTGTTGAACGACATACTTGCAGATTTTTGTTGTTCCTGTATTTCGTCTCTGTTGCAGCAGCACTGAAGTGATTTTCGTCAACTAATTGAACAATATTTTAATCTTGTTGTGCTGTAGTATTTCTTGATCTTGCATTATTCTTCCTGTGATCTTTTAACGTTTCTTCCGCTCGGTATTTTGTAATCCATCTACTCACTGTTCGCTCACATCACTTTTTGTCAAACCAAAAAATCGGTTTTCCATTTCCAGTAGATAATCGACTAATTGTTTTTCCATTTCTGAAGGGATTATAGGCTTTCGTCCTAACCTCATATTTGTACATGCTTCTGATGGCAAGTCTTTCGCAGCCAATCTCCGAAGAGTAGTTATAGGAACTTCAAAAATATTTGCAGCTCTTCTGTAGCTCAATTTTTTTGTTCTTACGCAGTCGATTGCTTGTTTCATAAGCGTTGGATCCCATGCCTGCCTTTGCTTTTCTTTTAAAATATGTTGTCTTGGCATCTAACAAACAAAATAATAATATATATACAATACAGTAGTACAATATAAAAGATTACTGCATAATTATAAAAAAGAATAAAATATTGCAAAATACATACTTTTACAAGGTCTAACCTTTCCGCCTTTATGAATATCGACCGTGATCACAATACTATATAGTATATGTCACGTGAATTATAGGTTAGTAAGTAAAGCGACAATCGACTTATCGAAGAATTAGCTCGATATGAAGATTTCGAAAGTAGCCATATTGTCAGCACATTAGAGGACCATATTAGCGAAACACTATGCTATTCTTTAACCATGCATAACTCAAAATATATACAACCGAATAAAAAGTTAATTAACAAAAAAAAAAAACTCAAGTGTACAGACATTCATGCTGTAACATACTTAAGATTAAAAATAATGAGGAAGTATGTATAATTAAATGTTAAAATGTATCTTAAAAAAGTTTCGAAATGCTCAAAAGTAAAAATGCCTTGTAAAAAAATCTCGCTTATTGTGTATTGGCACATTACCGCCACTACATAACGACAGGCTACTAAACAAATGATTTCATTAATCATTATTAGAATTCGTCATTTAATAATGGAGATAATACGTATGGCCATAATACCTGCAGTGGCCATAATACCACCTTTTCCTCTATATGTGCGATGATAATTCATTAGTTGATAACTTCAATTTTTTTTACTAATGATCCCGTAGCATCGACACAAATAAAATTTGGATACTGAAGATAAATTGCCATTTGTTCTTGTGTCTGTTACGTCTGCCGCCTCCATCGGTATACGCATATTAAGGGTGGCTCGATGCGTCCCTTCGATCATGGGCGTTCGCGGGGAAAGTCTTCGCGCAGGGGCTCGAGGGTAAAATGGGGAGTGGGTGGAGGCGGTAGACGTAACAGACACAAGAACAAATGGCAATTTATCTTCAGTATCCAAATTTTATTTGTGTCGATGCTACGGGATCATTAGTAAAAAAATTGAAGTTATCAACTAATGAATTATCATCGCACATATAGAGGAAAAGGTGGTATTATGGCCACTGCAGGTATTATGGCCATACGTATTATCTCCATTATTAAATGACGAATTCTAATAATGATTAATGAAATCATTTGTTTAGTAGCCTGTCGTTATGTAGTGGCGGTAATGTGCCAATACACAATAAGCGAGATTTTTTTGCGAGAGTGTGTGCGAGCGCAACAATATATATATATATATACATATACATATATATTGTTGCGCTCGCACACACTCTCGCACAATCACACACTCGCGACCGAACGCGAGAATGAAGGACACGATCTTTCAAACAAATCAAGGCTCTTTATTGCAGTCGTAATACAGAGAGTCCAGCTGGCACGTCCGAACGGATCGACGTCCAAGGATCAACTTCCTTGTTTATCTCTTCATAGCGACGCGGCTTCCTTTTGTCACAGCTGGCGGAGGCGATCGATTATATCGAACCCTCGCGTCAGCCGATTAAGCTCGCTCTCACAGTCGTGCGAGACTCGCGCATGCAACAATATATATGTTCTGAGCGCGACGGCTTTTTGCGGTGACGGCCCGCGAATGATAGCGCGGACGCGGAGCGCCCGATGTAGGAAATCGGGGGGGGGGGGGAATTCAATAAGGTCCTTTATTAAATTTGGAACGAAGAACAGCGTTCGCAGAAGTACAATGATTTTCAATACTCGAACAGCGAGTCGGAGCAAGTACCGCGAATCAGCGATACGCGAGTCGACGTTTCTCGTTACAGGTTGAAAGCGCGACTGCCTCTCTCGGCAACGAAATCAATGTTATCGTTTCTTGCCCCTCGACCTTCCAGAAGGTTTGGCTTGGTTTCCACGAAGCAATGGAATGCGACAAACAAGTGCAGGTGCCCGAACCGTCTAGGAGCTCGAGGGGCAGCCCCTTTGTCTTCGGCTTCGTGTCCTTGCGGAGCACGAGCCCAACGCGTGTCAATTGGTCGAAAATAACTAGGCATTTCCGACATCCCGCCCTCCGTCGTCGACTGAAGGGCGACGACAGGATTTAAGAAGGTTCAAAGTTTTATATACAATTATATACAGTATTCACAGTGTAGCGGGAAACTCGTGCGATAGATCACGCGCTAACCCTCGCGTTCCGAATCGACCGGCTCCTCGATGTCGGGGAGTGGGACGAGCTTGACGATCTCGTAAGCTCGCCTCCCGGGGTCTTCACGTCGGCGACGCGCGCCCGGCCATCCTCACCCGGATGCAGGCGCAGGATACGCACGAGGGGCCAACGAGTCGGCGGAGTGGACTCGTTCTTTAGGAGGCACAGCTGGCCCTCCCGCAATTCACCGTGCGATGCCCACCACTTCTTCTGAGGCGTGAGGCTCTGGACATACTCGCGAGACCATCGTTGCCACAGGTGGTCCCTCATACGCTGGAGTAGGCGCCAGCGGTTTAAGCGGTTAGGTGGTACGTCCAGCAGACTCGGTTCCGGGATGGACGTCAGGGGCGCGCCGATCAGAAAATGACCCGGTGTCAGGGCCTCCAGGTCTTCCGGGTCGTCGGACAGCGCCTGCAGCGGGCGCGAGTTGAGGCAGGCCTCCACCTCCGAGAGTAGCGTGCTCATCTCCTCGAAGGTGAGCCTGGCTTCCCCGATGGTGAGCCTGGCTTCGCCTCAGATGGTGCTTCATGGCCTTGACAGCGGCCTCCCAGAGTTCGCCGAAGTGCGGAGCGGCAGGGGGGGTTGAAACGCCACTGTATGCCGTCATCGGATAGGCGGCCAGCGATCCGACGAAATTCCGCGCCGCCGGCCCGGAACAACGCTCGAAGCTGCGAGTCCGCGCCGACAAAGTTCGTCCCGTTGACGCTGTACACCACCTCGCACAGCCCGCGTCGCGAGACAAGCGCCGGAACGCAACCAGGAACGCCTCGGAGGAGTAGTCGGACACAACCTCCAGATGCACGGCACGGGAGCTAAAACAAATGAAAACAGAGACGAAGGCTTTGTAGGCCTTGTGGCCACGACCTCTGGCCGTTCTCAGCAGTACGGGGCCGGCGAAGTCCACCCCTGTGTGGAGAAACGGCCGACTCGGAGTGACGCGAGCCCTGGGCAGCACGCCCATCACGGGCTGAGGCGAGGCCGCCCGCCAGCGCAGACAACGGACGCATCGATGAATGTGGCGTCGAACCAGTTGGCGGCCACGGAGGATCCAAAAACGTCGTCGAATCGCAGCCAGAGTCAGCTGGACACCACCGTGCAGCGTGCGTCTGTGACCATCATCCACAACCAGCCGCGTCAGGTGGGAGTCCGAGGGCAGGATGGCGCTGGTCGGCGCTTAGTAGCGCATGTTTGATGCGTCCGCCGACACGTAAGACGCCCTTGGCGTCAATGGTTGGCGTGAGATGGCGCAGAGGGCTGCGCCCAGGCACCGGTCGCCCGGCGCGGGCAGCCTCGAGCTCGGCGTTGAATGCCATCTCCTGCATCAGTAGAATCCACCGCGTTAGCGCAGCGTCCAACTCGTCGGGAGCGAAGCCGCGCGATCCGGAGTCGCGCCGCCGGCAGCCGCGAGAGTACGCGCGCGAAACCGTCGCATCCAGGCCGTGACGCGCAGCAGGCGGCGGAGCGACGAGAACCGCGTCAGTTCTTCCGGTTCCCGCACGGCCGAGGCGGCAAAGGCCAGCGCGGGTCGCTGCTCGGGAAGGGCGGTCTGCTCCTCCGGATGTGGCCGGGAAGGCCACGCGGCGGCCTCCGACGTCAGAAAAGCCGGGCCTTGCCACCACAGAGGATGGTCGACTAATTCCCGCGGAGAAATTCCGCGGGAGGCGCAGTCAGCGGGATTTTCGCGCCCCGGCACATGTCGCCACGATACGTTGGCAGCCACCCGATGTATCTCCGCGACGCGGTTGGCAACGAAGATGGTCCATCGGGCGGGATGACCTTGGATCTATCCGAGCACCACCATGGAGTCCGTCCAATGGAAAGCGGGGGCAGTCTGAAGGCCCAGCGTGGAACGCACGTGCTCCGAAAGCTTCGCGAGCAAGGTCGCCGCACACAGCTCCAACCGAGGGAGCGAGACCCGGCGCAAGGGCGCGACCTTCGTCTTGGCCATCACGAGCGCGACTGAAGTTTGATCGACCCGGCAGACTCGGAGATACACAACCGCGGCGTAGGCGCGCTCGGAGGCGTCCGCGAAACCGTGTATCTCGAGCGCATCGCAAGCGACGTTGCACCGGTACCAGCGAGGTACTCGGACTCCCTCCAGAAGAGGTAATTCCTCCTCCAAGCAGTTCCAGACCGCGGCTTCCCTGGCGGGCACGGGAGCGTCCCAGTCCAATTGCTGGAGCCAAGTCGTCTGGATTAGCAGCTTGGATCGCACGACGACGGGGGCGAGCCATCCTAATGGATCGAATAGGCGCGCGGTCTTTGACAGAATGCTGCGTTTGGTGGGGCAGGCTGCTTCCATCGCGCCGACGGTGATGGCGAAGTCGTCGTTCACCGGGCTCCATCTAATCCCGAGAACAGCATGGTCGATGGCCGGCAAGAGTGTCCCTGCGTCCGAGTGCCGGCGGTCGATCGAGGGAACATCCTCCAGAATAGAGGCATGATTCGCGGCCCATTTTCTAAGCGGGAACCCGCCCGCCATGCACAGCTCCGCCACTTGGTCGCGGAGGTGCTTGCAGTCCGCCAGTGTCGCAGCCCCGGCAAGCACGTCGTCCATATAGGTATCGCGTCGCAGGACCGGACCCCCCAGCGGGAACCGAGTGTGCTCGTCCTCGGCGAACTGCCTCAGCACGCGAATGGCGAGGAAGGGAGCGCACGCGAGCCCGTACGTTACGGTATTTAACTCAAACGCCTCCACCTCGTCGGCCGATCTCCAGAGAACGCGCTGCAGTCCCCTGTCCTCGGTGAACCAGAATTTGCCGATACATCTTCTCGATGTCGACCGAGAAGACGTACCGGTGGTGGCGCCAGCGTATAATCACGTCCGCGAGGGCCGGCAGCAGATTCGGGCCCGTATGCAGCACGTCGTTCAAGGACGCGCCCGATCGGCCCCGGCAAGACCCGTTGAATACGACGCGAATCTTCGTCCCGGTCGCGCCAGGTTTCAGTACGCCGTGGTGCGGCAATAGCACTCGCGGTTATCGACCGACGCGGAAGTTAACGGCAGAGACATATGCTTGAGATTGGCGTATTCGGCCATAAACGCCAAGTATAACGCCCGAAAACCCACGTCGCGGGCGAAGCGGCGCTCCATCACTTCGAGCATACGCCGCGCGGCACGATGCGTCGACGACAGATCAGGCAGCTCCGCTCGCAGGGGGAGGCGTACCTGATACCGGCCGTCCGGCAGCCGACGGTGCGTCCGACGGAAGTGCTCCTCGCACTCTTGTTCGTCGGCGGAGAGTACTGCAGCAGGGCGCGGGGGCTCCTCAAACTCCCAGAATCGTCGCACGGTCCGGTCGAGATCGTCGATGGTGAGGCACTGCATCGTATTAGCGACAGAGGACGACCGCCCGTCGCCGAGAGCGCCCATCAACACCCAGCCGAGTCGCGTGTGCTGAGCGATCGGCTCGCGGAGCCCGCCGCGTCGGAGATCCGGAAGCAGGATGTCCGCGTACGCGTCCGCCCCCAGGAGGAGCTCGATCGGATCACGGCTCGCGAAGTCCGGGTCCGCGAGCTCAAGGCCGGTCACGTGAGTCCACGAAAGATTGCGACGTCCGAAGGCGCCGCTATACGCCGTTAGGCGGGGCAGTACCAGCTCGGAGACAGTCATCGCGAAGGACCTCGAACGCGCGGAGAGCGTGAAGGTGACCCGGCCGTGCGAGAACCCTGTCTGTACACTCCCCACGCCGAATATAGCCACCGCCGTCGGTGTCCGCGATAGGCGAAGGCGCTAGGCCAGGGACTCGGACATGAGCGACGAGTCCGAGCCCGGATCGAGCAGCGCGCGTATGCTGCACTGAACGCCGTGGGGATCGACCACCAACACTCGCGCGGTCGCGAATAATACGGTGTCCTCCACGCAGGATCGATCCGCGACGTGAACCGTTGATGTCGCGTCAGTGTCGGGCGCAGTCACGACCACGAACGCGTCGTGCAGCGTCGTGTGGTGTCGACCCGCACATTTACCGCAGTTCTTCTGCGAGGCGCAATCACTCACCAAATGCCGACCCAGACAATTATGACATCGCTGGTTGGCAGCGACGATCTCCTGCGCCGACTTCCTCTTGTAGTGCTCGCAGAAGGCCAGGAAGTGCTCCTTCTTGCAGACTGGACAGCTACGACTCGAATCCGGAGCTCGGTTTCCCGCGTGACTAGCGCGGGCGGCACGAGCGGCCTTGGACGACTTTCCACTAGTCGCCGCGTCGACCCTGGAGACCTGAAGCACCTCCTGGGTCACCAGTTGCTCCTGAAGAAAGTCCCGGAGCTCCTCGTAAGACGGAGGCACGTTAGACTTCCCGAGCGACATCTCTCATTCCCGTCGAGTGCGGGAGTCGAGCAGTTCGACCGCCATATGGACGAACAGGTCCGATCCGTCGGTGATCGGGCGGCCAATGCCCTCAAGAGCGCCGACCGTGGACATTACGCCGTGGAAGATGCGACGCAGATCATCCACCGCGTCCGTCTTCATCTTCGGCAGAGCGGCAAAGGCCGACAGGTAGGCCCTGACTAGGAGCCTCTTATTCTCAAAATGTTCCGACAAGGTCATCCAAGCACGCTCGAAGTTGTCCTCCGTCGAGGGTAAGTTTCGGATGAGCTGCTCGGCGTCCCCACGTACGCTGGTCTTGAGGTAATGGAATTTCTGCACCTTAGACAGCGATGCCTCCTGGACCACAATGGACGCGAACAGATCTCGGAAAGCTGGCCAATCCTCAAACCTGCCGGAGAATTGTGGCAATTGGATCCGCGGAAGCGTGGACCGCGGGGCGGATGTCTCCGCTTTCACCACGGCTGATGTGTCGCTGGACGTGCCCGCCGACAGTGTCCGCTCGTACTGCAGCAGCTTAGACCGCTGTTGGATATACGCGAGTTCCGCATCGGACATGAGATCGTCCGTGCTGTAGCTGGTGCTCTCCAGCTTGTCGCTGAACTCGCTTGTCAGGCGCTCGTGCTGAGTTGAGAACTTAGCCCAGCGAGATTCCAAGACGGTCAACGCGGACCGCACTAACAAGGGAACGGTCGCAGGTGTCCCTCACCGATTTCAACAAGCTTTGGATATGTTGTAGAGCATCAAAAAATATTAGAAAAAATATTTTTTTTAGCGGCGTATCTCGACGTTTAGGGGTTGAAACAACCCCTCGAAGATAATTGTTTTTTTCGTTTTTTACGAATATCTTGGAAAATATGAGGAATATGAAAAAATGTTTTATACAAAAGTTTTACAGTATTTTATACTCCTTACAACTGTGTACTTACATTTTTCAAAAATGTTAAATTTTTAATTTACCCCCAGCCCTACTTCTTATTTTGCAAAATTAAAAAATTTTGTAAGAACGAAAATTATAGATTATTGAGAACCAAATCCATCCGTATATATTAATGTATGGGTTCCGCGATTCAATTTTTCAAAAAACGAGATGATATTCTCGTGCTATAGGCGCCGCGCTGTAAATAGTATTGCATTATTTATTTTTAGTTGCGCCACATTTAACAACTGCCTCTTGTACAATATCTTCTTATATAACATAAAAATGGATTAAGTCTAATGACATAATATGCAACATATTACACGATTTATTATCTAGTAATGTATTTTATACTTTAAATAATTTTATTACTTAATTTTTCAATTTTACGCATTGTGAGTTACTATAATGCACTTCGTGTCGGAAAACTTTTTGGCGTGTTTAAAGAATTCAATTTTTTGGAAGTAACAATATTACTTTTTTTTTCAAAGTACGTATCCCGAAATATTTTAGTCTAAAAGGAATTTTTTTTAATTAAAAAATTATAACAGTTATGAATTCTTAACTAAAATAACGTTTTTTTTTCAATTCTTTACTCCAGTTTAAATTTATAAAAAATAAATAAAATATAATATAACTTCTTCAATGGTAAGAACTTCTTGTTAAAATTTTATGATATAATTACATATTTAATTATATAATTTAATATATTATAATTATATAATTTAATACATTATAATTATATAATTTATTTTGATAAACTATTTGAAATATTGTTTGTAAAATATTATTTAACAAGTGAAAATGAAAGAAAGAGTAAAGGAAGAAAGGAAAACAGTTTGAAAAGAGTGTTACAAACATAATTTTATATGAATAAAAGTTTTTTATTAGGCAGAAATAAAAGAATACCAACATTTGTTGCATGGATAAAGAAAACTGCCAAAAACCTTACCAGTATTCATGATTTGGAAATTTATCTTTTTTAAAAAAATCAGTACAGAATTTGTATAAACGTATTACTGTAAATATGTTATATTTATGGCACGTATTCATCACAAAAA